>SJYT01066886.1:16623-182843 GCA_006410635.1 Cephalophus harveyi | reverse complement strand
TTTCTTCCAAGGAGTAAGCGTCTTTTAATTTCATGGCTGCAGTCACCATCTGCAGTGATTTTGGGGCCTAAAAAAATAAAGTCTGACTCTGTTTCCTCTGTTTCCCCATCTATTTCCCATGAAGTGATGGAACCGGATGCCATGATCTTCGTTTTCTGGATGTTGAGCTTTAAGCCAACTTTTTCACTCTCCTCTTAGGTCCTTGTTAGTTGTCTATTTTAAATGGGTGGGTGTGTTCAGTTGCTCAGCCATGTCTGAATCTTCGCGACCCCATGGATTGTAGTCTGACAGGCTCCTCTGTCCATTGCATTTTCCAGACAAGAATACTGGAGTGGGTTGCCATTTACTTCTACAGGGATCTGCCCAACCCAGGGATAGAACCCACATCTCCTGCATCTCATCTCCTGCACTGGCAGGTGAATTCTTTGCATATATCAATCTCAAAGTACTCTGTGTTGTGTAAATTTATTTAGATCTTCATTATTTTCAGCAATAGACAACATGAGACTTTGAGGCAAATATTGTGCAGAAGAGAAAGCAAAGGTTCAAACAGGCTAAATTTTATACCTGAAATAACTAATTATTACCACAGGAAGCAAGTGGCAGAGTCAGAATTTGAACCGAGATATGTGATTCCAAAATGCATACACTTGGTTCAATGGACATGAATACAAATCAGTTCAGTTCAGTCACTCAGTCGTGTCCAACTTTTTGCAACCCCATGAATCGCAGCACGCCAGGCCTTCCTGTCCATCACCAACTCCCGGAATTCACTCAGACTCGCTTCCATCGAGTCAGTGATGCCATCCAGCCGTCTCATCCTCTGTTGTTCCCTTCTCCTCCTGCCCCCAATCCCTCCCAAAATCAGAGTCTATTCCAATGAGTCAACTCTTCGCATGAGGTGGCCAAAGTACTGGAGTTTCAGCTTTAGCATCATTCCTTCCAAAGAAATCCCAGGGCTGATCTCCTTCAGAATGGACTGGTTGGATCTCCTTGCAGTCCAAGGGACTCTCAAGAGTTTTCTCCAACACCACAGTTCAAAAGCATCAATTCTTCGGCACTCAGCCTTCTTCACAGTCCAACTCTCACATCCATACATGGCCACAGGAAAAACCATAGCCTTGACTAGATGGACCTTAGTCAACAAAGTAATGTCTCTGCTTTTGAATATGCTATCTAGGTTGGTCATAACTTTTCTTCCAAGAGTAAGCGTCTTTTAATTTCATGGCTGCAATCACTATCTGCAGTGATTTTGGAGCCCAAAAAAATAAAGTCTGACACTGTTTCCACTGTTTCCCCATCTATTTCCCATGGAGTGATGCGACCGAATGCCATGATCTTCATTTTCTGAATGTTGAGCTTTAAGCCAACTCTTTCACTCTCCACTTGTATTGGAAGAAGTTGTTGATTAGAACTGTCTATGTGAACAATGTGAAGGAAGGAAAAAAAAGAGAGAAAGCTAGTAATTGAGAAGAAAAGATTTCCTTCCTTCACATTGTTCACATACACAGTTCTAATCAACAACTTCTCCCAATACAAGCAAATGATTTGCAAACAAAGTAAAGCAAATAAGAAGCTGGAGAATGATAGTGTAAAACAGGCCCAGAGATTCTCTCTCCTCAGGGGTGCAACCCTCTGCTTGAGCATAAGCCCTTACTTAGATATCCTGCAATGACTTGTGAATCAAGCCACATGATCAGAGAGAAGGGAACTTGGGACCACATTGTTTGAGACTCTCACCAAGTTTCTTTCATGAAACCATCATCTTTCTTCAGCAATATGGCAACAGTCCATGTTGCTGCTGCTGCTCCTGCTAAGTCACTTCAGTCGTGTCTGACTCTGTGCTACCCCCTAAACAGCAGCCCACCAGGCTCTCCCGTGCCTGGGATTCTTCAGGCAAGAACACTGGAGTGGGTTGCCATTTCCTTCTCCAATCCAAGAAAATGAAAAGTGAAAGTGAAGTCGCTCAGTCATGTCCGACCCTCAGCGACCCCATGGACTGTAGCCTTCCAGGCTCCTCCATCCATGGGATTTTCCAGGCAAGAGTACTGGAGTGGGGTGCCATTGCCTTCTCCATGTTAGATCTGCTTTAAAATGTAACTGTATCAGTTTCATTATTGCATCCCCCCTAAGGATGCTGCTAAGGATATTTCCTAACAATCTGCAGAGGATTTTTAAATAAAATGTATGAGGAAGTTTGGAACCTGTACTGCACTCAGTATTTCTTCCCCAGATAACTCAGATCCTACTGAGATCTCACAGATAAACTCAGATTTTTAAAATAGCTTTTTAAATGAAAGTAAAACTTACATTAGTATCAGAAATACTTGGGTTTATAAGTTAGATTTACTGTTCACTGTCTGTGTGACTTTCAACAAATTCTCAACATCTCTGAGTCTGCTTCCAAATATAAACACATGAATAGTATTTGATAGCAACTACAGTAACTATCATCTAAGGCTGCTGTGACAATTCATATAAATGATAACACATAAAATGCTTATCACGGTGATATTTATAATCAGCAAATTCTGGGTAANTCAACAAATTCTCAACATCTCTGAGTCTGCTTCCAAATATAAACACATGAATAGTATTTGATAGCAACTACAGTAACTATCATCTAAGGCTGCTGTGACAATTCATATAAATGATAACACATAAAATGCTTATCACGGTGATATTTATAATCAGCAAATTCTGGGTAAAATACAAATAATACCGAAATTTCTCTTCTTTTCTCTCTCTTTTTTTCTCTCCTTCTCAACTTCTCTCTTCCCTTCCACCTGCTGTCAGAGAGAAGCTTGACACTTGCCATTGTGAATGCACAAGTGATATGTCCACCCTAACTTTTTCCTAGTGAGTGAATCTCTGGTACCGGGAAATTGCTTCCAAGTTTAAAAAGATATTGGGGATGTGTCTCAATACTAAGGCTCTATCATGACCCTGGACCATCTTCTCCTTGAATGGTGGAAGCAGTTATAATTCTCTGTTACTCTCCATGCTTTCTACTGATGCCAATCAGGGTTACAATGAAGTGGCAGACCCCTGACTTTTCTTGCTGCCTGCAGTCTAGACAAACGTTGATTTCACCACCCTTCCTTGCTTTTTAGTGTTTGAGGATCAGTTGAATCATAAAGCGGACACTAACTAATGAATTAATGGCCAGGAGCCATCTTAAGTGGCAGTTCCCAGTCTGCATACATTATCAAGTTGACATCAACAGAATGATTGACGATTCTGGGATCAGGAACATTAGATTCTCATGTTGCCTCATATATAGGGCAATAGATTCTCACCTTTTCTTGATATTATTCTGTATCTTTTCAGATATTTCTCCTGCCTTGAGAACTTCTATTTTCTGTTTTGCAATCTACCGTCACTTCAAGGCCCATTACAAATGTTTCCTTCTGGGTGAAATCCTCCTGGATTTACCCACCCAGAGGGAATTATTAATTTACACCTGTATGTACCCACACACTTTTGCAACATTTTCTATAAAATGATTGTAATTAGTCTTGGAATACAGAATGAAGCAGGGCAAAGACTAATAGAGTTTTGCCAAGAAAATACACTGGTCATATCAAACACCCTCTTCCAACAACACAAGAGAAGACTCTACACATGGACATCACCAGATGGTCAACACTGAAATCAGATTGATTATATTCTTTGCAGCCAAAGATGAAGAAGCTCTATACAGTCAACAAAAACAAGACCAGGAGCTGACTGTGGCTCAGATCATGAACTCCTTTTTGTCAAATTCAGACTTAAATTGAAGAAAGTAGGGAAAACCACTAGATCATTCAGGTATGACCTAAATCAACTCCCTTATGATTATACAGTGGAAGTGAGAAATAGATTTAAGGGCCTAGATCTGATAGAGTGCCTGATGAACTATGGAATGAGGTTTGTGACACTGTACAGGAGACATGGATCAAGACCATCCCCATGGAAAAGAAATGCAAAAAAGCAAAATGGCTGTCTGAGGAGGCCTTACAAATAGCTGTGAAAAGAAGAGAAGCAAAAAGCAAAGGAGAAAAGGAAAGATACAAGCATCTAAATGCAGAGTTCCAAAGAATAGCAAGAAGAGATAAGAAAGCCTTCCTCCGTGATCAATGCAAAGAAATAGAGGAAAACAGTAGTTAGTACTCAAATAGAAAGCAGAAGGCAATGGCTTTATTGATTATGCCAAAGTCTTTGACTATGTGGATCACAATGAACTGTGGAAAATTCTGAAAGAGATGGGAATACCAGACCACCTGACCTGCCTCTTGAGAAACCTATATGCAGGTCAGGAAGCAACAGTTAGAACTGGACATGGAACAGACTGGTCCCAAATAGGAAAAGGAGTACATAAAGGCTGTATATTGTCACCCTGCTTATTTAACTTCTATGCAGAGTACATCATTAGAAACGCTGGGCTGGAAAAAGCACAAGCTGGAATCAAGATTGCCGGGAGAAATATCAATAACCTCAGATATGCAGATGACATCACCCTTAAGGCAGAAAGTGAAGAGAAACTAAAAAGCCTCTTGATGAAAGTGAAAGAGCTTAAAGCTCAGCATTCAGAAAACGAAGATCATGGCATCTGGTCTCATCACTTCATGGGAAATAGATGGGGAAATAGTGGAAACAATGGCAGACTTTATTTTTGGGGGGGCTCCAAAATCACTGCAGATGGTGACTGCAGCCATGAAATTAAAAGATGCTTACTCTTTGGAAGGAAAGTTATGACCAACCTAGATGACATATTGAAAAGTAGAGACATTACTTTGCCAACAAATGTCCATCTAGTCAATGCTATGGTTTTTGCAGTAGTCACGTATGGATGTGAGAGTTGGACTTTGAAGAAAGCTAAGCGCTGAAGAATTGATGCTTTTGAACTGTGCTGTTGGAGAAGACTCTTGAAAGTCCCTTGGACTGCAAGGAGATCCAACCAGTCCATTCTGAAGGAGATCAACCCTGGGTGTTCTTTGGAAGGAATGATGCTAAAGCTGAAACTCCAGTACTTTGGGCACCTCATGCAAAGAGTTTACTCACTGGAAAAGACTCTGATGCTGTGAGGGATTGGGGCCAGGAGGAGAAGGGGACAAGAGAGGATGAGAGGGCTGGATGGCATCACTGACTCGATGGACGTGAGTTTGGGTGAACTCCGGGAGTTGGTGATGGACAGAGAGGTCTGGCGTGTTACAATTCATGGGGTCTCAAAGAATGGGACACGACTGAGCGACGATACTGAACTGAATGACAACCCACTCCAGTACTCCTGCCTGGAAAATCCTGTGGACAGAGGAGCCTGGTAGGCTGCTGTCCATTAGGTTACACAGAGTCGGACATGACTGAAGCAACTTGGCAGCAGCAGTCCTCAAATAAGAGAATACAATCGCACCATTTATTACACACATGCTTACCCTAAATTTACTTGGTAATTGGAGTAACCATCCATGTTATTTATTTGGTTTATACAATGGAAAAACAAATTTCTCATATCTTTTGGACAGGAGGCATTTTTTCAACTTGGAGCCAGGTATCCACTGAAGTTAGGCTCTTACTGTCCCACAGAAACTGCAAAATAGGGGTCCTATTTCAATTGATGCTTACTTTTCAAAGAGATATCTCCCAGACCCTTAAGGAAAGCATCCTTAAGTTATAAAGCTGGCAAGAGGCTTATTTAGTTTCTAGAAAGATTTACATACATTTTAAAGAGACAGTGAAAGAACTTACAGGCTTTCTAAAGTAAATATTCTAATAAAATAGAAGAATGAGAAGACTCATTTACAACAGGGAGAATAAAGCCTCTTAAAAAAAAAATTTAAATGGGGACCTTGAACTCCAATGCAGTGGTGGAGAGGTGTCCCCATGCTGTTTGCTGTGAGTGAAATGATCTGCCAATGCAGGGCTCTCCCACTTGGATGAGCAGTACAGGCAGTGGCCATTTCAGTGAGGAGAGAATTAACTATAATAATTATCAAAGTGTTGTTGAAAAATAATGACATAAAGAAAACCTAACATGTAACTTAAAGAAGAAGACATGTATAACGCATTTTAATGCCCAATGTAGTTGTTCTAGGTCACTTAGAATGTTAATGCTGTAACTATTTCTCTCTGACTAGCCAAAACATGACTTTTTCTCACCTGGTGAATGTTTAAACACTTCTTTCTTGTCTATGCTGAATTTAGAGACTCTTTTTTTGTTTATTTGTTTGTTTGATTCTTCACCAGTTCATGGGGATTATAACTGTATCCCACAGTACCTCAAGTTATCTTATAAAACCCCTTATGGACTATCTTATGAAAGCAAGGATGGGAAAATGCTCCTAAAGTTAAAACGAAGTATTGTCATTGTTGGAAGTAAAATGACTTGGAATAATTCAAAGAATGGTCACTCCAAAAGACATATTAGGCTTTTGAATACATTATACAGAACTTGTATTTAAACTGAATATCTGAATAAGTAAGTTCCCTGAAAGTGTTTTGTATGAGGCAGGCAGGAAGAAAGCAGGAGAAGCATTTCCTGTTGTAAGGCCTCTCTCTTCCTTATTATTAATATACAAAACAGCAACAATTCTTTTCATTGGTTTCTGTCTTTGGAAAAATTCATGTTTACTATATTTCACAAACACATGTGACCATCAAAGAATACAGTTTCTCATATTTTGTTTTAGGGCTTCCAAATCACCTATATCTTAAGATAAACCTGGATTTTTCTCACACTGATATATCTACTTGAACTAAGAGTTCAGATATCTGATTTTGTTCTTATATAACTTTTACAATCTTATAGCTTTTACAATCAAGTCCCAAACCTGATCTGACAAATGCATTAAGGGAAATAGAAAACTTTCTGAATATGTTCAAAAATAAATAAATACAACCCAACTCCCATAGCTTTCTTATTTATATCTAATAGTCTGTGTAATTAAATTTATGTTTAGAATGATCCTAAAGCTTAGGAAAGGTCTTCAGATTGCTAAACATGCTAATGATATTCCACAGCATTTTAGTGAACATTGACTTCAAAACTGATAATCTAAATATAAAATGGTTAATTTTGATTAAGCAGACTATTCATGTGATTGGACTATTGTTTTGTAAACACATTTCTGGAAAAATAGAGATTGACTATTCTTAATATGCTTTTGTTAAAATAAGAAAACATATATGTCTGGGCATCATATGGGTGGATCCAAAAAGATCCCTAGGACCCAGACACTATACATAAATGCTAAAGTGCTGTGATTACATTCAGTTTAGCTATTGTGTACAAATTGTAAAAATACTTTTATATCAGCCACCAGGAACAACTTAAATATTTTTTCTTTACACCAAGTGTCGACCAAGTAAAATGCCATATTATTATCGAAAATGTTTCATAAAAATAATCAAGAAAAGATATATCTATATTATTCTTAAAATATATACTGGTGATAAAGAATGTATGAGGTAGTTTGTAAACACATCGCCAGTGATCCTTCTTCTAACAGATGGTGCAAACTGGGCTGTAACTAGCTCCATTTTAATAATAAGCTCTTTGAAAACAAAAGGCTGGCTTCAGAAAGGAGCAGCTGGCAAAGGCAAAAGAAATAGAATATATTCAAGTTTGGCCTAAATAGGTTTTCCAGAGCATTACTGCATGAATTGTTTTGTGGATTCCCACTAGACCTTATCCTACAGATAAACTGTAATGTTTCACATGATCCATCACATTCCTGAGATGAATGCATAGACAATGTCCTGGGAATAAAAGTCTTCTTGTGACAGCTTCCCTTTCCAACTTGTGTTTCAAACATGAAGGAGAAAAAAAATGCATTCCACTAAATATTGCATTCATTCCTTGTTAACAAAAATATGCTCAGAAGAGAAAGGCACTTGTCTTAATTCAGGAAGGGCTCCTGTGGAAAAAAAAATGATATTCAGGCTCATGATTATTTTTAAATAAGCTTATTATATACCTGTTATCGATTGCCAACTTAAAAAAAATGCACAGTGTGAGAGTTGAGAGTTAAGTTTTATTTGAGGGCAGAATGAGGACTATTGCCCAAGAGACAGCATTTCAGATAATTCTAAGAAACTGTTCCAAAGAGGTACTGGGAAAGGTCTGCATATATGTGAATTTGGTGAAGGGGGAGTACATGCAATTAAACATATATTTTTCCGGAAGATTTCTGCTATTCATGAGAAGCAGTCATCACTATGAAGGATTTTATTGTTTTTCTGGATATGAGGAGATTAAAAAAAAATTGGATTCATAAAATCAGTTCATAAAAATATCTATCTGAAGACCTGTTCTGCCAATTTTCCCCAGAGCACCAAGTGCCTCATTTCTGCTCTCCTTTCAGGGTTTGTTGAAAATCAGCAGCTGCAGCAGCATGTGATTTAATCCTTATAGAGGTAGATGGCAAGTGCCAATGGCAAATGCCAATTTGCAGTTGACAGATAGTGCTACTTTTATGTCTAGTTTACTTTTGATATTCAATTTAAATGTAAACTTAAGCAGATTGATTAAGTCAAATGTCACTGGAGCAATTCCTGTAATGTTTTTACTGATACCTGGGAGTGCTACCATCCTAGTTATCAACTCTAATTAAAGATCAGACAACGCTGGTAAAGAAAGAGATTCCTGCACCTACTTTGATGTCTTTTCCTCTAAAGAATACTACATCCTAACAAGAATGTTCAGGACATTCACATTCACAAATGAACCCCAGGATAGAAAACATAGTAATACTCAGCTGTTTTCAAGGAGCTCAATGTCCATTCCAGGCAAAAATCTAGGATTGGTTATTAAACACATAGATTTTAAAGGTAATCACAGGGACAACAAATTTAAATAAGAAAAATCAAGCAACTCTCACTATAACAGAGGCTAACATACTGCTAGAGAATGGAAGCTTGTTCAGTGAATTAAGAGCCTATTGTGTCCAAGAGAACTGCATGTGATTCCTAGCCACATACTAGATGGCTGATGCTACATAAGTAATTAGTATGACCGAGCCACAAATTTTTTCATATGTGAGATTGCTATAGTAATTATAATTATGTTCATGATTAATATTTCAATGAATTTATGATATGAATATATCTTTATATACTGTATCCTCCAGAAGTGTGGGAATACTTACTATTAATATGCAAATGTTTTAAAAGGAGAGTCTAGAGTTAGAAATAGCTGTGAAAGAACTTAAAGAAACCTTGAACCATGAGAGCCTGAATAACATTTATATTGTATAAAGTCATTTACTGTCACAGAAAAGAGGAGATGTTATTGAAATCCAGCTCCCACTGCTTACCACACAACAGGCCAATGAATCTGAGGCAAGGTGTTGAGGCGAGGAATTTGACTTTATTCAAAGTCAGCTGACTGAGAAGATGCACACTGGTGTCTCAGAGCAATCATCTCGTCAGAGTCTGGATTCCAAGTTCTTTTGTAGAGTCAGAAAGAAGCAATGAGGAACTAAAGTCAAAGGGCAGAATAGAGAGTAAGAGGCAGTGGGGGTAAATAAAGTAAAAGAGTCTTCAATCTTGTAAAACATCTCCGAGGGAATGGCCAGCCTTGGGAAGGTGTGTGTTAATCTCTTGTATTCACAGGTGGGCAGGGTCACATTATCTCTCTATGAACTGAACAAAAGCACTTTAGTTTACAGTCAGGCAGAGGGGTAGGGTCCTTTGAGACAAGTTATTAAGCATGATTATAATAACAGAAGCAATAAAAAGCAGGTCAAAGAAACAGTTTCCAACATGGAGTAAGAATTGGTTTCTTCACTCCTGCTGTTATTTCCACTTCATAGAAAGGCTGTTTAGAAACAAAGAGTTCTCAAGTCACCTATCCCACAAGTTAGGGATATTTGCTTTTGCCTGCTTCCAAATTACTACCATTTTAAAACATCTTCAGTTCAGTTCAGTTCAGTTGCTCAGTCGTGTCCCACTCTTTGTGACCCCATGAATCACAGCACGCCAGGCCTCCCCGTCCATCACCATCTCCCGGAGTTCACTCAAACTCACGTCCATCGAGTCAGTGATGCCATCCAGCCATCTCATCCTCTGTCATTCCCTTTTCCTCCTGCCCCCAATCCCTCCCAGCATCAGAGTCTTTTCCAATGAGTCAACTCTTCTCATGAGGTTGCCAAAGTACTGGAGTTTCAGCTTTAGCATCATTCCTTCCAAAGAACATCCAGGGCTGATCTCCTTCAGAATGGACTGGTTGGATCTCCTTGCAGTTCAAGGGACTCTCAAGAGTCTTCTCCAACACCACAGTTCAAAAGCATCAATCCTTCGGCACTCAGCTTTCTTTACAGTCCAACTTTCATATCCATACATGACCACTGGAAAAAAAAAAACAGCCTTGACTAGACAGACCTTTGTTGGCAAAGTAATGTTTCTGCTTTTCAATATGCTATCTAGGTTGGACATAACTTTTCTTCCAAGGAGTAAGCATCTTTTAATTTCATGGCTGCAATCACCATCTACAGTGATTTTGGAGCCCCCCAAAATAAAGTCTGACACTGTTTCCACTCTTTCCCCATCTATTTCCCATGAAGTGATGGGACCAGATGCCATGATCTTCATTTGCTGAATGTTGAGCTTTAAGCCAACTTTTTCGCTCTCCTCTTTCACTTTCATCAAGAGGCTTTTTAGTTCCTCTTCACTTTCTGCCATAAGGGTGGTGTCATCTGCATATCTGAGGTTATTGATATTTCTCCTGGCAATCTTGATTCCAGCTTGTGCTTCTTCCAGTCCAGCGTTTCTCATGATGTACTCTGCATATAAGTTAAATAAGCAGGGTGACAATATACAGCCTCGACGTACTCCTTTTCCTATTTGGAACCAGTCTGTTATTCCATGTCCAGTTCTAACTGCTGCTTCCTGACCTGCATACAGATTTCTCAAGAGGCAGGTCAGGTGGTCTGGTATTCCCATCTCTCTCAGTTTATTGTGATCCACACAGTCAAAGGCTTTGGTATAGTCATAAACCAGAAATAGATGTTTTTCTGGAACTCTCTTGCTTTTTCCATGATCCAGTGGATGTTGGCAATTTGATCTCTGCCTTTTCTGAAACCAGCTTGAACATCAGGAAGTTCATGGTTCACGTATTGCTGAAGCCTGGCTTGGAGAATTTTGAGTATTACTTTACTAGCATGTGAGATGAGGGCAATTGTGCGGTATTTGAGCATTCTTTGGCATTTCCTTTCTTTGGGATTGGAATGAAAATGGACCTTTTCCAGTCCTGTGGCCACTGCTGAGTTGTCCACATTTGCTGGCATATTGAGTGAAGCACTTTCACAGCATCATCTTTCAGGATTTGAAATAGCTCAACTGGAATTCCTTCACCTCCACTAGCTTTGTTCGTAGTGATGCTTTCTAAGGCCCACTTGACTTCACATTCCAGGATGTCTGGCTCTAGCTGAGTGATAACACCATCGTGATTATCTTGGTCATGAAGATGTTTTTTGCACAATTCTTCTGTGTATTCTTGCCACCTCTTCTTAATATCTTCTGCTTATGTTAGGTGCAGACAATTTCTGTCTTTATCGAGCCAATTTTTGCATGAAATGTTCCCTTGGTATCTCTAATTTTCTTGAAGAGATCTCTAGTTTTCCCATTCTGTTCTTTTGCTCTATTTCTTTGTGTTGATTGCTGAAGAAGGCTTTCTTATCTCTCCTTGCTATTCTTTGGAACTCTGCATTAAAATGCTTATATCTTTCCTTTTCTTCTTTGCTTTTCATTTCTCTTCTTTTCACAGCTATTTGTAAGGCCTCCTCAACAGCCATTTTGCTTTTTTGCAGTTCTTTTCCATGGGGATGGTCTGGATCCCTGTCTCCTGTACAATGTCATGAACCTCATTCCATAGTTCATCAGGCACTCTATCTATCAGATCTAGGCCCTTAAATCTATTTCTCACTTCCACTGTATAATCACAAGGGAGTTGATTTAGGTCATACCTGAATGGTCTAGAGGTTTTCCCTACTTTCTTCAATTTAAGTCTGAATTTGGTAATAAGGAGCTCATGATCTGAGCCACAGTCAGCTCCTGATCTTGTTTTTGTTGACTGTATAGAGCTTCTCCATCTTTGGCTGCAAAGAATATAATCAATCTGATTTCAGTGTTGACCATCTGGGGATGTCCATGTGTAGAGTCTTCTCTTGTGTTGTTTGTTGGAAGAGGGTGTTTGATATGACCAGTGCATTTTCTTGGCAAAGTTCTATTAGTCTTTGCCCTGCTTCATTCCTCATTTGCTTCATTCCTAAATTTGCCTGTTACTCCAGGTGTTTCCTGACTTCCTACTTTAGCATTCCAGTCCGCTATAATGAAAAGGACATCTTTTTTGGGTGTTAGTTCTAAAAGGTCATGTAGGTATTCATAGAACCATTCAACTTCAGCTTCTTCAGCATTACTGGTTGGGGCATAGACTTGGATTACTGTGGTATTGAATGGTTTGCCTTGGAAATGAACAGAGATGATTCTGTTGTTTATGAGACTGCATCCAAGTACTGCATTTTGGACTCTTTTGTTGACCATGATGGCTACTCAATTTCTGAGGGATTCCTGCCTGCAGTAGTGATATAATGGTCATGTGAGTTAAATTCACCCATTCCAGTCCATTTTAGTTCTCTGATTCCTAGAATGTCAATGTTCACTCTTTCCATCTCTTGTTTGACCACGTCCAATCTGCCTTGATTCATGGGCCTGACATTCCAGGTTCCTATGCAATATTGCTCTTTACAGCATCGGACCTTGCTTCTATCACCAGCCACATCCACAGCTAGGTATTGTTTTTGCTTTGACCCCATCTCTTCATTCTTTCTGGAGTTATTTCTCCACTGATCTCCAGTAGCATATTGGGCACCTTAGGTAGGTTGATTTCTAGGTATTTTATTTTTTACAATGCAATGGTAAATGGAATTGCTTTTTGAATTTCTCTTTCTGATCTTTTGTTGTTAGTATATAGAAATGCAACAGATTTCTGTGTATTCATTTTGAAACCTGTACCTTTACAAAATTCATTGATGAGTCCTCTGGTGGCATCTTTAGGTTCTTCCATATGTGATATCTTGTCATCTTCAAAAAATGGCAGCTTAGCTTCTTCTTCTCCAGTATGGATTCCCTTTACTTCTTTTTCTTCTCTGATTGCTGTAGCTAGGGCTTCCAAAACTACGTTGAATAAAAGTGGTGAGGGTAGATATCTTATCCTATTCTTGGTCTTACAGGAAATGCTTTCAGCTTTTCATCAGTGAGCATGATGCTAGTTGTAGGTTTGTCACATATGTTCTTTATTATATTTAGGTATGTACCCTCTTTGCTCACTTTCTGAACAGATTTTTGTTTTCCCCCATAAACGGGTGCTGAATTTTGTTAAAAGCTTTTTCTGCATCTATTGAAATCATCATATGGTTTTTATTCTTAAATTTGTTGCTATGGTATATCACATTCATTGATTTGTATATGTTGAAGCATTCTTGGGATGAATCTCACTTGAACACAGTGTATGATCTTTCTAATGTATTACTGGATATGGAATAGTGGTATTTTGTTGAAGATTTTTGCATCTATGTCATTAGTGATATTGGCCTGAAATTTTCTTTCTGTGTGTGTGGTATCTGACTGGTTTTGGTGTCAGGGTGATGGTGGCCTCATAAAATGCATTGGGAAGTTTTCTTTCCTCTGTGACATTTTGAAACAGTTTTAGAAGGATAGGCATTAACTCTTTCTCTAAATGTTCAATAAAATTCACCTTTGAAGTCATCAGGCCCTGGACTTTTGTTTGTTGGGAGATTTTTAATTAAGATTTCAATTTCAGTGTTTGTGTTTGATCTGTACATATTTTCTTGTCTTCCTACTTCAGTCTAGGGAGACTGTACCTTTCTATGAATTACTTTGAGGTTGCCCATTTTATTGTTATACAGTTGTTCATTGTAATCTCTTATGATTCTTGGTATTTTGGTGGGGTCAATTGTAACTTCTCTTTTTTTCATTTCTAATTTTACTGATTTGAGTCCTCTCCCTTTTTTCTTGATGAGTCTGGCTAAAGGTTCATCAGTTTTGTTTATCTTTCCAAAGAACCAGTTTTTAGTTTCCTGGATCTTTTTCATTGTTTTCTTTGTCTCTTGTTCATTTATTTTTGCTCTGATCGTTATGATTTTTTTCCTTCTACTGACTTTAGGATTTGTTTGTTCTCTGGTTGTTTCAGGCATAAGGTAATGTGGTTTATTTGAGATTTTTCTTGTTTCTTGAGGTAAGATTGTGTTGTTCTAAACTTCCCTCTTAGAACTGCTTTTTCTGCATACCATAAGTTTTGGACAATTGTGCTTTCATTTTCACTTGCCTTTAAGTATATATATATTTTTTCTCTTTGATTTCTTTAGTGATCCAATGGTTGTTTAGTAGCATATTGTTTAGCTGTCACATGTTTCAGTTTCTTAAAATATTTTCCTTGTAGTTTATATCTAATCTCATAGCTTTGAGGTCAAGTTTCTTCTGTTTTACAATAAAAGAGAGAGTTTTGATGAACATGATCACACAATACAAATATAAAGGCCATATGCTGTCCCGTGCTACACTCAGGAGTTCATTTTTTCATAGCTGACATCTTTGCAACATCTGATTATCTCAACTATTGACAGTGATTCTCAGAGAGGTGTTCTTCTATTACCATCTGAAGGAAGTAGCTTGCTGAGAAGCTCCATCCATATATCAATCATAATGATCCAGATATCTTTTCAAAAGCATTCCTGCAGTGAGAATTCATTCAAGTGTCAAAGCACAGTTGTAATTAAAAAGTTGATTTTTACCCTAGTGGTTTTGAAATCTAAGAATTAAACTTGGTTATCCATATCCTAATAAAATGTAAAAGGTCAGAATGTTTCATGAATTGTAGAGAAATCCCCTAGATGGGCTGGGAGTTGGGGTAGTGTCTAACATATTAGAAGATCCCCAAGTCAGTCATAAGAGAATCTTAAAAAAATCCTTGATACACTTTCAGGGAACATTTAATTTTAAGGAATCTTATATGTTGTTTTCTGTTTCTCAAAGGCCCTCTGTTCCTTATCAGTTCCTGGAAAACAGGAATGAGCAGAGCTGCATGCAGTTCTCAGGACTGATTTCATTAGACCGAGCACATACATGGATTCCTTTCCGTAATCTTTTACTTTTCTGTAAAACTACTTAGTCATGTTCCTATTTCTCAAAATATGGATTGTCTTCTGGCCCTGTGACATTGTTATTCCCGTAGTTACTGTTGTTATGGCCCTATGATGATTGTTATTTCCTTAGTGTAGTTATGAGTCTGGTTTCGGGGTTTTTGCTCAACTTTATTTTCTACCTAAAGCTTCCTGTATAACAATATATAAGCACACACTGCCTCAAATAAAGCACCCTTGTTTCACTTGAGACTTGGGTCCCCTGAGTCCTTGTTTTTGTTGCTTTCTCTTCATCAACTCTCGTCCCCAGGTCCCAGTCTGCAAAGATCATAACAATACATTTTTAAAGAGAGGGATTAGAGAATTAATTGTAGGGAAAGTGGCTGATCTTAACAGTAGAACGGTCCTCTGTACTCCCAAGAATGATAAGTATGGCACCCTATACCAAGGTCACAGGGCAAAAATCTCTCAAATTGACCAAGCCCAAGAGTAACTGTTGCCATGAGCCTCCAGATCTAAACAAGCCACTTCCCTGATCCTGTATTAGGTAAAATGCTCAACACATAGCACTCTAACAAAACACCTAATCCATCCTTCCAGTAGGAATTTTCTTTGTCTTGAAGCTGTAAAAATTGGCTCCTAGCCAGTGAAAGTGGTGGTCAGCGATCCCTTGCGCCAGTACACTGTTCTAACAGCATCTACCACTCTAATAAACTTTATTCTCCTGTCATTCTGCCTCATGTCTGGAAATTCTTTTTCGACATGTGCACAGACCATTACAATGAGGAATATTTACATCCTCACAGTAAAAGAATATATGAAAAAAAAATCTACTCATAGTAAAACAGCAGAGTCACACAAACAGGTTGCAGGCTGCAATGTGGATTTTCCTAGGAGCTTTTAATCTCATCTCAGTAAGGAGAGAAGTGATGGTGTGAATAATCAGTCATATTTGCTGGGGGAAGTGAAGCCAGGCCTGACGAAGTACCTGTGGAAAAGAAAAGAAGCTACAAGGCTGACCAAAAGTTAAGGGGCAAGATGTAGGCTATGGTTGCCTCCCCTTAACTCTGCCCATCACTTCAGTCTGTTCATCCTAACCTGGCCTGCAGTCTTAGCAGAGTATCAGTACCACCATCAGAAATAAAACCACCTGTTTTGATGGGATTCAGAATGTGCTACCCCAAAATAGAGTACCTTGGCATACTGAATATTTCAGGCTGAAGGAATTTAAGAAATGGCATGTGTAGGAAGGAGTTTCAGACTTTCACCTGAAGCAGGTGTTAAAACTCTCATTTGAGAGGTACTCTCCTTCCCTATATCGGAAACAAAAGAACATGTTTAGATGGGCAAAAAGTTTCTGCCTGTCATTTCAACAAAAAACAATAGCAAATGTTGCCATCCACCAAGTCATCAGCCACTGAAGCCACTCCAATGGTACCCTTAGGGGAATGAGGGGGATTTAAGATGGAGAAAAACAGGATACTGGCCCTAGATAGTTAAGATGCTTTGACCAATGACAATTTGTGAGCATTGTGCTCAGTTGCCCAGTCATGTCCAGCTCTTTGTGGCCCCATGGACTCTAGATCACAGGGCACCTGTATCCATGAAATTTCCCAGGCAAGAATTCTGGAGTAGAGTGCCATGTCCTACTCCAGGGGGTCTTTCTGACCCACGGATCAAACCCACATCTCTTGTCTCCTGCATTAACAGGTGGGTTATTTACCACTAGTCCTAGTTAAGATGCATATCAAAAGAATAATTTCAATGAGCCCAGAATCTTGGATCTTTAAAATTATGAAGTTGAGATGTCTATTTTTTTGATTAGCAGTATTATTTACATGTTTGACTTTTTTTTTCCAGTAAACTCCTATATATCCTGATATCTCCCTTACATCTTTGGAAAAATTCCTCAGAGCTATCTGAGAAGCTGGGCTATGGTCCTCAGTAAGGTCCAGGAATAAACATAACTCTCAACTTCAAGATTGCGCTTTGTTGCCTGGTTGATTGTTTTGGTGGCCAACAAAGAGATCCAGAGCGGACTTCTCTCCTTCAGCTGAACTTTACAAGGAACCAGAGCTTTGGTACCAGCAGAGGCCTCTTGTGCCTGTCCACCTTCTTGGATAGTCTAAACAAATTTGGGTGAGTGTCTTCTGGGTCTTGGATCTCCCATTATTGGCTGATAATCCTAAATTTTATTTGGTTATGTTAAACTACTCTCTTGAGGAGTGATTTTCCTTGAAACATACTTTCAAAAAGAGCTGCCTGGGGTATCCTCAGTTGAAAGACCCTGGAAAGATTTGCTCAGTTGAAAGACATTCTGTTAGGGGAACCACTGACCAAAACTTCCCTCTCTGGCCAGGTAAGATAGTAACCACTTGAATGATTTATCTTATAACTGGAGTCCTGGAAAGAAATATAGAACTAAAAAACTATCACCAACTAGAAGAATTTGAGAAAGGTCAAAATGAGAGAGGGGCCTCAGACTTACTCACTACAAGAGACATATACAAACTGAAAGTGAAAGAATTAAAAAAGATATTCCATGTAAATGGAAATCAAAGGAAAGCCAGAAAGCCCATTCTCATTTCAGACAAAATAGACTTTAAAATAAAGAATATTACAATAGATAAAGACAGTACATAACAATCAAGGGATCAATCCAAGAATAAGATGCAATAATTGTAAATATTTATGCACTAAACATAAGAACACCTCAATACAAAAGGCAAGCACTAACAAACGTAAAAGGGGAAATTGATACTAACGCAATAGTGATAGAGGACTTTAGCACCACATTTACACCAATGGACAGATTATCAAAACAGAAAATAAGGAAACACAAACCTTAAATGACATATTAGATCAGATGGACATGATTGATATCTTTAGGACTTTCCACCTGAATGCAGAAGAATATACTTTCTTCTCAAGTGCACATGGAACATTCTCCAGGATAGACCATGTCTTGGGTCACAAATCAAGCCTCAGTAAAGTTAAGAAAATTGATATCATATCAAGCACCTTTTCTGACCAAAACACTATAAAAGTAGATATCAATATAGCAAGAAAATGTAAAATACGCAATCACATAGAGATTAAACAATACATTTTTAAGTAATGAAAAGATTACTGAAGAAATAAGAAAGGAAATTGAAAATTTCCTAGAGACAAATGACAACAAAAACACAACAACCAAAACCTATGAGAAGCAGTTCTATGAGGGAAGTTTACAGCATTACAACTCTACCTCAAGAATCAATAATCAAATAGACAACCTAACTGTACACCTAAAACAGCTGGAAATAGAGGGACAAAAACCCCCAAAGTTAGTAGAAGGAAAGAAGTGATAAAATTCAGAGCAGAAATAAATGAAAAAGAAATGAAAGAAACAATAAAAAGGTTAATAAAACTGAAAAATAGTTATTTGAGAAGATAAACAAAATGACAAACCATTAGCCAAACTCATAAAGGAAAAAAAAGGGAGAAAAATCAATCAACAAATTAGGAATGAGAAAGGAGAGGTTACAACAGACAACACAGAAATATAAAGGATCATAAGAGACTATTACAAGCAACTATCTGTTAATAAAAAGGACAACTTAGAGGAAGTGAACATATTTTTATAAAATTTCAACCTTCCAAGAATAAATCATAAAGAAATAGAAATTATGAACAAGCCAATTACAAACAATGAAATTACAAATGTGATAAAAAAAAAAAAAAAAAAAAAACTTCTCCCTTAAAAAAGCCCAGGACAAGATGGCTTCACAAGTGAATTCTAAAATATTTGGAGAAGAACTAATGCCTATCCTTCTGAAACATTTACCAAAAAAAATTGGGAGAGGAAGGAACACTTCTGAACTCATTCTAGGGAGCCACCACCACCCTGACACCAAAACCAGACAAAAGCAACACAAAAAAAGAAAATTTTAGGTTGATATAACTGATGAACATAGATATGAAATCCTCAAAAAAAATTCCAGTAAATTGATTTCAACAGCACACTGAAAAGATCATACACCATGATCAAGTCAGTTATATCCCAGGAATGCAAGATTTCTTCAATATACATAAATCCATCAGTTTGATACATCATATTAACAAATTGAAAGATAAAAACCATATGATCATCTCAATAGATGCAGAAAAATCTTTTGACAAAATTCAATACCCATTTATAATAAAACTCTTCACAAAGTGGTCATAGAAGGGACCTACCTTAACATAATAATGGCCATGTACAACAAACACACAGCAAACATTATTCTCAGTGGTGAGAACTGGAAAGGATCTGCTCTTAAATCAGGAACAAGAAAGGTGTGCCCAGTCTCATCATTATTCAACATAGTTTTGGAAGTTTTAGCTATGGCAGAGAGAGGGGGAAAAAAAGAAAGAAACGGAATCCAGATTGGAAAAGATGCAATAAAACTCTCACTGTTACAGACGACATGACACTATACATGGAAAACCCTAAAGATATTATCAGAAAATTACTAGAGCTAATTAGTGAATTTAGTAAAGTTGCAGGATACAAAATCAAGACACAGAAATCACTTGCATTCCTATATACTAACAATGAAAAATCAGAAATGCAAATTAAAGAAAAAAAACAGAATATGAACCTAAGATGAACCTAGAGCCTTTTATACAGAATGAAGTTAAGTCAGAAAGAGAAAGATAAATATGGAATACTAATGTAAATATATGGAATCTGGAAAGATGATATGGAAGAATTTACTTGCAGGGCAGCAATGGAGAAGCAGACATAGAGTATAGACATATGGACATGGGGAGAGAGGAGGAAAGGGTGAGAAGTATGAAGAAAGTAACATGGAAATTTATATTACCATATGTAAATTAGAAAGCCAGGAAGCTCAAACAGGGGTTCTGTATCAACTTAGGGGGGTGGGATGGGGAGGGAGATGGGAGGCAGGTTCAAGAGGGAAGGGATAAATGTGTACCTATGACTGATTCATGCTGAGATTTGACAGAAAACAACAAAATTCTGTAAAGCAAATATCCTTCAATTAAAAAAAAAAAAACCTAGGAATAAACCTAACTAAGAGACAAAAGTGCTGTATACAGAAAGCTATAAGACACTGATGAAACAAATCAAAGATGACATAAACAGATAGAGAGATATTCCATGCTCCTGGGTTGGCAGAATCAATATTGTGAAAATGACTATATTACCAAAGACAATCTAAAGATTCAATGCAATGTCTATAAAATTACCACTGCATTTTTTTTCCCACAGAACTAGGGAAAAAAAAAAAAACAAAAAACTCACAATTTGTATGGCAACACAAAAAACCCCAAATAGCCAAAGCAATCTTGGGAAAGAAGACTGAAGCTGGAAGAATCAACTTACCTGATTAAATACTATACTACAAAACTACAGTCTTCCAGACAATATACTACTTGCACAAAAACAGAAATATAGACCAATGGAGCAAGATAGAAAGCCCAGAGATAAATACACACACCAGTGGGCACCCTACCTTTCAAAAAGGAAGCAAGTATATACAATGGGGCAAGGATAATCTCTTTAATAAGTGGTGCTGGGAGAACTGCACAACTGCGTGTAAAAGAATAAAGCAGAACACTTCCTAATACCACACAAAAAGATAAACTCAAAATGGATTAAAGACCTAAAATAAGACCAGAAACTATGAAAGTTAGAAGAAAACATAGTCAGAACATAGAAGAGAACATATAAATCTTAGAAAAATCCTCTATGATCCACCTCCTAGAATAATGGAAATAAAACCAAAAATAAACAAGTGGAACTTAATTAAACGTAAAAACTTTCACACAGCAAAGGAAACTATAAACACTGTGAAAAGACAGAACTCTGACGGAGAAAATAATGACAAATGACACAACCAACAGAGGGATCATTCCCAAAATATATAGTCAGCTTATACAACACAATACCAGAAAAACAAACAACCCAGTCAAAAAGTGGTCAAAAGACCTAAACAGACGTTTCTCCAAAAAAGACATCAATTCAGTTCAGTTCAGTCATGTCTGGCTCTTTGTAACCCCATGGACTGCAGCACTCCAGGCTTCCCTGTCCTCACCATCTCCTGGAACTTGCTTAAACACATGTCCATTGAGTCAGTGATATCATTCCAACCATCTCATCCTAGGTCGCCTGCTTCTTCTCCTACCTTCAACCTTTCCCAGCATCAGGGTCTTTTCAAATGAGCCAGTTCTTCTCAGCAGGTGGCCAAATTACTGGAACTTCAGCTTCAGAATCAGTCTTTCCAATGAATATTTAGGGTTGATTTCCTTTAGGGTTGACTGGTTTGATCTCCTTGCAGTCCAAGGGATTCTCAAGAGTCTTCTCCTACACCACAGTTCAAAAGAATCAATACTTTGGTGTTCAGCTTTCTTTATAGTCCAACTCTCACATCCATACATAACTACTGAAAAAGCCATAGCTTTGACCATATGCACCTTTGTTGATAAAGTAATGTTTGCTTTTAATATGCTGTCTAGTTTGATCATAACTTTTCTTCCAAGGAGCAAGTGTCTTTTAATTTTATGGCTGCAGTCACCATCTGCAGTGATTCTGGAGCCCAAGATAAAGTCTGTTGCTGTTTCCATTGTTTCCCCATCTATTTGCCATGAAATGTTGGGGCTGATGTCATGGTCTTAGGTGTTTGTTGTTTTTTTTTTTTACTTTATTTTACTTTACAATACCGTATTGGTTTTGCCATACATTGACATGAATCCACCACGGGTGTATACGAGCTCCCAATCCTGAGTCCCCCTCCTACAGCCCACCAATGTTGAGCTTTGAGCCAACTTTTTCACTCTCCTTTTACACTATAATCAAAAGGCTCTTTTTATTTTTTCTTTGCTTTAGGCCATAACAGTGTCATCTGAGTATCTGAGGTTATTGATATTTCTCTGTGCAACCTTGATTCCAGCCTGTGCTTCATGCAGTCTGTCATTTCACATGATATACTCTGCATATAAGTTAAATAAGCAAGGTGAATTGCCAAATTCAGACTTTAAAAAAGTAGGAAAAACTACTAGACCATTAAGTTGTGAACTAAATCAAATCCCTTATGACTCTACAGTTGAAGTGACAAATAGATTCAAGGAATTAGATCTGATAGAGAGCCCGAAGAACTATGGATGGAAGTTCAAAACGTTGTACAGGAGGCAGTGATCAACTATCCCCAAGAAAAATATTTGCAAAAAGCCAAAATGGTCGTCTGAGGAAGCCTTACAAATAGCTGATTTAAAAAGAGAGAGAGAGAAGCTAAAGGCAAGGAGAAAAGGAGATATATACTCATCTGAATGCAGAGTTCCAAGGAAGATCAAAGAGAGATAAGAAAGCCTTCCTCAGTGATCAATGCAAAGAAATAGTAGAAGATAGCAGAATGGGAAAGACTAGAGATCTCATCAAGAAAATTAGCTATACCAAGGACTGATGCTGAAGCTGAAACTCCAATACTTGGCCACCTAATGCAAATAACTGAATCATTGGGAAAGACCCTGATGTTGGGAAAGATTGAAGGCAGGAGGAGAAGGGGACAACAGAGGATGAGATGGTTGAATGGCATCACCAATTCTATGACCATGAGTTTGAGCAAGCTCCAGGAGCTCATGATGGACAGGGAAACCTGGCATGCTGCAGTCCATGGGGTCAGAAACAACTGAGCTACTGAACTGAACTGAACTGAAGGAAACATTTCATGCAAAGATGGGTAAAATAAAAGACAAAAATGGTATGGATTTAACAGAAGCAGAAGATATTAAGAAGAGGTGGCAAGAAGATACAGAAGAACTATACAAAAAAGATATTCATGACCCAGATAACCACGATGGTGTGATCACTCACCTAGAGCCAGACATCCTGAAATGTGAATTTGAGTGGGCCTTAGGAAGCATCACTACAAAAAAAGCTAGTGGAGCTGATGGAATTCCAGTTGAGCTATTTCAAATTCTATGAATAGATAGCATCATCTCTGAATAGATGATGCTATGAAAGTGCTACACTCAATATGTCAGCAAATTTGGAAAACTCAGCAATGGCCACAGCACTGGAAAATGTAAGTTTTCATTCCAATCCCAAAGAAAAGCAATGTCAATGAATGTTTAAATTACCACACAATTGCACTCATCTCATATGCTAGCAAAGTAATGTTCAAAATTCTCCAATCCAGGTTTCAACAGTATGTGAAGTATGAACTTCTAGATATGCAAGCTGGATTTAGAAAAGCCAGAGGAACCACAGAACAAATTGCCAGCGTGCCTTGGATCATAGAAAAAGCAAGAGAGTTCCAGGAAAATATCTATTTCTGCTTTATTAACTATCCCCAAGTCTTTGGCAGTGTTGATCACAACAAACTGTACAAACTTCTTCAAGAAATGGCAATACCAGGACACCTTGCCTCCTGAGAAATCTGTTTTCAGGTCAAGAAGCAGCAGTTAGGACTGGACATGGAACAACAGACGGTTCCAAATTGGGAAAGAAGTAGGTCAAGTTTGGGTATTGTCACCCTACCTATTTAACTTAAACACAGAGTACACCATGAGAAATGCTGGGATGGATGAAGGACAAGCTGGAATCCAGATTGCTGGGAGAAATATCAATAACCTCAGATTCGCAGATGACACCAACCTTATGGCAGAAAGTGAAGAAGAACTAAAGAGCCTCTTGATGAAAATGAAAGAAGAGAGTGAAAAAGTTGGTTTAAAAGTCAACATTCAAAAAACTAAAATCATGGCACCCAGTCCCATCACTTCAAGGCAAATAGATAGGGAAACAATGGAAACATTGAGAGCCTTTATATTTTTGAGCTACAAAATCACTGCAAATGATGACTGAAGCCATGAAATTAAGAGACTCTTGCTCTTTGGAACAAAAGTTATGACCAACCTAGACAGAATGTTAAAAAGCAGAGAAATTACTTTTCCAACAAAGATCCGTCTAGTCACCTATGATTTTTCCAGTGGTCATGTATAGATGTGAGAGTTGGACTAAAAAGAAAGCTGAGCACCAAAGAATTGATGCTTTTGAACTGTGGTATTGGAGAAGACTCTTGAGAGTCCCTTGGACTGCAAGGAGATCCAACCAGTCCATCCTAAAGGAGATCAGTCCTGGGTGTTCATTGGAAAGACTGATGCTGAAGCTGAAACTCCAATACTTTGGCCACCTCATGCGAAGAGTTGACTCATTGGAAAAGACTCTGATGCTGGGAGGGATTCAGGGCAGGAGGAGAAGGGGACAACAGAGGATGAGATGGCTGGATGGCATCACTGACTCAATGGACATGAGTTTGAGTGAACTGCAGGAGTTGCTGATAGACAGGGAGGCCTGGCGTGCTGCAATTCATGGGGTTGCAGAGTCGGACACGACTGAGCAACTGAACTGAACTGATGCAATATTGTTCTTTACAGCATTGGACTTTTCTTTCATCATCAATCACATCCACAACTGGGCATTGTTTTGCTTTTGCTCTACTTTTTCATTCTTTCTGGAGCTATTTCTCCATTCTTCTCCATTAGCATATTGTGCACCTACCAACGTGGGGAGTTCATCTTTCAGTGTTATATCTTTTTGATATGAGTTTGGACATGAATTTGTTCAAATTCTGGGAGATAGAAAAGGACAGTTTAGCCTGGAGTACTGCATTTAATGGGGTTGCCAACAGTTGGACACCACTGAGTGACTGAACAGCCACCTGGGAAGAAAAGATATGACAAACCTAGACAGAGTATTAAAAAGCAGAGACATCACTTGGCTGACAAATGTCTGTTTAGCCAAAGCTATGTTTTGTTTTGCTTTGTATTTTTCAGTAGTCATGTAAGGATGTGATAGTTGGGCCATAAAGAAAATTGAGCATTGAAGAAGTGATGCTCTCAAACTGTGGTGCTGGAGAAGTCTCTTGAGAATCCCTTGGACAGCAAGGTGATCAAGCCCATCAATCCAATATGAACTCAACACTGAATAGTCATTGGAAGGACAGATGCTAAAGCTGAAGTTCCATTACTTTGCCTACTTGATGTAAAAGGCCTATTATCTGAAAATACCCTGATGCTAGGGAAAATTTAGGGCAGGAGGAGAAGGTGTCAACAAAGGATGAGATGGTTGAATGGTATCATAAACTCAATGGGCATGAGTTTGAGCAAAATCTGGGAGAATGTAAACTATAGAGAAGTCTGGTATGCTGCAGTAAATGGGGTCACAAAGAGTAGGGCATGACTTAACTGAGTAACAAAGGAAAACAATAGGGCCAAATAAGCCCCAAAGCATGAAATACAATCTGGGAGCTAATATTCAGGGAGGATAAAAACAAAATAGAGATTTTTGTGCACCTCCAGAAAGAGGGCCTCTATGGAATGACTTTTACTAAGCGTTGAAAGTGAAAGTCGCTAAGTCGTGTCCTACTCTTTGCGTCCCAAAGGACTATACAGCTCATGGAATTCTCCAGGCCAGAAAACTGGAGTGGGTAGCCTATCCCTTCTCCAGTAGATCTTCCCAACTCAGAAATAGAGCCAGGGTCTCCTGTATTGCATGCTGATTCTTTACCAACTGAGCTATCAGGGAAGCCTGCTAAGTTTTAAAGGCATGATAAACTGAACGCTAAAGTTCTAGAATCTAGAACTGTTGATTTTTAGTTTAGTTGCAAATCTTCTCACTGATACAAAAGAGCAAATTAAAGAAAATGTAGTTGATCAGATCAATCTTTTAATCTTATTTAGTCAGCAAATTATTTATTTGGGGAATTAAAAGCATTTTTCTTGTCTTGCAAATCTCTGTGTATCAGAAATATAAATATCACTCACAATACCTGAGACTCAGCATAATTAGCTAAATATGTTCCAACCTGAAACAAAATGAAATAAACAGAGGTGAGACTTTTTAAGTAGAAACCCTGGTAGGGGTCCTTCACCCAAAATCTAATTCAATACCTCTTTAAGAGTTTATCAAGGACAAGCAGAAATCTTAAAAGACTTTTCCACAAGTAATAAAGTGCTTGGTCATCTGAGCAAATAAATATAACTTATTCTCATGTTATTTTTAAACTAGTATTAAGTATTTATATTATAATATTTAAGTTTTAAGTGAAGCTACAAGATCTCTAGTCATGTATGTTTTATGTCTCTGTGTACATTATGCATGTGATATGGCTCTACATTCAGATAGATTTAAATTATTTTTAATTTTAGTTTTGAATTAAATTATAAAACAGCTTTATTTAATTGACTTAGAAATAAGCACTTACAAATAAAATATTAATAATTATAAACTAGCCAGAATGAATTTCAGGTTTACATGATCTGGAAATTTATATTTGGTATTAAACTTACCTTAGACTTCAGCTCAATTTCCTAGGTTGGCTAGTGGTAAAGAGCATGCCGGCCAACACTGGAGACATAAGAAACACGTTTGATCCTTGGGTTGAGAAGATCCCCTGGAGAAGGTAATGACAACCCACTCACTCCAGTATTCTTGTCTGGAGAATCCCATGGACAGAGGAGCCTGGTGGGTGGGAGTCAGACATGACCGAAGTGACTTGACATGCACACACGGTTAGGACGTGTCTTTGGAGTCATCAGTATTATGTTATCTGTATTATACCTAGGTTTACTGAAGGTCAATAAGTTAATATTATTTCTGTTGCAGAATTCATCAGTGGAAAAAAATTGTTATGATTATATTCCCATAAGTTACAAAATGGAGGTAAATGAGATAAGAATTTTTCAGGTGAACTCTTCAGGAGTAATTACATTTTGGTTATGGCTATCTAAAACAGTTTCACCAGATTTTTGGTAACTTGAAACTTTAGAGTTTTCTAAGTTAAGTTAAACTGTAAAATTTATTGAATACCCAGATCATTTCAAATAAGATAAAAACTGGAACACTGACTCTGCTAAACAGGTTTAAGTTTACCTAATTTTGTTTTCTTATGAGAGGGAAACTAAAAATGTTTGGGTTTGTATACTTAGTTGCCCACTTGTGTCCACCTGTTTGCAGCTCCAGGGACTGTAACATGTCAGGCTCTTCTGTGACTTCCCAGGCAGAATACTGGAGTGGGTTGCATTCCCTATTCCATGGGACCTTCCCAACTCAGGAACTGAACCCATGACTCTTGGGTCTTCTGCATTAGCAGGTAGATTCTTTACCACTAGTGCCACCTGGGAAGTCCCTTCCCCACAAAATGTTTTGGACACATATATGCTATGTGATGATAACATGTTTCTAGAGGTTATGGAATACTCAGTTTGACAATTAGGAAATGCTGGTGTAACAAATAGTTCACAATTATTCACTTTTCAGGTTTCAAGATTTTTAAGGATTAAAATCATAATATATGCAATTAAAGCTACAGGAATAATAAGAAAGACTTTGGTTTCAGCAAAGGAAAGTATGAGAAATAAAAGTGTATTTTGTTGCCATATATCCTGGAAATAGCTCAACTGGAATTCCATCACCTCCACTAGCTTTGTTCATAGGGATGCTTCCTAAGGCCCACTTGACTTTGCATTCCAGGATGTATGGCTGTAGATGAGTGATCACACCATCATGGTTATCTGGGTCATGAAGATCTTTTTTGTACAATTCTTCTGTGTATTCTTAATATCTTCTTCTGTTAGGTCCATATCATTTCTGTCCTTTATTGTGGCCATCTTTGCATGAAATGTTCCATTTGTATCTCTAATTTTCTTGAAGAGATCTCTAGTCTTTCCCATTCTACTGTTTTCCTCTATTTCTTTGCACTGATCACTGAGGAAGGCTCTCTTATCTCTCATTGCTATTCTTTGGAACTCTGCATTCAAATGGGTATACCTTTCCTTTTCTGCTTTGCCTTCAGCTTCTCTTCTTTTATGGACACTTATTTTTCCACAAACCCCTTCTAATGCAACTTGGGAACTGTGTCAGGGGCAAAGTGGTTACTGTCCATAGAAATGCCCACCAAGACTGGCTTCTGGTTCATGAAACCAGCCCAACTGCTTGCTAAGCATCTGTGTGCACTACAGTTAGTGATTTCTATGAATAGTATTTAGGTTTAGTTTAAATATATTTTTAATTATACTGGTTGGAATTCTTGGGATGATGATATTTTCACATCTAAACACATCATTTGTTCAAGTACAAGCGCATGTACACTTACAGGCTCAGGCTACATATCTATAATACTACTCTGTGTGCACCATATCACCAGATACTGATGTGATTATCGGTTACAGAAGTAAGAAGTGAAAACATTTTTAAAAAGTCTTCATGAAAGTGACAGTTTTTTTTGAAGAGCCTTGAGGTAAGCACTCTCCAGAAAAATGAGAGGGAAAGTGTTTGTAGAACTACAAGAAATGTAACATAGAAAGAATAACAAACTGGAGGACAAAGGTAATAAAGGTAAAAACTAGAAAGTGTAGTGAGATAATGAAGACCCTTGAATTAAAGCTGCTAAGAATTTGGACTTTAAACTGTGGGTAAATGTGTTTCAGGCCTTTTACACAGAAGTTACATAAAGACAAATATTATTGTAGCAATGTGTATATTTTAGAGTACAAGGAAACGGCAAACAGAGTTGACCAACTTAAGAAAATCAATATTTAAACTACAATGGTAACAATGGGAACACCAGAGGGAGGAGAGCGGAGAACAGCTTTAAACTGTACAGGCCATTCTAGCAAACATTAAAGAGCTTGCTAACTCTTCTGTGCAACACAGTCTGGGACACGG
Source organism: Cephalophus harveyi (assembly GCA_006410635.1). Lineage (NCBI taxonomy): Eukaryota > Metazoa > Chordata > Mammalia > Artiodactyla > Bovidae > Cephalophus > Cephalophus harveyi. The sequence goes on along the minus strand of SJYT01066886.1, from coordinate 153,995 downwards.
ATTGTTTGCTAAGTTTTCCTTTAATTTCCACAGCTAGCATAAGATCGATCACAAAAGAGATGCTCCATAAATAACTATCGATTGGCTAACAGGAAAAGAAACTTTCCTATGTTAGCCTTTTCAGTGAGCAACAACAAAGAATTGCCTGAATCCACCCAAGTCAGAGATGGGCTAGAGCCACAGTCTCATTTATCACATCAAGAGTCAGAACCAAAAATGTCCCTCCATGAAAAATCCAAAGCAGTAGCCCATGCAAACAGCATCCATTACCCTCGTTTCCTCCTCTGTGTGAAAGTAGAATGTCAGGATTGTCTGCAGCATAGAAGGCTTCTAAATTAAATTCAGAGCAATCTATGATGTCCCATTCATGACTGTCCTCACATAGCACCAACATTTTCAGATATCCCATGAACACCTTGCAAGAGGAAGAATTTCATCTCTGAATTATTGAAAACAGTGCTTTAGGCCACATTTGTGAAAGTGATCCAAGTCTGAGCCTCCATGAAAATATGCAATAACCACACTTCATGTTCATTTCCTCTTTGGGCTTCGTTGCTCTCCTGAAATATGATTTATAAACCCATTTTATAGATTTTTCTTACAAGATAAAAACATTGCTTAAGGTCTCAGGAAAAATTGCTGTAAAAGACAAGACTACACTGAGGGAAGTTTTAAAGACTCAAAATCTAGTGTTCACAGTGTCATGGGAATGGTATCATAAATTGATACAGCTTTTCAGGAGGCAATATAATATGAATTATCAATGTTACTTATAAACTTATTATTTGACCCTGAAATTCTACTTCTATAAATCTACCAAAATACTTGTACATATACACAAAGACAAATATGTGAGAATGTCCATTACTGCATTGTTTGTTGAGCTCAATGGTTGAAATCATGTTTCATCTGCACTATGTAATATTACCCATTTTTTAATGGAGAAAAGACTGTAACTATTTTATTGTATATATATTTTCTGTAGCTTATTTTTTTATAATGAGTATGTATTCATATATTAATTTTAAAAATTTTTTAATGTGAAAAGAATCTGGGCTACAATCCCAAACCCTGTACTCATAATGCCTACAGTCTGTCACCCATAAGATGAATAAGATACTATCCTTTTTGTCTTTTCCTTTTATCTGTGGGGAACATGGAACAGGATATAGACATATAAGCAATTATTCAGTGAAGACAATGATAGGAGCCTATGTTTCCTTTCCTTCCATCATGGTCCCCAGACTAATTTCAGTTATAAATTGACAGTTTATACCTGTACAAAGGCAGAAGACATGTGACAGAATAAGAAGCTAGTCTGGGGAATCAGAAGCAGGCTATACTAGGCAGTTTCCAATGATGTAACTATTTAATTTCTGAGACTGAATTTCTTTATTATTATTTATGAGGAAACATTATGCCTCCCACAGTAATTTTATTAAGAGAAAATAGTCACTATACTTGGGACTTCCCCAATGGCTCAGCAAGTATAGAATCCACCTGTATTGAAGGAGACACAGGAGACGTGGGTTCGGTCCCTGGGTCAGGAAGATCCCTGGAGAGGGAAATGTCAGTCCACTCCAGTATTGTTGCCTGAGAAATCCAATCGATAGAGGAGCCTGGTGGGCTACAGTCCTTGGGTTGCAAAGTATAGGACACGACTGACAGACTAAACAACAAAACAGTGAATCTCTTTCCAAATCCCCATGTCATTTGCTTGCTCTGCCCTCTGTATTCTCTGATGTTCTAGCATAACTTCTACTATTCTGGGTCATGTGTATGTGTATGTATGTGTGTTTAGTAGCTTCAGTCATGTCTGACTCTTTGTGACCCTATGGACTGTAGCCCACCACGCTCCTCTATCCATGGGATTTTCCAGGCAAGAATGCTAGAGTGGATCACCATTCCCTTCTCCAAGGGATCTTATTAATCTGGATGTGACAACTTATTAATCTGGATGTGACAACAGTCCAATGGGTTTCAAGGAGTCAGATGTGACTGAGCCACTAAGCACTTGCATACTAACACTAGTCACTATACTATATAGGAAAGCATTTTGTAAGCTAAAAGTCATATATAAAAAAATAAATTCATTTAAATAGAGTCCCTTGCTGTGGTTTAGAGGACTATGTGAAAAAAATCTTCAAGTTGTACAGACTTTTGCTTCTTCTGCCATGACACATTTTAAGGATGACACCTCTGAGTCAAGAGTGTAATAGAAATAACATTTCTGAGTACAGAGAAATACATGTATAATTTTAAGATGTAAAACTATTTGTGTTATTAGTCAGAATCTGTTTATTATATGTAACTATCTGTGTGCATCTCTGAAATAAGGATCACCTCTATAAACAACTAAAATTACATAAGAAGATGCTAGCCAAAATGTTAAGCTGAGATTAGACCCCAAGACAAAATTATCCGTGGTATTAAATACAAACTACCTTTGAATTCAAAGAACCCATAACACCAACCAAAAATAATGAAGATGGGTCTGCAAAGACAGATGGGAGAAGGAAAGACACCTGGTCAGGGTTTGACAGCTGGAAGTGATCATTCAAGCTCCTGGTTATTGCTTTATATACAGCGATCAACACTAAGAGGAGGAGATAAAGTTTTCAGCAAGCCACTCAGATGGAACACCACAAAAGAGATTTTCTCTCTTTGTGAGCCCCAAAATATCTTCTTGATCTGACTATTATCAGTCAATAATTAAAATTACAAGTGACATAACATTGCTTCCTCCTCCCAATCTCTGTTGCCCTGTTCTAGATAAAAAGAACAGAAATAACCATCCGGAAGTTTTTTTCTGTCTCTCGCTACTGGAAACTAGGTACCATAGGGGGGAAAACTATCCATATTAAGAAAACTGAAAATTAAAAAAATAAAATTAAACAAAAATTTCAGTGCTTTAAAATCCAAACCTCAGATATTTCCAAAGCTGAGATGATATGACCTACAAGACATTCTAGAACTAACACACACACACAAAAATGTCCTTTTCACTATAGGGCACTGGAATGAAAAAGTAGGAAATCAAGAGACACCTGGAGTAACAGGCAAATTTGGCCTTGAACTAAAACATGAAGCAGGTCAAATGCTAACAGAGTTTTGTCAAGAGAACACACTGGTCATAACAAACACCCTCTTCCAACAACACAAGAGAAGACTCTACACATGAACATCACCAGATGGTCAATATCAAAATCAGACTGATTATATTCTTTTTTTTTTTTTTAGAATTTTTTATTTTATTTTTTTAATTTTTACTTTATTTTATTTTACAATACCGTATTGGTTTTGCCATACATTGACATGAATCCACCACGGGTGTATATGAGCTCCCAATCCTGAATCCCCCTCCCACATCCCACCCCATATCCTCTCTCTGGATCATCCCCGTGCACCAGCCCCAAGCATCCTGTATCCTGTATCGAACATTATATTCTTTACAGACAAAAATGGAGAAGCTCTATACAGTCAGTACAAAGAAAACCAGGAGCTGACTGTGACTAAGATCATGAATTCCTTATTGCCAAATTCAGACTTACATTGAAGAAAGTAGGGAAAACCACTAGACAATTCAGGTATGACCTAAATCAAATCCCTTATGATGATACAGTGGAAGTGACAAATAGATTCAAGGGATTAGATATGATAGACAGAGTGCCTGAAGAACTATGGATGGAAGTTTAAGACATTTTACAAGAGGCAGGGATCAAGACTATACCCAAGAAAAAGAAGTTAAAAAAGGCAAAAGGTTGTCTGAAGAGGCCTTACAACTATCTGAGAAAAGAAGAGAAGTGAAAAACAAAGGTAAAAAGGAAAGATATATAACCATTTGAATGCAGAGTGAAGAGATAAGAAAGCATTCCTCAGTGACCAGTGCAAAGAAATAGAGGAAAAGAGTAGAATGGGAAAGACTAGAAATCTCTTCAAGAAAATTAGAAATACCAAGGGAACATTTCATGCAAAGATGGGCACAATAAAGGACAAAAATGTTATGGACCTAACAGAAGCAGATATTAAGAAGAGGTGGCAAGAATACATAGAAGAACAATACAAAAAAGATCTTCATGACCAGATAACCATGATGGTGTGATCACTCACCTAGAGTCAGACATCATGAATTGCAAAGTTAAGTGGGCCTTACGAAGCATCCCTATGAACAAAGCTAGTGGAGGTGATGGAATTCCAGTTAAACTCTTTCAAATTATAAAAGATGATACTGTGAAAGCGCTGCACTCAATATGCCAGCAAATGTGGAAAACTCAGCAGTGGCCACAGAACTGGAAAAGGTCAGTCTCCATTCCAATCCCAAAGAAAGCTAATGTCAAAGCGTATTCAAACTTCCACAAAATCACACTCATCTCACACATTAGAAAAGTATTGTTCAAAATTCCCCAAGCCAGGCTTCAACAGTATGTGAATTTCCAGGTGTTTGAGCTGGATTTAGAAAAGGCAGAGGAACAAGAGGACAAATTGGCAGCATATGGTTGATCATAAAAAAAGCAGGAGAGTTCCAGAAAAACATCTACTTCTGCTTTAATGACTACATCAAAGCCTTTGACTGTGTGTATCACAACAAACTTTGGAAACTTCTTCAAGAGATAGGAATACCAGACCACATTACCTGCCTTCTGAGAAATCTGTATGCAGGTCAAGAAGCAACAGTTAGAACTGGACATGGAACAACAGACTGGTTCCAAATTTGGAAAGGAGTATGCCAAGGCTGTATATTGTCACCCTGCTTATTTATATAATATCCAGAGTACATCATGAGAAATGCCAGGCTGGATGAAGCACAAGATGGAATCAAGATTGCCAGGGGAAATATCAATAACCTCAGATATGCAGATGATACCACCCTAATGGCAGAAAGTGAAGAGAACTAAAGAGCCTCTTGATGAAAGTGAAAGAGGAGAGTGAAAAAGTTGGGTTAAAACTCAACATTCAGAAAACTAAGATCATGGCACCTGGTCCCATCACTTCATGGCAAATAGATGGGGAAACAATGGAAACAGTGAGAGACTTTTTATTTTTTATTTTTTGGACTCCAGAATCACTGCATATGGTGACTACAGCAATGAAATTAAAAGGCACTTGCTCCTTGGAAGAAACGCTAGACCAACCTAGTTCAGTTCAGTTCAGTTCAGTCACTGAGTCGTGTCCGATTCTTTGCAACCCCATGAATCGCAGCATGCCAGGCCTCCCTGTCCATCACCAACTCCCAGAGTTCACTCAGACTCACGTCCATCGAGTCAGTGATGCCATCCAGCTATCTCATCCTCTGTCATCCCCTTCTCCTCCTGCCCACAATCCCTCCCAGCATCAGAGTCTTTTCCAATGAGTCAACTCTTCGCATGAGGTGGTGACCAATCTAGAGAGCATATTAAAAAGCAGAGACATTACTTTGCCAACAAAAGTCCATCTAGTCAAAGCTATGCTTTTTTCCAGTAGTCATGTATGGATGTGAGAGTTGGACTATAAAGAAAGTTGAGTACCGAAGAATTAATGCTTTTGTACTGTGGTATTGTAGAAGACTCTTGCGAGTCCCTTGGCCTGCAAGGAGATCAAACCAGTCAATCCTAAAGGAAATTTGTCCTGAATATTGATTGGAAGAACTGATGCTGAAGCTGAAACTCCAGTACTTTGGCCACCTGATGGGAAGAACTGACTCACTGGAAAAGACTGTGATACTAGGAAAGATTGAAGGCAGGAGGAGGAGGGGGTGACAGAGATTTAGATGGTTGGAGGGCATCACTGACTCGATGGACATGAGTTTGAGTAAACTGTGGGATTTGGTGATGGACATGGAAGCCTGGAGAGCTGCCGTCCATGGGCTCTCAAAGTCAGACATGACTCGGCAACTGAACTGATGATACCGTTCCTTTGTCCTGCCATGAGAAAGGTGTATTAAGAAGTCATAGGAAGGACCACGGATCATCTCTTCTTGGTGTCTGCAGCCCTACCAACACCTCAGAGAGGTGCCCTTCCTCTGCTTCTGGAACTGGTACAGTGACCATCCCCAGAGCACCATGCCCTTGCTCTTCAAAACCTGGAGTCAATCTGGATTATCCTTCAGTTTAAAATAGAGGACAAAGACATACATACTAATTAAGCACAAATCATTCATCACCATATGAATTTGGTTTTACCTACATAAGTTATATTGTTTTATTTGTTTATTTATCTTATGGTTTTTCTTTTCTTTTTCTTAAGCATAGGAAGCTGGAGGGAACTCTGTCTCCTGATAAGAAAGAAGTATATCATAATCACATTAATTCCCAGTCGGGCTGCCTAAGGACTGTCTCTCTTCTTAGAGGAAAAGACAATGGAAGCAGATTTCCATTTATCATGTAATGAACTAGAGACAGGACAAGGTGCTGGGTTTTGTACTTCAAGAGAATAAGCAGATGTGTGCTTCAGGGCTGGCTGTGAGGTACTCCACTGCCATCACTTTCTTTTCTCAGTAGGAGAACTCTTGGCAGCCTGAGGTAACAGTTCAATATTTGAAGAAGAAATATCACACTGGAGTGACTCTCACTTTTTCAAAGAGTGAAGCTGTTAAGTTTTGTCTTCTTTTTAAACCTAGGAGATGTAACTGACCTAAAGGCTGAAGTGATCACAGAGTGATGTTACCTGCAGAAGGGATGAGGCAGAGTGAAGGAGTAGAATAATTTACCACAGATTCTATGTTTATCTATTGATTTATTATTTAAAATGTTTTAATTGAAATATAGTTGACATATCAAGTGTACTACATAATAATTTGATACTTATGTACATTATTAAATGATTACCAAGTTAAGTCTGGTGATCATCTGTCCACATACAGAGTTATTACAATATTATTGACATTGTATATATATTGATATTGATATAATTCATTATTACATATTCTTTATGCTATATATTATATCCCTGTGATTTATTAATTGTATACCTAGAGGTGTATACCTCTTAATCCCTTCAACCTACTTCCATCACTTCTCAGCCTCCTCCCTTCTAGAAACCACCAGTTTGTTCTCTATAAGTGTTTTTTCATTTAGTTTTGTTTGTTTTCAGATTTCACATATAAGTGTGATCATGCAGTATTTTTCTTTGTCTGACTTTTTCCCTTAGCATAAAGTCCATCCGTGTGTCATTAATGACAAGGTCTTATTCTTTTTTTTTTTATACGTGAGTAATAGTCCATTGCATGTTTAATACTACAACCTTACCATACAAGCAAGTTAATGATAATCCCCCAAACTAAGCTTTAACAGTACATGAACTGAGAACATCCAGATGTACAAGCTGGATTTAGAAAAGGCAGAGAGACCAGTGATCAAATTGCCAACATCTGTTGGATCAAAGAAACAGCACAAGAATATCAGAAAAATATCTACTTCTGCTTCATTGACTACGCTAAAGCCTTTGACTGTGTAGATCATAACAAACTGTGGAAAATTCATCAAGAGATGGGTGTGCCAGACCACCTTACCTGCCTCCTCAGAAACTTGAATGTAGGTCAGGAAGCAACAGTTAGAACCAGACTTGAAACAATGAACTGACTAAAAATTGGAAAAGGAGTAAATCAAGGCTGTATACTGTCACCCTGATCATTTAAATTCTATGAAGAGTACATCATGCGAAATGCCGGGCTGGATGAAGCACAAGCCAGAATCAAGATTGCTGGGAGAAATACCAATAACCTCAGATATGCAGTCGATACCACCATAATGACAGAAATGGAAGAGAAACTAAAGACTCTCTTGATGAAGGTGAAATAGGAGATTGGAAGAGCTGGCTTAAAACTCAACATTCAAAAAACTAAGATCATGGCATCTGGTCCCATCGCTTCATGGCAAATAGATTCAGGAAAAATGGAAACAGTGTAAGACTATTTTCTTGGGTTCCAAAATCACTGCAGATGGTGACTGCAGCTAACATTGTCTGTTTTTTGTGTCTGGGCAATGCTTCCTTAATGTAATGAATTTAGAAGCTAGAAGCATTCCTTGAAAAGGATATGTTAACTTTCTTAAAAAATATTTGGTAGTATTCATCTATGAAGGCTTCTTTTCCTGGACTTTTGCTTGTTGGGAATTATCATTATTATTGTTATTATTATTATATTACTGATTGTATTTCATTATTGATAATCTATCTGTTTATATGTCCTATTTCTGATTCAATCTTGGGAGACTATACATTTCTTCGATTTATCCATCTCTTCCAGGTTGTTCATTTGTTGGCATATAATTGTTTGTAGTCCTTTGTATTTCTGTGACACCATTTGTAACTTCTCATCTTTCATTTCTGATTTTATTTATTTGGGTAATCTCTTTTTTCTTGATGAATCGGGCTAAAGTTTTATCAATTTTGCTCATCTTATCAAAGACCAGTTTAATTTCATTGATTTTTTCTGCTGTTTTGTTTGGCTAAGTATTTAGTTTATTTCTGCTCTGATCTTTTTTTATTTCTTTCCTTGTACTAACTTTGAGCTTCCTTATTTTTTTCCCTAGTTTCTTCAAGTTTAGGTTAGGTGGTTTGAGATTTCTTTTGTTTCCTGAGATAATCTTATACTGTTCTAAACTTCCTCTTACAACTGCTTTTGCTATGTCCCATAGATTTTCGGAATATTGTGCTTCCATTTTCATTTTTCTCTAAGTGTTTTTTATTTTTTCTTTGATTTCTTTGGTGATCTATTGGTTGGTTAGCATGTTGTTCACCCTCCATGTGTTTGTGTTTTGGACAGTTTATTTTTTCCTTGTAGTAGATTTGTAGTTTCATATCACTGTAGTCAGAAAAGATGTTTGATATTTTACCTTCTTTATTCTATTGAGTGTTGTTTGTGAACTAATAAGTGTCTTATCCTAGGAAATGTTTCACATGCACTTGAAAAGAATGTGTATTCTACTGCTTTGGGATGGAATGTTCTTTATATGTCCATTAAGTTCACATGGTCTAATGTGTTATTTAGAGCCAGTGTCTCCTTATGAATTTTCTGTCTGGATGATCTGCCAGTTGATATACATGGATGTTAAAATGCCCTATTTTATTATGCTGCTGTCAATTTGTCTCTTGTGTTTCTTAACATTTGCTTTATGTATTTATTTGTTGCCATATTGGATGCATGTGCATGCATGCTCATTCACTCAGTGGTGTCAGACTCCACTGCATATGGAGTGGTGCATCCCCATGGACTGAAGCTCACCAGTCTTCTCCATCTGTGGAATTTTCCATGCAAGAAAACTGGAGTGGATTTCCATTTCCTCCTACAGGGAATCATCCTGACTCAGGAGTCAGATCCACACCTCCTGCTTCTCCTACATTGGCAGGCAGATTCTTTACCACTTAGCCCCCTGGGAAGCCATTGGGTGCATATATATTTAAAATTGTCATATAGTCTTGCTGAATTAATATGTTTATCATTATATAATATCCTTTTTTGTCACTTGTTCATTCTTCTTGCATTAAAGACTTTTTTCCCATCCCCTCACTTTCACTTTGTGTGTGTATTTATATCTGAAGTGAGTCTCTTGTAGACAGCATACATATGGATCTTGTTTTTGTCCATTCAGCCACTTTGAAACTTTCAATTCGAGCATTCAGTCATAATTACATTTCAAGTAATTATTGATAGATATGTACTTATTGCCATTCTGAATTGCCAAATTGCCAGATAGAATACTCTTGTTTTTTTTGTTTTTCTTTTTACTTTCAACACTTCGAATATATCAATATATCATGACACTCCTGGCCTGCAAAGTTTCTGAAGAAAAGTCCACTTCTAATCTTTTGGGAGTTCCTTAATATATAACCAGTTGCTTTTCCCTGCAGCTTTTAAGGTTCTTTACCTTTAATTGTTGCTATTTTAATTACGGGCTTCCCTGATAGCTCAGTTGGTAAAGAATCCACCTGCAATGCAAGAGACCCCAGTTTGCTTCCTGGGTCAGGAAGATCAGAAGAAGGGATAGGCTACACTGCAATATTCTTGGGCTTCCCATGTGGCTCAGCTGGTAAAGAATCCATTTGCAATGTGGGAGACCTGGGTTTGATCCCTGGGTTGGGAAGATCCCCTGGAGAAGGGAAAGGCATTTTAATTATAATGTGTCTTGATGTGGACCTCTTTAGGTTCATCTTATTTATGACTCTATGCTTCCTGGAAATGGGTGGCTGTTTCCTTCTTAGAAATGGATGTCTGTTTTCTTTCCTTTCCTTTCTCAGTTCTTATTTCTTCAAATAACTTCTCAGCCTCATTCTCGTTCTCTCTCCTCCTTCTTGGACCCCTATTATGTGAATGTTAGTATTCTTGGTATTGTCTCAGAGGACTGAAACTATCCTCATTTTAAAAATAAATAAATAAATTCTTTTCTATTTCTGTTCAACTTGGATGATTTCCACTACTTTGGTCTCCAGCCCGCTGATCTATCTCATTGTATAATATAATCTACTGTTCTTCAGCTCTGTTTGGTTATTCTTTATATTTCCCTACTTTTCCCTAAATTTCTCACTGTGTTTGTTTATTCTTCTTCCAAATTTGTTGAGGATATTTATGATCATTACTTTGAACTCCTTATTGGGCAAATTGCTTATCTCCACTTCACATAGTTCTTTTGGGGTTTTGTCTCTTTCCCTTATTTGGAATATATTTCTCTGCTTCTTCATTTTGCCTAATTTTCTGTGTTTATTTATGTGTATTTAATATATTAGTTATTCTTCCTAGTCTTGAAGAACTGGCCTTTATGTTGGAATTATCCTATGATATTCAGAGCACTCATCCCCTAAACTATATGCTGTAGGGGCACTCTCTATCTAAGATTGGGCCCTTCTGTTGTGGTGGGGCTGACTACTATGGGAACACCAGTAGGTGGAGTCAGGTCTTTGCCCAGCTGACTGCCATAGTAGTGGATGCCTGGTGGTGGATAGGGATGGGTCCTGGATTGGTTAGTTTCAGGGTCCCATGATTGATGCCAGTCTGCTAGTAGCTGTGAAAGCCTTCAGAATTAGTAAGCTATAGGAAGGATTTTCATAAAGGGAATTTTCCAGCACCTTATGATAGAGGTAGCCTACCAAAATGACTGTTATGGTATCTATGCCCCTAAGGGGATTCTTAGTTATCTTCTGCTTCTCCAGGAAGCTCTCCAGGATCAGAAAATTGGTCTCACCTAGGCTCTTTTCAGATCATTGCCTCTGTACTAGGACCTGGAGTGTGGGAACCTCTTAAGATCAGACTTTCTGTTGCCACATTGCTCCAGCTCTACCACATGTACATCCCACTGGCTTTCAAAGCAAGATGTTTTGGGGTCTTGTCTTCCTGGCTCAGGATCCCTGGGAAAGGAAACTAGTGAAATGGACTTCTCACTTCTGCAATTGTTATTATTTTCTTGTTTGTGTTTCACTTGCCCAGAGGTGTCAGTCTTGACTATACTGTGCTTCTGCCCCTCCAATCCATCTTGTTGTGCTATCTTCTTCATATTTTTAACTATGGAAAATCTTTTATTATGGTCTTCAGACTTTTCTTATAGATAGTTCCATAAATATCTGTGACTTTAGTGTGCTCACGGGAGGAAGTGAGCTCCGGGTCCTCTTATTCCACCATTGAATCCACACTTTCTGCCTGTGGATATCTTTAAAAAATGGAATTCTTATAAGGCTCTAGCCAAAACAAAACTTATGAAGCATAAGCTTGGCTGTTGTTCAGTCATATTTGACTCTTTGTGACCACATGGACTGCAGTACACCAGGCTTCCTTGTCCTTCACTATCTTCTGGAGTTTCTTGAAGCTCATGTCCGTTGAGTCAGTGATGCCATCCAACCATCTCATCTCTCACCCCCTTTTCCACCTGCCTTCAAATTTTCCCAGCATCAGGGTCTTTTCCAATGAGTCAACTCTGCATTATGTGGCCAAAGTATTGGAGCTTCAGTTTCAGCATCAGTCATTCTAATGAATACTCAGGATTTATTTTCTTTAGTTTAGACTGGTTTGATCCCTTTGCTATCCAAGGGACTCTCAAAAGTCTTCTCAAACATTACACTTAGAAAGAATCAGTTTCTCATTGCTCAACCTTCTTTATGGTTGAACTCTCACATCTGTACATGACTACTGGAAATACCATAGCACCGACTATACGGAACTTTGCCAGCAAAGTGATGTCTCTACTTTTTCATACACTGTCTAGGTTTGTCATAGCATGTCTCCCAAGGAGCAAGGATCTTTTAATTTCATGGCTACAGTCACTGTTAACAGTGATTTTTGGAGCCTAAGAAAATAAAGTCTGTCACTATTTCCATTGTTTCCCTATCTATTTGCCATGAAGTGATGGGACCAGATGCCATGCTGAGTTTTAAGCCAGCTTTTCCAATCTCTTCTTTCACCTTCATCAAGAGAGTCTTTAGTTCCTCTTCCATTTCTGTCATTATGGTGGTATCATCTGCATATCTCAGGTTGTTGAAATTTCACCCAGAAATCCTGATTCATACTTGTGCTTCATCCAGCCTGGCATTTCACACGGTGTACTCTGCATATAAGTTAAATAAGCAAGAGGAAAATATACTGCCTTGAGGTATCCATTTCCAAATTTTGAAGCAGTCCATTGTTCCATGTCCTATTGTAACTGTTACTTCTTGATCTGCATACAGGTTTCTCAGGAGACAGGTAAAGTGGTCTGCCATTCCCAAATCTTTAAGAATTTTCCACACTTTGTTGTGATTCACAGTCAAAGCCTTTAGCTGACTCCATGAATCAGAAAGAGATGTTTTTTCTGGAATTCCCTTCTTTTTCTATGATCCAGCAGATGTTGGCAATTTGATCTCTGGCTCCTCTGCCATTTTAAAATCCATTTGTACATTTGGAAGTTCTTGGTTCATGTACTATTGAAGCCTAGCTTGAAGGATTTTGAGAATTACCTTGTTAGCATATGACATGAGTGTAATTGTGTGGTAGTTTGAACATTCTTAGGCATTACCCTTCTTTGGGATTGGAATGAAAAATGACCTTTTCCCGTACTGTGGCCATTACTGACTTTTTCATATTTGCTAGTGTATTGAGTACAGCCCTTTCAGAACATGACCTTTTAGGGTTTTAAATAACTCAGCTGGAATTCCATCACCTCCACTAGCTTTTTTCATAGTAATGCTTCCTAAGGCCCACTCGACTTCACACTCCAGGAAGTCTGGCTGTAGGTGAATGACCACATCATTGTGGTTATCTGGGTCATTAAGACCTCTTTTGCACAGTTCTTCTATATATTCTTGCCACTTCTTAATCTCTTCTGCTTCTATTAGGTCCTTTCCTTTTCTGTCCTTTATTGTATCCATCTTTGCATGAAATGTTTAGTCTTTCCTATTCAATTTTTTTCCCTCTGTTTCTTTGCATTGTTTGCTCAACAAGGCTTTCTTTCCTCTCCTTGCTAGCTTCAGAAACTGCATTCAGTTGCATATATCTTTCTCTTTCTCGTTTGCCTATCACTTCTCTTTTCTCAGCTATTTGTAAGGCCTCCTCAGACACCATTTTAGCTTCTTCCAATCTTTGTTTTTTTTTACTGAACCAGTCCATTGTTACATGTAAATTTCTAATTGTTGCTTTTTGACCCATATATGGGTTTCTCTGGAGACAGGTAAAATGACCTAGTAATCCCATATGTTTACAGGTTTTCCACAGTTTGTTGTGATCTACACAGTAAAAGGCTTTAGTGTAGCCAATGAAACAGAAGTTTTTTCTGGAATCCCCTTGCTTTCTCCATGTTCCAAAAAATATTGGCAATTTGATCATTTGTTCCTCTGCCTCTTCAAAAATCCAACCTGTATGTCTAGAAGTTTCCAGTTCACATACTTCTAAGGCCTAGTTTGAAGAACTTTGAGCATTACCTTAATTGAGAATTACCTTACTGGAGAGGGAATGGCAAACCATTTCAGTATTGTTGCCTTGAGAACCCCATGAACAGTATGAAAAGGCAAAAATATAGGACACTGAAAGATGAACTCCCCAGGTTGGTAGGTGCCCAATATGCTACTGGAGATCAGTGGAGAAATAACTCCAGAAAGAATGAAGAGATGGAGCCAAAGAGAAAACAATGCACAGTTGTAGATGTGATTGGTGATGAAAGTAAAGTCCGATGCTGTAAAGACCAATATTGCATAGGAAACTGGAATGTTAGGTCCATGAATCAAGGTAGATTGGAAGTGGCCAAACAGGAGATGCCAAGAGTAAACAACAACATTTTAGGAATCAGCAAACTAAGATGGACTAGGATGGGTGAATTTAACTCAGATGACCATTGTATCTACTATTGCAGGCAAGAATACCTTAGAAGAAATGGAGTAGCCATCATAGTCAACAAAAGAGCCCAAAATGCAGTACTTGGATGCAATCTCAAAAATGACAGAATGATCTCTGTTCGTTTCCAAGGCAAATCATTCAATATCACAGTAATCCAAGTCTAATGCCCCAACCAATAATGCTGAAGAATCTGAAGTTGAATGGATACTTGAAGAGCTATGAAGATCTTCAAGATCTTTTAGAACTAACACCCAAAAAAGATGTCCTTTTCATTATAGAGGACTGGAATGCAAAAGTAGGAAGTCATGAAATACCTGGAATAACAGGCAAATTTGGCCTTGGAGTATAGAATAAAGCAGAACAAAGGCTAATAGAGTTTTGCCAAGAGAACACACTGGTCATAGTAAACATCCCCTTCTAACAACACAAGAGAAGACTCTACACATGGACATCACCAGATGGTCAATACCAAAATCAGATTGGTTACATTCTTTGCAGCCAAAGATGGGCAAGCGCTATGCAGTCACCAAAAACAAGACCAGGAGCTGACTGTGGCTCAGATCATGAACTCCTTATTGCCAAATTCAGACTTAAGGTGAAGGTGAAGTCGCTCAGTCGTGTCCAACTCTTTGTGACCCCGTGGACTGTAACTTACTAGGCTTCTCCTTCCATGGGATTCTCCAGGCAAGAATACTGGAGTGGATTGCCATTTCCTTCTCCAGGGGATCTCCCCGACCCAGGGATCGAACCTGGTTCTCCCGCATTGGAGGCAGACGCTTTAACCTCTGAGCCACCAGGGAAGACCTTAAGTTGAAGAAAGTAGGAAAAACCACTAGACAACTCAGGTATGACCTAAATCAAATCCCTTATGATTATACAGTGGAAGTGACAAATAGATTCAAGGGATTTGATCTGATAGACAGAGTGCCTGAAGAAATATGGATGGAAGTTCATGACATTATACAGGAGGAAGGGATCAAGATCATACCTAATAAAAAGAAATGGAAAAAGACAAAATGGTTGTCTGAGAAAGCCTTACAAATATCTGTGAAAAGGAGAGAAGCAAAAGGCAAAGGAGAAAAGGAAAAATGTATCAATTTAAATACAGAGTTCCAAAGAATAGCAAGGAGAGATAAGAAAGCTTTTCTCAGTGATCAATGCACAGAAACAGAGGATAACAATAAAATGGGGAAGACTAGAAATCTCTTCAAGAAAATTAGAGATAACAAGAGTTCATTTCATGCAAAGATGGGCACAATAAAGGATAGAAATGGTATGGACATAGCAGAAGCAGAAGATATTAAGAAGAGGTGGCAAGAATACACAGAAGAATTATACAAAAAAGATCTTCATGACCCAGATAATCACGATGTTGTGATCACTCACTTAGACCCAGACATCCTTGAATGCAAAGCCAAGTGGGCCTTAGGAAGCATCACTATGAACGAAGGTCTTAGAGATGATGAAATTCCAGTTGAGCTCTTTCAAATCCTAAAAGATGATACTGTGAAAGTGCTGCACTCAATATGCCAGAAAATATAGAAAATTCATCAGTGGCCACAGGACTGGAAAAGGTCAGTGTTCATTTCAATCCTAAAGAAAGGCAATGCCAAAGAATGCCAAAGGCAATTGCCAAAGGCAATACCACACAATTGCAGTCATCTCACATTGTAGTAAAGTAATACTCAAAAATCTCCAAGCCACACTTCAGCAGTACATGAACCGTGAACTTCCAGATGTTCACGTCGGATTTAGAAAGGCAGAGGAAACAGATCAAATTGTCAACATCCTCCAGATCATCAAAAACACAAGAGAGTTCCAGAAAAACACCTACTTCTGCTTTATTGACTCTACCAAAGCCTTTGACTGTGTGGACCACAACAGACTGGAAAATTCTTAAAGAGATGGAAATACCAGACCACCTGACCTGCCTCCTGAGAAATCTATATACAGATAAAGAAACAATAGTTAGAACTGGACATGGAACAACAGACTGGTTCCAAACTGGGAAAGGAGTATGTCAAGGCTATATATTGTCACCCTGATTATTTAACTTACATGCAGAATACATCATGGGAAATGCGAGGCTGCATGAAGCACAAGCTAGAATCAAGATCACCAGGAGAAATATCAATAACTTCAGATATGCAGATGACACCACATTCATGGCAGAAAGCAAAGAACTAAAGAGCTTCTTGATGAAACTGAAAGAGGAGAGTGAAAATGTTGTCTTAAAACTCAACATTCAGAAAACTAAGATCATGGCATCTGGTCCCATCACTTCATGGAAAATAGGTGGGAAACAATGGAACCAATTTCATTTTTTTGGCTCCAAAATCACTGCAGATGGAGACTGCAGCCATGAAATTAAAAGATACTTGCTCCTTGGAAGAAAACTTATGAGCAACCTAGACTGCATATTAAAAAGCAGAGACATTACTTTGCCAACAAGGGTCTATCTAATCAAAGCTATGGTTTTTCCAGTAGTCATGTATGGACGTGAGAGTTGGACTAAAATAAAGCTGAGTGCAGAAGAATTGATGCTTTTGAACTGTGGTGTTGGAGAAGACTCTTGAGAGTCCCTTGGACTGCATGGAGATCCAACCAATCCATCCTAACAGAAATCATTCCTGAATATTCTTTGTAAGGACTGATGCTGAAGCTTAAACTCCAATACTTTGGACACCTTGTGGGAAGAACTGACTCATTTGAAAAGACCCTGGTTCTGGGAAAGAGTGAAGGCAGGAGGAGAGGATGATGACAGAGGATGAGATGGTTGAATGGCATTACTGACTCCATGGACATGAGTTAGAGTAAGCTCTGGGAGCTGGTGACAGATAGGGAAGCCTGGCATGCTGCAGTACATGGGGTTGCAAAGAATCGGACATGACTGAGTGACTGAACTGAACATTAATGTCATGTGAAACAAGAGCAAATGAATGGTAATTTGAACATTCTTTGGCATTGCCCTTGTTTGAGATTAGAAAGAAAATGATATTTTTCTAGTCATGTGGGTGGTGCTGTTTTTCAAGTTTGCTGGTACACTGATGGCAGCACTTTAATAGCATCATCTCTAAGACTTTAAATAGCTCAGCTGGAATTCAGTCCTCTCCAAAAGCTTTGTTTGAAGTAATATTTCCTAAGGCCCATTTGACTTCACATTCCAGGATATCTGGCTCCAGGTGAGTGATTACACCATTGTGATTATCATTAACACCTTTTTTGTATAGTTCTATGTATTCTTGACACTTCTTTTTTATTTCTTCTGTTTCTGCTAAATCCGTACCATTTCTGTCTTTTATGGTGTCCATCCTTGCATGAAATATTTCCTTGATACCTCTAATTTTCTTGAGATCTATAATCTTTCCCATTCTATTGTTTTCCTCTATTTATTTTTATTGTTCATTTAAGAAGGCCTTCTTTTATCTCTTTGCTATTCTCTGGAACTTTGCATTCAGTTGGGTATATCTTTGTCTTTCTTACTCACCTTTTGCTTTTCTTACTTCCTCAGCTACTTCTAAAGCCTCCTCAAACAAACACTTTGTCTTCTTGCACATCTTTTTGTTGGAGATGATTTTCATCTTTGCCTCCTGTACAATGTTATGAACCTCTGCTCATATTTCTTCAGGCATTCTCTCTACCAGATATAATCTCTTGAATATATTTTTCACCTCCATTGAATAATCGTAAGGGATTTGATTGAGTTCATACCTGAAAGGTCTAGTGGTTTTTCCTACTTTTCTCAATTTAAGCCTGAGTTTTACAATAATGCACTTATGATCAGAGCCACAATCAACTCCAGATTTTGTTTTTACTTATTGTGCAGAGCTTCTTCATCTTTTGCTGCAAAGAACGTAAGCAATCTGATTTGGTATTGATCATCTGGTGATGTCCATGTGTGGAATTGTCTCTTGTGTTGTTTAGAAAGAGTGTTTTCTATGACCAGCATGATCTCTTGACAAAGCTGTGTTAACCTTTGCTCTGCTTCATTTTGTACTCCAAGGTCTAAGTTACCTGTTTTTCTAGATATCTCTTGATTTCTAATTCTGTATCCAATCCCTTATGATGAAAAGGATAGCTTTTTTTGGTCTTTTTCTAGCAATGTTACAGGTCTTCATAAAACCAGTCAACTTCAGCCTCTTTGGCATCAGAGGTTGGAGCACAGGCTTGGATTACTGTGATGTTTTGGATTAATGTTTTGCCCTGGGAACAAACAGATAATTCTGTCATTTTTGAGGCTGCACCCAAGTAGTACATTTTGGACTCTATTATTGACCGTTAGGGCTACTTCATTTATTTTAAGGAATTCTTGCTCATACTAGTAGATATAACAGTTATTTAAATTAAATTTTCCCATTCTTGTTTATTTTAATCACCAATGCTTAAGATATCAATGTTCAGTCTGGTCATCTCCTGATTGACTACTTCCAATTTGTCATGATTCATGGACTTAACATTCCAGGTTCCTATGCAAAATTGTTCTTTACAGCATGGAACTTTACTTTCCTCACCAGGTGCATCCACAACTGAGCATAATTTCCACTTTGGTCCAGTCACAAGGTAATATTAATTTCTAGATTGTGCCAGTCTTCATGATTGCAGTGTTTTCAAAGGAGCATTTCAGGAGGGTTGACTCTAGAACTCAGTGAAGAGTCGAGGTCATGCTCTTGAAGACATAAAAGACCAGCTGAACAAGAAACAACCTCCTGTTACTGAAGTAAAGGGAGACACACATCACAATATTTAGTCCTGCTCAAGCAGATGACCCAACAAATGCCCTCAGGGAAGAATATAGATCCACTGGCATTGCCAAGTGAGAAGTCTCACTGAACATCACAAATCACATTTAAAGATTAGGAACACTGAATTGCAATGAATGATCAGTAATCAGCCATTGATATCACTGCACAACAGCAGCTGAAGTAAGCCAGATCTTGTTGCAAATTCTTCTTCCACTTCCATCCTATTAAATTGGCTCAGGCAGTAAAGAATCCAGTGTTTCTGGTCTCCCTTGAGGCTGTGGTGGTGTATGCAAAGAACTGATTCATTGGAAAAAACTTTGGTACTGGGAAAGATTGAAAGCAGGAGGAGAAGAGGATGACAGAGGATGAGATGGTTGGATAGCATTACTGACTCAATGAACATGAGTTTGAGCAAGCTCCAGGAGCTGGTGGTGGACAGGGAAGCCTAGCATGCTGTCCATGGGGTCGCAAAGAGTTGGACATGACTGAGTGACTGAACTTAAATGAACTGATCTGGAACAAAGAATCCACCTAAAATGCAGAAGACCTGGGTTCTATCCCTGGGTTGGGAAGATCCCCTGGAGAAGGGCATGGCAACCCAATCCAGTATTCTTGCCTGGAGAATCCCGTTGACAGAGGAGCCTGGCCATCTACAGTCCATAGGGTTGCAAAGAGTCAGATATGATTGAGCAACTGAGCACATATGCACACAGAAAAACTCAAAATATACTAATTTTAAAATTAATTTTCAAGTTTCTCTTTTTATAATAACTTCATAAGGGCTTTCCTGGTGGCATAGATGGTAAAGAAATTGCCTGCAATGCAGGAAACCTCGGTTCTATTCCTAGGTTGGGAAGATCCCCTGGAGGAGGGCGTGCAACCCCCTCCAATATTCTTGCTTGGAGAATCCCCATGGACAGAGGAGCCTGGCAGACTACAGTCCATGGGATCACAAAGAGTTGAACACGACTGAGTTACTAAGCACAACACAGCACATTAAACTGAAACTAACACTTATGTATGAAGAAGACAGCCTTAATCCACCAAACAAATGAAAATTGTATTGTATCCCAGAAGAGAGAGGCAACTGGTAGTTTATATAGCTATATCTCCATTGTTTTGGATTTTTTCTCTCATTAGACCAATAGTGCATATTTTTAAGTAAGTAGATAAGGAGTTGGAAATAATTCTTTTGTGAGGAAAAAAAAGAAAATCAAACCCAAAGCACTGGTCTAATTCAGTTCAGTTCAGTTCAGTTGTTCAGTCGTGTCCAGCTCTTTGCGACCCCATGGACCACAGCGTGCCAGGCCTACCTGTCCATCACCAAATTCCGAAGTTTACTCAAACTCATCTCCATTGAGTCAGTGATACCATCTAACCATCTCATCATCTGTCACCCCCTCCTCCTCCCACCTTCAATCTTTCCCAGCACCAGGGTCTTTTCAAATGAGTCAATTCTTCACATCAGGTGGCCAAAATATTGGAGTTTCAGCTTCAACATCAATCCTTCCAATGAACACTCAGGACTGATCTCTTTTAGGGTGGACTGGTTGGATCTCCTTGCAGTCCAAGGGACTCACAAGAGTCTTATCCAACAGCACAGTTCAAAAGCATCAATTTTTCAGTGTTCAGCTTTCCTCATTGTCCAGCTCTCACATCCATAAATGACTACTGGAAAAACCATAGCCTTGACAAGATGTACCTTTGTTGGCAAAGTAATGTCTCTGCTTTTTAATATACTGTCTAGGTTGGTCATAACTTTCCTTCCAAGGAGTAAGTGTTTTTTAATTTCATGGCTGCAGTCACCATCTTCAGTGATTTTGGAGTCCCAAAAAATAAAGTCAGCCACTGTTTCCACTATTTCCCCATCTATATGCCATGAAGTGATGTGATGGGACCAGATGCCATAATCTTAGTTTTCTGAATTTTGAGCTTTAAGTCAACCTTTTCATTCTCCTCTTTCACTTTCATCAAGAGGCTCTTTAGTTCCTTTTCACTTTCTTCCATAAGGATGGTGTCATCTGCATATCTGAAGTTATTGATATTTCTCTCAGCAATCTTGATTCCAGCTTGTGCTTCTTCCAGCCCAACATTTCTCATGATTCACTCTGCATATAAGAAATACCTGAAGTAACAGGGAAATTTGGCCTTGGAGTACAGAATGATGCAGGGTAACAGCTAATAGAGTTTTGCTAAGAGAATGCACGGGTCATAGCAAACACCCTCTTCCAACAACACAAGAAAAGACTCTGCACATGGACATCACCAGATGGTCAACACCAAAATCAAATTGATTACATTCTTTGCATCTGAAGATGGAGATGACGCTCTATACAGTCAGCAAAAATAAGACCAGGAGCTGACTGTGGCTCAGATCATGACCTCCTTATTGGTCTAATTATCCTCACTGAATAAGCCACACACATTGCATCTAACTGAGTTATCCAGTTCATACAGGGACTGGTCATTAGGAAGGCCCCAGGAAGTAGCTGATTGACTTCCTGAAATATTTCCAGTGGGTGGCTTTCTAATCTGACAGGATTCCAAGACACATGCAGAAAGCCCTGGGATGCAGCAACAATTCTAAAAAGTCATGTCTAAACACTAAGGTAAAAATAGCTTTCTCTTTCTATGAAATATCACTTCACATTTTACCATGGTCAAATATTCAAATGCCTGTGTTGCATTCAGTGCTAACATCAGCCATCTTAGACATTTTGACATCTTCTGTAGTTTCTGGATTAATGTGCAAATAGGCTACTTTTTAGATTGCATTAAAGAACACTCAGAAGTATTTAAAGGACAGCCAGTGTTATCTATTAATGCATAGGAAAGGAGGGAGGGAGAAGAGGGACGGAGATAGAATAAGATAGGACATCCAGCCTGTCACAGGAAATAGCAGTGGCTGAGAATATTGGGAGAAATACTGAAAATCAATTTTAAGTGTTTACTAGATGTAAAAATCAAAAGTAGGACATTTCATTCATCACTGCTGACCTGATTCTTTCATTCCTTGGCTGTCATTTGACTTTATGATTGTTTTTCTCTTTTTTTGTCAAATTGTTTCCTTCTTGACTAAAATAGAGGGAAAAAAAGCTGACTGAAAGTGGATTCCAGCCAGAAATTTTTCTGTGGAAGAATATCACAGGTTGTGGCTTTATCAGGAATCCCAGAACCAGTCAGGTATTAATACATGTATATAGAAACAATTGTGTCTGAGTTACAAGGATGTTGAGTATGAAGGGGATCAAGCAATTAATCAATGAGGACATGCTCTTCCTGTTCTCTGTGGAGGACCATTGATGTAATTTTTAACAATTTAGAATTCAGTTTTCACAGCAATTTTAGTTTCACAGCAACAATGAGCAGAAAATAGAGAATTCCTGTATTGTCTCTTTTCCCACACGTGCACAACCTCACAAATTATCAACATCTCCCATCAGAGCAGTGTATTTGTTACAATTAATGATTCTACATTGCTGCTGCTGCTGCTGCTAAGTTGCTTCAGTCTTGTCCGACTCTGTGCGACCCCACAGATGGCAGCCCATTGGGTTCCGCCATCCCTGGGATTCTCCAGGCAAGAACACTGGAGTGGGTTGCCATTTCCTTCTCCAATGCATGAAAGTGAAAAGTGAAAGTGAAGTCGCTCAGTCGTGTCTGACTCAGCGATCCCATGGACTGCAGCCTACCAGGCTCCTCCATCCATGGGAGTTTCCAGGCAAGAGTACTGGAGTGGGATGCCATTGCCTTCTCCATTAACACAGCACTATCATATAAAGTGCACAGTTAAACATTCAGGTTCACTCTTGGTGTTATACATTCAGTGGGTTATGACAAACTTACAGTGGCATGGATCCATTATTAGTATCACAGAGTATTTTCACTTTTCTAAAATATTTTTTGCACTCTGCCTAGTCATCCTTTCTCCCCCTCAGATCCTGGATACCACTAATCTATTTACTGTCTTCATCATTTTGCCTTTTCCACAATGTCATATAGTCAGAATCATGAAAAATGTAGCCTTTTCAAACTGGTTTCTTTTACTTAGTAAAATGTATTTAAATTCTTGCATGCCTTTTCATTGATCGATAGCTCATTTCTTATTAGTTCTAAATAATATCCCATTGTCTGGGCTATCCATTCTCTTACTCAAAGACATTGTGATTGCTTCCAAATTTTGGCAATCATTAACAAAACTACTATAAACACCTGTGTATAATGTGAAGACACAAGTTTTTAATTCGTTTGGGCAAATATCAGAAGAGTAATTGCTGGATCATATGGTAAGAGTATGTATAGTTTTATAAGAAACAGCCAAACTGCCTTCTAATGTGGCTGTACCATTTTGCAGCAATGCATTAGAGGTTCTTCCTCTTCATGTTGTCACCAGCATTTGATGTTGCCAGCTGTTTTGACCATTCTAATAGCTGTGTAGTAGTTTCTCATTGTTTTAATTTCCATTTCTCTGATGACATAAAATGTGGAACATCTTTTCATATGCTTATTTGCAATATTTATATTGTCTCTGGTGAGATTTCTATTAAAGTTTTTGGCTCAATTTTTAAATCAGGTTGTCAATATTTTTGGTTTCTGAGTTTTAAGAATTATTTTATATTTTGGATAATAGTCCTTTAACAAATATATATTCTGCAAATGTTTTCTCCCAAAATGTGGCCTGTCTTTTTATTCTCTTGACAGTGTTTTTGGCAGAATATAAATTTTAAATTTCATTGAATTCCAGCCTATAAATTATTTCTTTCATGAATCATGCCTTTGGTGTTATATCTAAAAAATCACTGCTACATCCAAGGTCATCTAGATATTCTCCTGTTATACTCTATGAATTTTTAATTTTTTGTTTTAGTAGGTCTATAATCCACTCTGAGTTAACATTTGTGAAGAAAGTAGAGTATGTGTCTACATTCTTTGTTTTGTATGTGTATGCCCCACTTTCCCAGAACTATTTGTTGAAGAGACTATTTTTTCTCTACTGTATTGCCTTTACTTTGTCAAATTTCCATTGACTATGAGTGAAGGTCGCTTGTTCATGTCTGACTCTTTGCAACCCTATGGACTGTAGACCCCAGGCTCTTCTGTCTATGGGGATACTCCAGGCAAGGATACAAGAGGAGATTGTCATACCCTCTTCCATAGGATGTTCCTGACCCAGGGATCGAACCCAGGTCTCCTGCATTGCAGGCAGACTTTTTACCAACCGAATCAGCAGGGAAGCCCATTGACTTTCATTGACTATAAGTGGGCCTATTTCTGGGTACTCTATTTTGTTTCATTGGTTTGTCTACTCTTTTATGCCAATACAATACTGTACTGATTATTGTTGTTCAGTCACTCAGTCGTGTCTGACTCTTTGTGACCCCATGGACTACAGAGCACCAGGCTTTGTGGCCCTTCACTGTCTCCCAGTTTGCACAAACTCATGTCCATTGAGTCAGTGATACCATCCAACCATCTCATCCTCGATCCTCCCCTTCTCCTCCTTCCCTTAATTATTGTCTTCAATCTTTCCCATCATCAGGGTCTTTTTCAATGAGTTGGCTTTTCGCATCAGGTGGGCAAAGCATTGGAGCTTCAGCTTCAGCATCAGTCCTTTCAATGAATATTTAGGGTTGATTTCCTTTAGGATTGATTGGTTTGATATCCTTGCTGTCCAAGGGACTCTCAAGAGTCTTCTCCAGCACCACAATTTGAAAGCATCAATTCTTCAGTGCTCAGCCTTCTTTATTATCCAACTCTCAGATCCATATATGAATACTGGGAAAACCATAGCTCTGTCTAGTGTCTCTGATTTTTAATACACTGTCTAGGTTGGTCTTAGTTTTTCTTCCAAGAAACAAGCATCTTTTAATTTCATGGCTACAGTCACTGTCCTCAGTGATTTTGGAGCCCAAGAAAATAAAGTTTGTCACTGGTTACATTTATTCCCCATATATTTGCCATAAAGTGATGCCATAATCTTAGTTTTTTGAAGAGTGTAGAGTATAGTAAGTGGTGAAGTTGAGAAGTGTCAGTCTGTCAGTTTTGTTCTATTTCAATATCATCTCAACTGTTCTGAGGCTTTTGCCTCTCCATACAAACTTTAAAATCAGTTTGATGAAATCTGCAATATAACCTTCTGGAATTTTGATTGAGATTGCATTGAATCTAAAAATCAAGCTTATTACAGAATATAAAAATCAAACATGATAATTTGCATACTTATCTAAAACTATTCTCATTTTACAAGATTATATGACTTACTTTGGCAAATAGGATGCGAGAGGAAGTGTTTTTTGTCACTATTGGGCAGAAATTGTAAGGAACAATTCATAGGTTCCAGGTTCTCTTTGCCTTCTTTTCCTTAGCTGTTAGTTAAAATAAATGAATAAAAAATATGTATTTAGTCCTTCAAGATGTGGTTCATTCTTTCTGGAATTATTTCTTCACTGATCTCCAGTAGCATATTGGGCACCTACCAACCTGGGGAATTCATCTTTCAGAGTCCTATCTTTTTGCCTTTTCATACTATTCATGGGGTTCTCAAGGCAAGAATACTGAAGTGGTTTGCCATTCCCTTTTCCAGCAGACCACATTTCTCATCCCAACCCCAAAGAAAGGCAATGCCAAAAAGTGTTCAAACTACTGCACAATTCCACTCATCTCATATGCTGGCAAAGTAATGCTCAAACCTCTGCAAGTCAGGCTTTAACAAGTTGTAAACCATGAACTTGCAGATGTTCAAGCTGGATTTTAAAAAGGCAGAGGAACCAGAGATCAAATTGCCAACATCTGGTGGATCATCAAAAAAGCAAGAGAGTTCCAGAAAAACATCTACTTCTGCTTTACTGACTATGCCAAAACCTTTGACTGTGTGGATCACAACAAACTGTGGAAAATTCTTAAAGAGATGGAAATAGCAGACCACCTGACCCGCTTCCTGAGAAATCTGTATGGAGGTCAAGAAGCAACAGTTAGAACTGGACATGGAATAAGTGACTGGTTCCAAATTGGGAAAAGAGTATGTCAAGGCTTTATTTGTCATCCTGCCTATTTAACTTATATGCAGAGTACATCATGGGAAATGCTGGCTAGATGAAGCACAAGCTGGAGTCAAGATTGCTGGGAGAAATGTCAATAAAGTCAGATATGTAGATGGCACCACGCTATGGTAGAAAGCAAAGAAGAACAAAAGAGCCTCTTGATGAAAGTGAAAGAAGAGAATGAAAATGTTGGCTTAAAACTCAACATTCAGAAAACTAAGATCATGGCATCCAGTCCCATCACGTCATGGCAAATAGATGGAGAAACAATGGAAACAGTGAGAGACTTTTTTTTTTTTTTTTTTTTTTTGTGGGGGTGGGGTGCTTCAAAATCACTGCAGATGGTGACTCTAGCCATGAAATTAAAAGACACTTACTCCTTGGAAGAAAATTTATGACCAACTTAGACAGCATATTAAAAAGCAGAGTCATTACTTCACCAAAAAAGTCCATCTAGTCAAAGCTATGGTTTTTCCAGTATCATTTATGGATGTGAGAGTTGGACTATAAAGAAAGCTGAGCACCAAAGAATTGATGCTTTTGAACTGTTGTGTTGGAGAAGACTCTTGAGAATCCCTTGGACTGCAAGCAGATACAACTGGTCCATCCTAAAGGAAACCAGTCCTGAATATTTATTGGAAGGATTGATGCTGAAGCTGAAACTCCAATACTTTGGCCACTGATATGAAGAACTCACTCATTTGAAAAGACCTTGATGCTGGGAAAGATTGAAGTTGGGAGGAGACAGGGACAACAGAGGACGAGATGGTTGGATGGCATCACTGACTCTATGGACACGAGTTTGAGTAAGCTCCAGAAGTTGGTGATAGACAGGGAAGCCTGGCATGCTGCAGTCCATGGGGTTGCAAACAGTTGGATATGACTGAGTGAGTGAACTGAATTGAACTGAAGATGTGGTTTTTTTTAAACTCACATGTTTATTTTTTAATATAAAAAATTTTGCCTCTCATAAATGAAAGCTTTGACGTACAGACTGTTGTTTTTGTTGTAGGCTCTACAAAGTCAAAGTTGGCCCATGATTTCTTATTCCCGACATATTTGTCATTCCCCAAAGACCGTTTGAACATTCTTTGTCAATGCCTTTCTTTGGGATTGGTATGAAAACAGGCCTGTGGTTACTGCTGAGTTTTCCAAGTTTGGTGGCATAGTGAGTGCAGCACTTTATCAGCAGCATCTTTTAGGGTCTGAAATAGCTCAGCTGGAATTCCATTACCTCCACTAGCGTTTGTAGTGATTCTTCCTAAGGCCAACTAGATTTTACACTCTGGGATGTCTGGCTTTAGGTGAGTGATCATATCATTCTGGTTATCTGGGTCATTAAGATCTCTTTTGTATAGTTCTTTTGTGAATTCTTGTCACTTGTTCTTAATATCTTCTGCTTCTGTTAGGTTCATACCGTTTCTGTCCTTTATTGTGCCCATCTTTGCATGAAATATTCCTTTGGTAGCTTTAATTTTGTTGAAGAGATCTTGGGTCTTTCCCATTTTACTGTTTTCCTCTATTTGTTTTCATTGATCACTTAGGAAGGCTTTTTATCTCTCCTTGCTCTTCTTTGAAATTCTGCATTCAGATAATATATCTTTCCTCTTCTCCTTTGCTTTTTTCTATCTTTTCTATCTTTCTGTTTCTCCTTTTCTTCTGGAAAAGGTCAATTTTCATTCTAATCCCCTAGAAGGGCAATACCAAAGAGTATTCAAACTACCACTAAAATACACTCATCTCACATGCTAGCAAAGTAATGCTTAAAATCCTCCAAGCTAGGCTTCAACAGTATATGAACTGAGAACTTCCAGATATACAAACTGAATTTGAAAAGGCAGAGAAACCAGAGATCAAATTGCCAACAGCTGCTGTATCATAGAAATAGCAAGAGAATTTTATCAGTAAAATATCTACTTCTACTTCACTGAGTATGCTAAAGCCTTTGACTGTGGGGATCACAACAAACTCTAGAAAATTCTGAAAGAGATGGGAATACCAGACCACATCATCTGCCTCTTGAGTAACCTATGTGCTGGTCAAGAAGCAACGGTTAGAACCAGAACAATTAGAACATGGAACAAAAGACTGGTTCTAAATTAGGAAAGGAGTACATCAAGGCTCTATATTGTCACCCTACTTATTCAACTTATATGCAGAATAAATCTTGAAAAATGCCAGGCTGGATGAATCACAAGCTGGAATCAAGCTTGCCAGGAGAAATATCAATAACCTCTGATATACAGATCACACCACTCTAATGTCAGAAAGTGAAGAGGGACTAAAGAAGCTCCAGATGAAGGTGAAAAAGGAGAGTGAAAAATCTGGCTTAAAACTCAACATTCAAAAAGATAAGATCATGGCATGTTCCATCAATTCATGGCAAATAGTTGGGGGGAAAATGGAAACAGTGACAGACTATTTTCTTGGGCTCCAAAATCACTGCAGATGCTGACTGCAGCCATGAAATTAAAAGACAATTGCACCTTGGAAGAAAATCTATGACAAATGTAGACAGCATGTTAAAAAGTAGAGACATTACTTTGCTGACTAAGGTCCGTATATTCAAAGCTATGATTTTTCCAGTAGTCATGTGTTGATGTGAGAGTTGGACTATAAAGAAGGCTGAGCACTGAAGAACTGATCTTTCAAACTGTTGTGTTGGAGAAGACTTCTGAGAGTCCCTTGGACTGCAAGGATATCAAACCAGTCAATCCTAAAGGAAATAAATCCTGAATATTCATTGGAAGGACTGATATGAAACTGAAGCTCCAATATTTTTGCCACCTGATGCAAATAACTGACTCATTAGAAAAGGCCCTGATGCTGGTAAAGTTTGAAGGCAGGTGGAGAAGAGGACAACAGAAGGTGAGATGGTTGCAAGACATCACTGATTCAATGGACATGAATTTGAGCAAACTCTGGGAGATAGTGAAGAACAGGCAAACCTGGTGTGCTGTAGTCCATGGGGTCTCAAACGGTTGGACATGACTCCTTGACTGAACAACAACAAAGACAGTGCCTACAGAAAGTTGTCCCTACTACCCAAGAGAAGGTGAAGGAATTAGAGAAGTTCAAGAGTAGGAATATCTATTAACATCTATAAATAGAATCAAATATATTTGATAAAATACATTTGGTCACTAAAACAACACAAGCTGTCACACTGCCTACACAGACATATCCCAGTATTACCTGTTCACAACTGTCCTCTAACCCCTATTATGCTTTTATACCTCCTCCCTGGCTTTTCAACATTATTTTTTTTAATGTTTTCATTGGTATCTCATAAACACCACAGCTTATTGTTACATGTGCTCAGGAAGAAAAATATCTATTAATAATTTTCTGTGTAATTCTAGATTTTTAGATAATGTCAAATTTATCAGTGTCACAAAATGTTAGGTAAAGAGTAGATCTCTAGATTTTTTTGGAGGGTTGGTTTAAAAGCTGAGAAATCCACTGATATTTCTTATAAGAGGGGTCAGTGTGGTAGACAGTCTTAGTTATTTCCATCTATGATGACTTTTTTTCTGTCATTTTAGAGAAGAAGGGAGGTCATGAAGGAATTAAAAACATATACTTCAGACTTAGATATCATGTTCTGTTTATTAGGGTGCTGTAAATGGGCATAATGTTGCAAAATTATGTAAATCATAACATTTTATTATTATATTGTCCTCTCAGACCAGGATTTAAACTCCTCTTCATCAAAATCCATTTTCTCTCTTGAGATGTGTATATATGTGCTCTTGCTTAATATTTCCTAATAGGAAACTAGGAAATACCATAATAAAGCAGAGCAGGCTTCCCAGGTGGCTCAGTGGTTAAGAATTTGCCTGTGATGCTGAAGATGCAGAAAACACCACAGGATCAATCCCTGGATTGGGAAGATCCCCTGGAGGAGAGCATAACAACCCAGTCCAGTATTCTTGGCTAGCCCATGGACAGAGGATCCTGGCAGGCTACAGTCCATAGGGCTCACAGAGTCAGACACAACTGAAGGACTGGGCCCAAGTTAACCTTGAAGTGAATTTCTAGCTTATGAGGTGATCCAGAATTTTGGAAGGACTGATGCTGGAGTTGAAACTCTAGTGTTTTGGCTACCTAATGTGAAGAGCTGACCCATTGGGAAAGACCCTGATTTGGAGAAAGGTTAAGGGCAAGAGGAGAAGGGGGCAACAGAGGATGAGATGGTTGAATGGCATCACTGACTCAATGGATATGAATTTGAGCAAACTACTGGAGAGAGTGAAGGACAGCAAAGCCTCACATGCTTCATGGGGTCACAAAGAGTCAGATATGACTTAGCAACTGAACAACAACTCTGAAAAATGTAGAAGCTAGAAATGATCTTCCAGTTGGATGGGGAAGGAGCAATGAAGTAGGTAGACATACCACCTCTGGAGGGGAATAAAAAAGCACATTCCTTTCTTTGGCTTTAGAGAATTCAGTTCAAGGTTTTGAGAAGAACCTTGTTCAAAAGCTACCTACTGGATGTTAGTCCCTACAGTAAGCCAGAGATAAGGAGAAGGGACTCATTGGAGATTCCACTGAGGCAGTCCATAGCTAATGGACTTTGAGAAGAACCATATCATTTTCCAGATTTTAGCTTCTGCATGGTTCCTTTGGCTTTTTGTAAGTTTTACAAGCACTAGAAGCTATCTTCATCCATTACTGTATGAAATTATGGGCAAGGCCTGGCATACACTTTAAGATAAATGTGCAAAGGAAATAGCAGTTGTCTAAAAAGAAGTGGTCTCCTAGTGGTAGAAATGACTGCAGAAAAAGAGTACAGCAGTCAGAAGCCACTAATAGCTGCAGTTGACTACCACAACATGAAGGGATCCATGGAACTAAGCCTTTCAGCCATCCTGAACACGTCAAAAGACATTTGAGGAGAAGAACATGGTAAGAGTCTGAGCTTTCACAGGCTTGCAGCATGGAGAATTGTCATAATGATTTGAATGTCAAAAGCAGACATGACTTTAGTCACAGTCTACAGAAGTTTGAGATATCTGAGTTCTGGCAACAATAGTCCTTTTTCATGCTAGGGTTAAAAGTCCACCTAAGATACTGAAATAATCCCAATCCGATTTGTGACTGTTCTTGACTACTCTGGCCCCAGTGCAAGCACCTCCTAGATATTCCCACAATCCAACAACTAAAGTATCCACATCAGACAAAACTGAGGGTCTCTATAGCTTGTTCCATTGCCACAACACACTGATTATTAGGTTATCTGGCTTTTTTCTTTGCCTACATGGAGATGAGCTTGACTGTAAGGGACAGAATTTTAAAATGGTATTGTTCTTAAAGAGTTTATTTGAGAGAAAAATAAAGACCAAATCACTTAGGCTAAAGAACACTGTAGTAAATGCCTTATGAATACAGAGCCAAGGGGAAGTGTAAAAGCTGGAGTCATCAGTAAGGCTGATGGAGGTCAGGTGAAGGAAAAACATCATTTTCTTAAAGGAGTGTTGGCTTCTGTCCTCCACTGGTTTAATACGTGTATATTACCCTCCCTCTAACAATATATATCTTTTGCCACATGATAAAAAGCAATTGTCTCTGGGCTATTCAATTCAACTTTCCTTGTATATTTGCTAAACTCTCAGGAGACACAGGTTTGATCCCTGGGTCAGGAAGATTCCTTGGAGAAGGAAATGGCAACCCACTCCAGTATTCTTGCCTGGGAAATCCCATGGACAAAGGAGCCTAATGGGCAGTCCACAGTGTCACAAAAGAGTCAGACGTGACTTAGCAACTAAACAACAACAACATTACTATGCCGATTTTTCTATGAAGTAGTAATTGAAGAAATTATTAGGATGCAACATAAAGACAGAAAAAATGGTCCATCTCTTCTTCTAAGTTATGGAGATACCAAAATTATTAGGGCCAAATCTTTAATTATGTTGTTCTCAATAAAATTTGGAATCAAATATATATAAATAACTATCCAATTAATTCATTTAAATGAAGTTACTAGTGTAAAATGAATTGTGATCAAGTGTTAGGAGCAGCGTCTTGTATATTAATTCCATACATATGTATATTTAACTCATAATGAATGCAGCAAAAAGCAAAGCCATGAAATATAGAATATATGGAAATAAAACTAGAGGGTATAAGAAAGCCCAGTCATGTACTACATTTTTTAAAAGCTTAATGGTTTCTAAAATTCAGTGTTATGATGCCAGTATTAAAAAAAAAAATCAGATTAATAATACACTTGTCAAATAACTGATGAAAAGGAGTTATAACGGAAGAAAAATAAGCAAATTTTTACATTATCTTCAGTGGACCAAGCCAAAATATTTGCTTAATTGGGTACCACAGTTGAACCTTTCACTATTTTACTGCCCTATAAATAAGAGTTATTTTCAAAAGTCAGATAATTGTCAGAGCATGTCAAATACATGACAGAAAAACATTAACAACTCCCCTGCATTCCCCCTCCATGAAACCACAGATAATTTTCTTTAAGGAAAATGTCCTCTAGAAAGTATTCTGAAGCATGCCTTAGGAATAAAGGCATAGCTGTGTTAGTGAAAATTTGGGCAGAATTTTTTAAATTGAATAAAGAGATGAATTCCAGGAAAAGTGAGGCTTCTGGTAATATATGACTCACAGGAAAGACTTGAAATTCTATCAACAATTATAGTCTTTACAATGCGTGAATTTCTGTAGGTTCCTCATTACCCTACTATGAGCTCATGCCCATGAATGGTGCAATGAAATGTTAATCAGACTTTTCTGAGATGGCGTTAAAGGACACTAAAAACAAGAACCTCTACTCTTCTCTTCTAGTCGTAAATGTATTGTATGAAAACCTTTCTTTTGGAATTCCTAATAGTCCAAGATAGCACCCTAATCTTTAAGCTGGGTGAGTACAATAGCTTTATGACTCAAATATATTTTTTCTTCCATTTTTCTACCCCCACCACCCCTCCAGTGTTTACAGTTACTTTTAAGCTTGCTTCTAGAACCATCCATGCTAAAATCCTTAGCTTCTTTTGAATAAGCACTGCTGACGTGGCTGCTTAGTAAACCCCCTGCTTTCCTTCAAGTTTCCAGGGACTTTGCAAAAAGAGAGTGCTGACTCACATCTTTGCTAAAACCTCATTTCACCAAAAGTCTTTCTTCAGACCCCTATCTGAGTTAGTCCTCATCATCCCACAGACACTCCCACAAAACCCAGAACTTCCTCATTTATTACAGATTGTCGATACTAATCTCCCACACTGGACCACGAGATAGTTGCCAGCATTGAGACCCTGCTTAACCACAGTCTCAGATAAGTGCCTGGACATAGAGTGCCTGTATGTGTGCTAAGTGTCAGATAGAGTATATCCTTTATTACTTGCTTTTAATGTTATTTAATATATGCAAGTTATATCACATTACTTCATATATTTTTATATATTTCATAAATTATATAATATACTTTATACCTTAATTTCAGCTATCACAGGAAATTTCTAATCAGATTTCTATCCTGGAAATATTTATTTTTCTATCTGAAACTTTCTTCTCCAGAAAATCTTAAAACCACAAAAGAAATACTTGCTTTTTAATATAAACAATTTAAAGCTAAGACCATAAATTTTAAAAAATAAATATTTCATTCCCCCTCATTTCACTGTATTCTAAGCATTGAAATCTGTTTTAAGAACTAAAGAAACTGCTAGGTTGTAGAGCCATGACATGCTATAGAAAGGTTCTCTGCACAGTGGGGTTGTCACGTGTAAGGATGATGTTCCAGAGAAAAGCTGTGCCCTCCCTCACATTACTTTCATCTCTAGAAGCTCTCCAAGGACAAGGGTGTGGAACCTGTCCTGCCACTAAGACTTTATCACTGGTTTAAAAGATTTATTGAATCACATCTGCTTGTTCATTAGCTTCACTCTGGAAAAAGATATTTAAAAGCAGGGAGAGAGAGAGAGGGCATAAAATAGTTCACATGGGGTAGAAAGGTTGCAGTGTGAAGAGAATAAATTTCTCTAGCACAGCCCAAGTTTTGCAAGACTTCACGACACCTAGGAATTTTTCCATTTAATAAATTCTGCTCAAGCTTGCAGTTTGCAGAAGCATCCTAAATTCATTTTCACCAGATAAGAACTGACAGAAACCTTTCCAACACTTGGGAGGCTGTATTGTCCAGGAGTAAGCCCTGCATGATGCTCTAATGAGGTTAGGACAGAGCCTGTTTGTTCAGTCAACCAGACCAGCATTTACTCTGCTGATTCCTAATGATGATTAAGGAAACAAGATTTACCTCAGAATCTGTGCTTCCTGACAAAAGATATCCTGGAGAGGATGACACTCATTGTTTCTGTCTGAGACTCAAGGAGTTT
The DNA here is from genome assembly GCA_006410635.1 of Cephalophus harveyi. NCBI lineage: Eukaryota > Metazoa > Chordata > Mammalia > Artiodactyla > Bovidae > Cephalophus > Cephalophus harveyi. The sequence continues at coordinate 119,590 of SJYT01066886.1, read as the reverse complement.
CTTTTCTTTTTTTTTTTTCTCACTACGAAGAAAAAAATATAGAACTAATGGTTATAAACTGAGAATTAGAGCTTGTAATAGTCATAATCCCAGAGAATTTGATGGTTAAGATGGATAATGACCACTTTGTTAGTACATTAATTGCTCTTAGCTCCATCCTGGGCTACAGAATTGTCAAGCCAGTCATTAAATATTAGTAATGACTAGTTATTCCAGAATTAAAAGCTTAAATACAAATAAAAATGAGATTGATGCTCTTTAATAGGTTAATGTATCTTCTGTTTACCATGGTTATACCGTATGTTATATTCTTATGAACAATGTTATTTCTAGAGGGGATATGGCTGTTTCTAAGTGAGATTCTATTTACATCTGCAGCAGATATTTAGTCTACCACATATTGGCTATTGTTTTATAAATCCCCATACTTCCTTTTAATGAAATCTCCTTAACCCACATATTCCTGGAGTCTTTGGGAGGTTGTTTTGAGGTGTTCAGTTTTGTGTTCATTCTCTTTTGTTGTTGCTGTGTTTTTTACTTTGCCCTCACACTCTAACTTTAAAATTTTATTTTTCACTTGCCCCAGGATAACACATACACAGACATCTTTGCTGCATTGTCAATATAATTATTGTCAACCAAAATCAATTCCACATAAGCTTGGTCCATGGCTGTCTGAATAGAACACTGTATTACCTTTGGATAGAATCTCATTATATGAAAGTGATTTTTAGGTCCAGTTGTGAAATGTGAATTCATATGTCTTTTCTGATTCAGAAAGCACATCTGAAACAGAAGCAGAGAAATTTATACAGAGGCCCCATTTTATTTTTAATGAGAAAGCCAAGGCAAAGGCAGGCCACAGAAGCTGCCTGAGGCTTACACAGCAGGTTTATGTCAGAGCAAGAGTTGAGAGGAAGTGGTGGGGTGGAAGGAGCCCAAGGCTGGGATCAAGGGACCTGATTGTTTTCCTAGATCTGTCAAGCTGGAAATTGGTGTAAACTTTGAGAACTCCGACTTTCTAGACTGCAGCTTTCTTGTGAGTAAAATGAGGTTTTAAACTTAATATGCTTCGAAGCTTCTTACAGTTCTGGCCTCTTAATTCAAAGATATGTCTGGTATTACACAAAAAGGCAATTTAGTTTATTTTTTTTTTATGAGATAATTTTAATATGAAACTTTTGGAAGAGTTACACAGTGAAAGTGAAAGTCGCTCAGTCGTGTCCAACTCTGCGACCCCATGGACTATACAGTCCATGGAATTCTCGAGGCCAGAATACTGGAGTGGGTAGCCTTTCCCTTCTCCAGGGGATCTTCCCAACCCAGGGATTGAACCCAGGTCTCCCGCACTGCAGGCGGATTCTTTAACAGCTGAGCTACCAGGGAAGCCCGTAATTTAGTTTAAAAAATACATTAGGGTGAACTGAATTACTTAGGGGAAAGATTATAACGACAAGAAAACATGACCTATGGCCTAAAAGACAGGTTTGGGGAACAGAATATTTTAACAAAGAATGTTAAAATATGGTCATGGAAACAGGACAAATTCTGAACATATAAGCAAGACAACTATATTTTTTGTGAAGTTGATCAGTCGTGTCTGACTTTTTGCGATCCCGTGGACTGTAGCCTTCCAGCCTCCGCTGTCCATGGAATTTTCCAGGCAAGAGTACTGGAGTGGGTTGCCATTTCCTTCTCCAGGGGAATCTTCTTGACCCAGGGATCAAACCTAGGTCTCCCACATCGCAGGCAGATGCTTTACCATCTGAGCCACCAGGGAAGCCCAGACAACTATTTAAGGTGATGAAAAAAGATCAAAATTATATTTTAGTAGTTTAAATTCTGGGAGACTTCAGAAAAAGGAGGCCTCAGCAGTAGTTTCTTTGATAGCCTCTGGCATTTTCTTTTTGTCCATCTTGGTTTGAGTAAATATCTCTTTCAATGTTTCCCTCTCCCTTCTTTCTCTGTTGGGATCTCAGCAAAGCAATCTAAAGCTTTGAGCCCTATAACTGGTTTCAAGCCAAACTGATTATTTAGATACAGTTTCTATGGTCTTCCAATATTCCACACACTTACAAACTCTGCCCACTAGAGTCATATGCATACACATAGACACATGTTCTTTTCCTTGTTTTCTCAGAGAAATTCAGGATATAAGCACACAGGCAAAATAAAAGTTCAGTTGACATATTGTAACCAAAAGTGGGATCTGGATGCTAGTTGTTCAAAAGCCAATCAAGAGGCACCATTGGTGGAAAATTTGCTTTATTTTGGATGCTGGCAACTGGGTAGAGGGAGGGCAGATACCTGTCCAAAGGCCAATCCTAGTCACTGACAATCAGTGGGCAACAGATTTTATAGGCCAAGGAAGAGGGTTACATACAAAAACAGCATGGTCAGCTCTGACAGTCATCTTCAAATTGGTCACCCATAGTCTGGTCAGCAACATCTTCATTATTTTAAGTAAAATTAGTTTCAGTTCAATAGTGGAGGTAACAGATTTCCAGGTGCATTATTTAAAATCTTAAAAGATGATGTTGTTAAAGCACTGCACTCAATATGTCAGCAAATTTGGAAAATTCATCAGTGGCCACAGGACTGGAAAAGGTCAGTTTTCATTCCAATCCCAAAGAAAGGCAATGACAAAGAACGTTCAAACTACTGCACAGTTGCACTCATCTCACATGTTAGCAAGATTATAATCAAAATACTTCAAGCTAGACTTCAGTACGTGAACCAAGGAATTGCAGATGTACAAGCCATGTTTTGAAGAGGCAGAGGAACCAAAGATCGCATTGGCAACATTTGTTGGAGAAAGCAAGGGAGTTCCAGAAAAAAATGTCTACTGCTTCATTGACTATGCTAAAGCCTTTGACTGTGTGGTCACTCAAACTGTGGAAAATGTTTAAAGAGATGAGAGTACCAGACCACCTTACCTGTCTCCTGAGAAACCTGTATGTGGGTCAAGAAACAGCAGCTAGAAAAGGGCAGGGAACAATGGACTGGTTCAAAATTGGGAAAGGAGCATGACAAGGCTATATATTGTCACCTGATTATTTAACTCATATTTGGAGCACTGTGTTGTGCTGTGCTTAGTTGCTCAGTCCTGTCTGAAGAGAACATCATGAGAAATGCTGACCTGGATGAATCACAATCTGGAATCAAAATTGCCAGGAGAAATATCAACAATCTCAGATATGCAAAAATACCACTCTAATGGCAGAAAGTGAAGACGAACTTAAAAGCCTCCTGATGAGGATGAAAGAGGAGAGTGAAAAAGCTGGCTTGAAACTCAGCATTCAAAAACAAAGATCATGGCATCTAGTCCTATCACTTCATGGCAAATAGAAGGGGAAAAATTGGAAGCAGTGACAGATTTGATTTTATTGGGCTCCCAAATCACTGTGGACAGTGACTGCAGCCATGAAATTAAACGACACTTGTTCCTTGGAAGGAAAGCTATGACAAATCTTGTTGTTCAGTCAAGCAACCATGTCCAACTCTTTGCAACCCCATGGACTGTAGCACTCCAGGCTTCCCTGTCCTTCACCATCTCCCAGAGCTTGCTCAAACTCATGCCCATTGAGTCAGTGATACATCCAACCATCTCATCCTCTGTTGTCCACTTCTCCTCCTGCCTTCAATCTTTCCTAGCATCAGGGCCTTTTTTAATGAGTTGGTTCTTTGAATCAGGTGGCCAAAGTATTGGAGCTTCAACTTAAGCATCAATTCTTCCAATGAATATTCATGTCTGATTTTCTTTAGGATTGACTCTTTGCAGTCCAAGGGACTCTAAAGAGTCTTCTCCAACACCACAGTTCAAAAGCATCAATTCTTCAGTGCTCAACCTTCTTTATGGCCCAACTTTGCTGCTGCTGCTGCTGCTAAGTCACTTCAGTCATGTCCAACTCTGTGTGATGCCATAGACAGCAGCCCACCAGGTTCCCCCATCCCTGGGATTCTCCAGGCAAGAACACTGGAGTAGGTTGCCATTTCCTTCTCCAATGCATGAAAGTGGAAAGTGAAAATGAAAGGGAAGTCGCTCAGTCATGTCCAACTCTTTGCGACCTCATGGACTGCAGCCTATCAGGCTCCTCCATCCATGGGATTTAACTCTAGACAGTGTATTAAAATGCAGAGACATCACTTCACTGGCAAAGGACCATCTAGTCAAAACTACAGTTTTTCAAGCAGTCATGTATTGATGTAAGAGTTAGACCATAAAGAAAGCTGAATGCTGAAGAATTGATGCTTTCAAATTGTGGTGCTAGAGCAGACACTTGAGAGTCCCTTGGACTGCAAGATCAAACCAGTCTATCCTAAAGGAAATCCATCTTTAATATTCATTAGAAGGACTGATGCTTAAGCTGAAGCTCCAATATTTGGCCACCTGATGTGAAGACCCAACTCATTAGAAAAAACCCTGCTGTTGGGAAAGATTGAAGGCAAAAGGAGAAAGGGGTGGTAGAGGATGAGATGATTATGTAGCATCACCAACTCAATAGACATGAATCTAGGTAAACTCCAGGAGACAGTGGAGGACACAGAAGCCTTGTATTCTATAGTCTGTGGAGTCACAAAGAACTAGACACCATTTACCAACTGAACAATAGCAACAAAAGTCCAGTTTCAAGGTCAGTTTGTTCCCATTTCCTTGAGGCCAATTTTGGGATTGTGGTAGCTTTTGTCATGGCAATAGTCTCATTATTGTGTAAACTTACTCCACCTGATTGGAGTTGCAGTATCAATAAGATAGCTCATAGGATATGGCTCAAAATATTATCTATAACCCTTGTGTGCATGCATGCATACTCAGCCACTCAGTCATGTCTGACTACTTGTGACTCTATGGACAATAGCCCACCAGGCTCCTCCATCCATGAGATTTTCCAGGCAAAAATATTGGAGTGGGTTGCCCCTTCTTAAGGTCTCTACTATAGACCTTTTGAGGTCAGTACCCTTTTGAGTTCAGATTCAACAGTATTATAATATTTCAGTTTTATTCTAGTTCAACAGTTTGAAAAAGTTATAGGTTTGGTTAGGTTTAGTCAGAATGGCCTCACTGCAAATCTACTCAAACTTTTTTTTTTTTTTAATTTTTTTTAGTTTAGCTAAAGGTACAAGAGGAGCCTGGTGGGCTACAGTGCATGGAGTCACAAAGAGTAGGACACAACTGAACCCTTCTATAGACCTTAAGAAGGAACTAAATGTCCTCTACTATGCTTAATGTCTAAACTATTATTATTTGATCTCCTTTGACAGTTTTCCTTTGTTTCTGATTGTTCTCACATCTCTGATTAATATTATCCTTTGGCTAAAGTTTTTCCACAGACAAAAGGCAGGCTGAGGACCTGAAGGCAGGGAGGACCACAGGTGCTTGCTCCATTTCAGTATGAGAACAGCCCCTGGGTTCAACAGGTTGAAAACATTACCAAGAAATGAGAGAAACACAATCATTTCTAAGTTGTCTGGTCAATACTGACAAATTATTCCCTATACTTGAGTTCATCTTGGACACCAGTATTAGCCATGATCCATGTCAATGTATGGCAAAACCAATACGATATTGTAAAGTAAAATAAAGTAAAAATAAAATTAAAATAAAATAAATAAATAAATACAAAGCCCTGTGAGGCTCATAGGTTTAGGATCATGCTTCCATTTATAGATAAACTTCTCAAAAACAAGAAGAGTTGGATGCTGTATTAGAGATACACAAATGTGTTCTTCTCATCACTGATATAGAAGGAATCCAGTCAAAAGGTTATTTACTGAACTTTCAATAAATATAAACTTATACTTTAAGTGTTGCTCAGTTGTGTCCTACTCTTTGTGACTCCATGGACTCCATGTAGCCCACCAGGCTCCTCTTGTACCTTTAGCTAAACTAAAAACATAAATAAATAAAATAAATGTTTGAATAGATTTTCACTGAGGCCATTCTGACTAAACCTTACCAAACCTATAACTTTTTTAAGCTGTTGAACTAGAATAAAACTGAAATATTGTAATACTGTTGAATCTGAACTCAAAAGGGTACTGAGAATCTACTTTTTTAATAATCCACTCTAATGTTGTGATTATTATGATTTTGGTCTTGGAAACTAAATAAAGTAGTTTTGGTCATGCATGGAAATTGAGATAGTTGCTGAAACTAATGAAATGAAGTGAGGGCAGTGTAAATGCAAAATGATCAGTGATGAACTGGGAAAATATAGCTGCAACTACTATAGCAGAAAAATATTTAAAGTCCTTGATACATTAATAAGTTTTAAAGTCCAACAACCCTACAGGAAAAATGGACTATCGAGGTGAACATATAGCCAAACTAATAGAAATTCAAGGAGTCCTTAGCTATATAAAACTAAGGATTCACAGTAAAGCTGTTGCTCACAGTAAGAGAAATGCAAATGGAAAATACACAACATCACTTCTTATACATTAGGTTAACAAAACACCAAAGTTGACATCATACATGTAGGGGAGGCTCTGGGAAAACAAGTACTCTCCTATACTTTTGGTGGGAAGAAAAAATAGCAAAACCAGGACAGATTTTGCCAAAAGATGCATTAACCTTTTGACATAGCAATTCCAATTTTCTAATCTATTTGTAATAAAAAGAAACTAGACACTATATCCAAGACAACTGTCTACCAGTAGGAGATTGGTTGAATAAACTCTGGAACACCCAGTCACACGATGGAGTAATTGCTGCTGTGAAAAAAATGATAATTATCTCTATGTTCTACTATGTAGTGATATCTAGGTAATGTTGTAAACAAAGAAAAAAGTTGAGGAAATGTATGATTTAACTTATATAAGAAAGAGTTGACACAAACATTAAATTATATACATGTATATGTCTACATTTGTATATACATATAAACTCAAAATGATATGCTTTTTAAAAAAGCTAATTAGAATCCATTAGAAGATTACAGTAGTTTGAATCACTTTGAAAACTGGTCAATAAAGAGAAAGAGTTAAACATCTATCCTGACTTTCTTATACACACTGAACCACTGGGCTACCAAACAGTTACAAGAGAAGTTCCTTCTATTAGAAGTATCCTGGATAGTAAATGAAAAGAAAATACAGAATATTATTATTGTGAAAGCCCCAATGAATTAATGAATCAAAATGATTGCTGACATCATACAAAGAGACAGCCAAACAGTAAATGTTTTCTAATGGAAGAAAAAAATCACCATCTGTGAGTTTATTTGCCAAAAAATAAATAAATAAATAAACTGAATCTGATCAAACCTCCTTCACATCTACCAATTTTGAGAAAAATAGGAAAAAGATGTTAAATGGCACTTACAATCAGCAAAATCCTGACTGTGGAAAGTTCTACAAAGCAAATGACCAAATTTCTCCAGCAAATGATATGCAAAGGAAATAGAAAAAGAACTTATAAACTAAAAGGGAGCTCATGAGATATAGCTATCAATAACAATGCACGAACCTTGGAAAAATGAAAGTGAAAGGCATTCAGTTGTGTTCGACTTTTTGAGACCCCATGGACTATACAGTCCATGGAATTCTCCAGGCCAGAATACTGGAGTGGGTAGCCTTTCCTTCTCTAGGGGATCTTCCCAACCCAGGAATTGCTGGGGTCTCCTGCATTGCAGGCGGATTCCTTACCAACTGAGCTATCAGGGAAGCCCAATAACAATGCATGGACCTTATGTAAATCTAATTCAAAGAAATAAACTGGGGAAAAAATGATATTATGAAATTATTAGAAATTTGAATACTTATTTTAACATCTTTTATATATGATAATAATAGTGTGGTTGTTTTCTAAAAGTTATTATATCTTAGAGATGAATAATAAAATATTTACAGAAGAGATAATATGATTCTGGAAGAAGTAAGTCAAGACACAGATGAAACAAGATTGTCCATGAGTCTATACATTTTGAACCAAAGTGATATATGCAAGAATGTTCACTATACTATTTCTGTGCATTTTGGAACGTGTTTTAAACTTCCATAAGTAAGTAAGTAAAGTCACTCAGTTGTGTCCAACTCTTTGTGACCCCATGGACTGCAACCCACCAGGCTCCTCAGTCCATGGGATTCTCCAGGCAAGAATACTGGAGTAGGTTGCCATTTCCTTCTCCAGGGGATCTTCCCGACCCAGGGATCGAACCCAGGTCTCTCACATTGGAGGTAGACGCTTTAACCTCTGAGCCACCAGGGAAGCCCATTTAAACTTCCATAATAGAATACTTTTCAAAATATGGTGGATGAGAAGGTGCACAGAGTAGATTTTTTTGTGGTTAATAAAATGTCTGCCATTTTACTGATCCATGAAATGATCATGGGGACACAATCCTAGGTTCTTATAAGATGGAATCTTCATAAAATACAAATATCTGAGCTTTCCATGCTTCTATATAAATCAGATACTTTCCACCAAAAAATTAGTAGAAAATATACAAATAAACCTCTGTACCTTCATGTAGTTTCCTAAGTCTTACACCTGAAATACTCTAAAAGTATAGCTGCAACAGCAAGATCTCCTACAGCCATTGCTGAACTTTGTTTAGAATTCCCAGTAAAAGGATTTCCAAAAAGAAGGTCTTGATAACATTGAACCTGAGAACGTGCTTGATTTCTTTCTTTCTTTTTTTTAACCCAGTGGACCCATAACACCTACCACCTAAGTGCTTAATAAACATCTGCTGAATGAATGACAGACCTCATGGTACAGTGATAAGAGTATGTTATATTATATTTAGACTATGGTTTTTTTATATTTTTTTATTTAGATTTATGATTCAATTATTTACCTAGCATATTTAGATTATGGTTGTTTGAATCTGAGCTGTGCTATTAGTGGGTAATAAAATAATTATCTTGAAGCAGTTCTGAGAACAGTATTACATGATGATATACATGTAGAATGCTAGTACAGTCTGGCACATAGTGAACATTCAGTAAATAACAGCGATACAGATGTTTCAGAAAATATCCAATGCAGCAAGATAAATAGCTTATAAATATATATAGGTATACATGAATGGATAGATGGACAACATGGACAATATCATAATAAAATCTAACTTGCACACCGGGGAGAGAACTAGATTAGAACTTGACTCTGTCATTGAATTACAAGTTTGATATCAGGCAAAGCACTTAACCTCACTGAGCCTGACAAAGTTAAAAGCACAATAACAGGGTTTATTTAAATACCATGGCTCGTTCAGCAGTTCAGTCTTTTGATATGAAATAATTAGCATAAGGCAGATATGGATCACTAGAGCATGGGAAAATAGCTACTATTTTTGTCTTTCCTTACTCCTTGGAAGGAAAGTTATGACCAACCATGCTTTAACCTCTGAGCCACCAGGGAAGCCCATTTAAACTTCCATAATAGAATACTTTTCAAAATATGGTGGATGAGAAGGTGCACAGAGTAGATTTTTTTGTGGTTAATAAAATGTCTGCCATTTTACTGATCCATGAAATGATCATGGGGACACAATCCTAGGTTCTTATAAGATGGAATCTTCATAAAATACAAATATCTGAGCTTTCCATGCTTCTATATAAATCAGATACTTTCCACCAAAAAATTAGTAGAAAATATACAAATAAACCTCTGTACCTTCATGTAGTTTCCTAAGTCTTACACCTGAAATACTCTAAAAGTATAGCTGCAACAGCAAGATCTCCTACAGCCATTGCTGAACTTTGTTTAGAATTCCCAGTAAAAGGATTTCCAAAAAGAAGGTCTTGATAACATTGAACCTGAGAACGTGCTTGATTTCTTTCTTTCTTTTTTTTAACCCAGTGGACCCATAACACCTACCACCTAAGTGCTTAATAAACATCTGCTGAATGAATGACAGACCTCATGGTACAGTGATAAGAGTATGTTATATTATATTTAGACTATGGTTTTTTTATATTTTTTTATTTAGATTTATGATTCAATTATTTACCTAGCATATTTAGATTATGGTTGTTTGAATCTGAGCTGTGCTATTAGTGGGTAATAAAATAATTATCTTGAAGCAGTTCTGAGAACAGTATTACATGATGATATACATGTAGAATGCTAGTACAGTCTGGCACATAGTGAACATTCAGTAAATAACAGCGATACAGATGTTTCAGAAAATATCCAATGCAGCAAGATAAATAGCTTATAAATATATATAGGTATACATGAATGGATAGATGGACAACATGGACAATATCATAATAAAATCTAACTTGCACACCGGGGAGAGAACTAGATTAGAACTTGACTCTGTCATTGAATTACAAGTTTGATATCAGGCAAAGCACTTAACCTCACTGAGCCTGACAAAGTTAAAAGCACAATAACAGGGTTTATTTAAATACCATGGCTCGTTCAGCAGTTCAGTCTTTTGATATGAAATAATTAGCATAAGGCAGATATGGATCACTAGAGCATGGGAAAATAGCTACTATTTTTGTCTTTCCTTACTCCTTGGAAGGAAAGTTATGACCAACCAAGATAGCATATTGAAAAGCAGAGACATTACTTTGCCGACTAAGGTCCATCTAGTCAAGGCTATGGTTTTTCCAGTAGTCATGTATGGATGTGAGAGTTGGACTGTGAAGAAAGCTGAGCACTGAAGAATTGATGCTTTTGAACTGTGATGTTGGAGAAGACTCTTGAGAGTCCCTTGGACTGCAAGAAGATCCAACCAGTCCATATTAAAGGAGATCAGCCCTGGGATTTCTTTGGAAGGAATGATGCTCAAGCTGAAACTCCAGTACTTTGGCCACCTCATGGGAAGAGTTAACTCATTGGAAAAGTCTCTGATGCTGGGAGGTACTGGGGGCAGGAGGAGAAGGGGACAACAAAGGATGGGATGGCTGGATGGCATCACCGACTCGATGGACATGGGTTTGAGTGAACTCCGGGAGTTGGTGATGGACAGGGAGGCCTGGCGTGCTGCGATTCATGGGGTCGGAAAGAGTCGGACACGACTGAGTGACTGAACTGAACTGAACTGAAGCAATAAAAATACAGTTAGTGACAGATGTGAAATTAGAATCTCTTAACTCCAGTTTATATTTTTCTGTGTGAGATGTTCCTTTTCTATGAATCATTAGGCCAGCTGACCTACCTCCCATGCATGTTAGCTCCTGTATTGCAGTGAGCCTAAAGACTGCAGAAAAATATAAATTAATTAGCATCTGAAAGGTAAGGTGGGATGGACAGAAATATTTACTATTAGAAGTCAAGAATAATCCAGGACTGTGATCGCCTCAGCTGTGATCTCCTTAGGCTTAAGCTCTCTTTGCACCATCCAATTTGTAAACAGAGTTGCTTTCAGTGTTCATATGCACATACATGTGTTTCTTTTGTATATTGCCATGTCTCTAAGGTCATAGGCATCAGATCCATAGAACTCAGTGCTACAAGAGACTGTAAAGATAATCTAACAAAGTCCAGAGATGAAGTGGCTTGCCTAAGGAGGTTGACCATGGTGGAGCTATTCTAGAACATGAGCCTCCTGACCACACCTCCTCACAGCACACTGCTCTTTTTCCCCTAGCTAATGTTGCCCCAAAATGTCGGTGCTATGCAAAATGTTGGTCAGCTATGCAAAAGTACAGTAAGAACAAGAATAACACATGTTAGTTCCTAGATATCTTCCTGATAGCCTAAAATATCAAAGAGTCAAAATTCTATGCCAGTGACTGGATCAACACATACTATTGCCAGAGTGAGCTAGGGTTTCTGTAATTCTCATTTTGTGATTTTTCATGCATAAAGGCACATGCTTCCCCAAGGAAGGCAGTATTAGATAGGAAATATTGGTTTTGCAGCATTAACAATGGTTTTACCAAACAATGACTCTGGTGACTAGGAGCCCTAGATGTTTAGGGAAAAAATTGTTATAGGGCCTGGAAACCATGGTGATCTTTCCAACTGGACCTTCCACTTAAATTAATTAGGTTATAATAAGTGGGCAATGGAATCAGTCAATGTCCTCCAGGAAGTATAATTTTCTTTCTCTATGCATGTGTACATGCTAAGCTGCTTCAGTCTTGTCCGACTTTTTGTAAACCCTATGGCTCCTCCATCCATGAGATTCTCCAGGCAAGAATATTAGAGTGGGTTGCCATGCCTTCCTGCACGGATCTCCTGACCCAGGGATCAAATCCACATTTCTTACATCTTCTGCACGGGCAGGAAGTTTCGTTATCACTAGCACACTTGGGAAGCCCTTCCTCATCTATAATATCCTGGAAAAAATGAAATATTTTGTAAAGTCCTCAGCATCAGATAAAGAGACAAACTGACGTTAAAGCCTCAATTCTGAGTCTGGGCAGAGTACTGTTAAACATTTGTGGAAGAACCAAAATTATTTTCTGACCCTGGTAAATTCCGAGAACTGTGGGACTACAGAATTGCAGACAGAGAAAGACACACACAGGAACAAAGGTAGACTTCTATGCAGTACGCAGACAGAACCATGCTCCACTGCCCATCCCCTAGAGTTCCCAGTTAGTCCAGATATTAGCAACTTCCACACTATACTAAACTACACTATACTATGCTACACCATACTATGCTATAGGATACTATACTACCCTACCCTACACTGCACCACACTACACTATACTATACTATACCTAAGAATCCCACACCAGTAACTCCTTGACAAGGGTTTGAGGAGTTTCTTGTGTGGCTGGTGAGGTTAGAAAGAAGGAACTGAGTAGAGCAGACTCTTGGGATCTCTCACAAGCCAGCCTGCATGCCTGACGAATGTTTGTTGTGCCCCTGCCCTCCATGGGGTGAACTCAACCAGACAATGGCTCAAGTCTGCCTTCTCACAGGGAGTTCTCTTGCTGTCTCTACTGCCAGGACTCGTAGGGATGAGGCAGGGCTGCCGCACAAGAGCATTTTCTTAGCAAGCACTCTCCTTTACAGAGAACAAGTGTGTGTTGGGGGGTAGGGGTGGGCGGGCAATCCTGGGAGTAATACCAACATCGAAGTATGAGGTTTGCTGCTAAGATATGCTGCTTCAACCACAAGTCTGCATTGCATTCTTCAGTCTAGCCTTACCAATAATATCTATGTCTCTGACTCTCATCTCATTCTCAACTGGTTCATAAATCTGTGGAGGCAAAGAGAGGGACGTAATTTATTCCCTCTCCTACAAAAAATCAAACAGCGACAAATATTCTTCAACAGACCTAGAAAGGCCCACATCTTCAGTGAAAACTTCCCATCACTTCTCTCATCACATATCTAATGACGTTTATGGGAAAGGCAGTAGCCAGCACTGAATTCCTGGGTCCAATGAACATTTCGCTGTTTAAGGTTGTCTGGCCTATATTCTTGGACAAGTCATTGATCTGTTTTTCTGGTTTTCTCTTTTGAATAATAAAGGGTCAGGACTATGAACATATATAAAGTCCTTCTCTGTTGGAACATATGCAATATTCACAAATGGGATAAGACAAATAGTGTTAGCATGGCGAATTGGAAAACATAATACACAGTCAGTCACAGAGGAGCCAAGAAAATCTTCAGTAAGAACTGGAGCTGAAGCTGAAGAGGGTAGAATTTGGACATGCAGAAATCATAGGAAGGCATTTAAAATAGGAGCAGAGTTTGAGACAGATCTTTATATGAATACAAAAGGCAGCCTTATAGTTGTGTACACCTCCAGTTTACAAATATAAAAAATGATCAGATTTGTCATTTTGCATAGGTTCATTAGGGAATTCCAGAGAAGGTGATGGCACCCCACTCCAGTATTCTTGCCTAGAAAATCCCATGGACAGAGGAGCCTGGAAGGCTGCAGTCCATTGGGTCCCTAAGAGTTGGACCACAACTTCACTTTCACTTTTCACTTTCATGCACTGGAGAAGGAAATGGCAAAGAAATACTTTTAGAAGGAAATGCCTGGAGAATCCCAGGGATGGGGGAGTCTGGTGGGCTGCCATCTATGGAGTCGCACAGAGTTGAACAAGACTAAAGAGACTTAGCAGCAGCAGCAGCATTATGGAATTCATGCTCAGAGAAGTTAAAGGAATGCTCATATAGCTAGTAACATGCAGGGTATGAATTCATGCTACCAGCTGCTCTACAGCTGTTTGTGTGTGGGGGAAGCTGTGCATGTGCAAGTGTGCAAGCACACATGCAGAGCTCATGTTTAGAGGGCTTACGGGGAATGAGATGGTTGAATGGAGCAGAGAATTCATGTAGAGCAAAACAGATATTGATTGCTTCTCGGTCAATCATCAAATAAAGATTTGATATGACTTAGGGTCGATCTAAAACTCTCATTAAGATGACTGAAATAACAGCCCACTGAATAGTCAATATGGTTATTTCATTCATCTTAATGACCCAGTCAGATCAACTCTTGGGAGATCTTCAACACAGCTCCAGAGGGAAAAATTCTTACACAGACATAATAGCAGCTTTTGTTGAGCCGTCCTAACTAAATGATGGATTAAGTCACGGAGAGCTCCCTAGAGGAATGAGAGTTGAGCATTTATTGTTTATAAACAAAGTACCAAGGGCCATATCTTAATGGGGCAAATAAGGACATTTTAATATTGAGCAGATGGACAAAGATAGGAATGAGCAAGATATACATAAAGTATCAGAGGCACATTTTTTTGACCAAAGCTGTACTTCCATGTCAGAGGCATATACAAATATGATGATAGAAAGTTCAATTCAGAAAAGATGAGCAAACTGAAGGGGAATGGTCAAATGTATAATGTTTTGATCACTGTAATTTAGCTCAGGCTCTAGCAACACAGGAAAGTATCAGTAAGTGTTGGTTATGGTGAAAGTATTAATGACGGTGATGATTTTGATGACAACAATCTGTTGGCAATTAGGAAAAATGATGATCAAGAAAAGATCAGTGTAAAAATGACAAAAGTCTGAGAAATTTTCTATTAAGAGATAATGAAGTAGGGATTGGATATAATCAGACCTGTGAAACAGCCTTTATAGGATAATAGATATAAGTACGCAATGAGGAGAAAACTTGCTATGAACTGAATTGTATGTCCCTAAACTTCATATTTGAGTACTAACCCTCCATGTGACTATGTTTGAAGATAGGGCCTCTAAGCAAATACAACTGGCTTTCTGTATCCACAGAGGTTGAACCCCAGATAAAGAGGGCTGACTGTACTACCATTTTATACAAGGAATTTGGCTATCTTCAGGTATTGGTATACACAGGGTCCCCAGAACCAGTCACTCCTTTGATACAGAGAGGACTGTAATTGAGGCTAAATTAGATTGTAATGGTGGGACTGTAACACTACCTTATAAGAGGATGAGGAAGAAAAACCAGAATGTACACTCAAAGAGAAGGCAAGTATCAGTGAGCCAAGGAGAGGCCTCAGAAGAAACCAACTTTGTCATCATTTTGTTCTTAGACCTTTAGTTTCCAGAACTATCAGAAAACAGATTTTATTAAGTCACCCCATCTTTGGTATTTTGTTATAAATACCCAAGCAGACTAGTACAAAGACCAATCCCAAAGACACTTGCCTCAGTGAAAGAATACAATTTTTTATAGTTTTTGTCACTGAGAGACAAAATAATCTGTCAGGAAAGTGTTTAACATAAGGAGATTGCCCTTCAAGATTTGAACTCTTATGATGGATTAAAAACAATTTCAAATTCCTAATTTCACCATGACTATCCAGAGTTTTAAGAAAAAGTTTAAAGGCTGAAAACACAGAACCCAATATTTGGACACTATAGTAGCAAAAATAGATTATTTGGATACCTCAGAATATGAGGCTGGATTATTTTTTTCAATTTTATTCCCTTTTCTGTAATGTGTGAATCTGACCCAGATATCAAAACATTTCTAAAATTTTAGACCTAAAATATATCCTCTCAGCAAAAATGTGAAACTGATAAAATTTAAGTTTGAACACTCTAGGGATGCGGGTCCTGTTTGCATTTCACCTCTTTCTCATGATCTGCTCCAACTTTCTTTCCAGATGACAGGCCTTTCTTTGTGCACCCCCTAAGCTGTAACACCTTTTCCACAGTCCAATAATTCCATTCAACATAATTAAAACAGCATAAGAGATAGGAAGCCCTTCCTCTTCCTATTAACAACCCAACCAAACAGTTGGAACTACAGCATGAATAATTGTATTAATCAGAAAGGAAAGAGCATAAGGCAGAAAACAGTCACAAAATTTCAATCACTTAATATATCAAAGTTTTCTGTTGTCTTTTACTCATTCACAAGGCACTTATCTAGCAACACAAAGGTCCAAACTAACAGGGGTGCCCACGTGCTGCATCCTGGCTGTTAGAATCACATAACTTAGGGGGTTGAGAAAATGAAAGGTCAAGTGCCAGCAATAAAAATCTCAGGCTAGGACATGATATAGAACATCTATGCTCACAGCCAACTCCCAAAGTACTCATTGGTACCACCTAATTGCAAAAACTTGGGGAAACCCCATCCTCCCAAATGCAACAATAGGTTTCCAACTTCAGCTTGTATCACAGTCACTTGGAGAGCTTGTTAAAACATGAATCTTTAGAGTTTCTGGTACTGATCATTTTCATTTCTAGTAAGTTCTTGGGTGAAGCTGAGGCTGCTGGTCCTGGGACTTTCCTTTGAGAATCCCTGGTTAGAGTGACAGTTCCCAACACTTGGCTTTCCATTAGAATGACTTGGACAGCTTGTCAAACAGATTCATGCTGAGGCCCCACCCATAGAAATTCTTATATAGTTGGGTGAGAGTGGAGCCTTGGCATCTAAAAATTCCCCTGTACAGCCAGCACTTCTAGTTTAGAAGAATATAATTTAGATATGGTTGGAGATTATTCTTCAAGGAGTTCATATTACAGATGAAAAAACAAGTTTAATATCATACAGTGGGATAATGGTACCTCCAGACCTAAAAAAAAAAAAAGAAGAAAAAAAAAAAAAAGCCTCTGAATCCCAGGGGGTACCATTTCCCTAATGGGACAGCACACAGAACAGGCAATATTTTAAGACCAATTTACTCCGCAAATTTCCCTCACTCTGCTTAAAACAGACCTGTCTCTCTTCAGGCAGAGCCTGGCTCTCAATGCTATATCTGCTGTGTTAGGCAGGGCAGGGGGAACCCACCTGCAGTTCTCCTGAGAAGCTGAGGGTGCCACCCAGGAGGAGCCGCCCGAGTGCCCTCCCTTCCCATCCTCACCCCAGCAGCCTTGCTCTGCATCCCGACTCAGTCCCACACAGGTTCTGACCCCCACGCCAGGAGCCAGGGCCAACGTGGCTGATGCTGGGGGAGGAGCCCACCTCTAAAGAAATGGAAAAGAAACGAACCACGTGCTGTCAGGTGCCCTTTGGTCCCACATCGACTAAATCCAGGCTGCCAGAAGGCAGCGCAAAAGGAATCTCATTTTAAAAAGCAACTGACGGAGATAAAATCGAGCTGCTCAACCATCATAAATTCAGAGATTCAAGTCTTCCTCTGGTCCTGTCCCCAGCACAAACAGTGATCATCTTCCCATTTTGGAATTTTACTGAATTCATCAACTCTAAGTAAGAATAAATAAATAAGGGGTGATCTGCCGTCCTTTTACAAATTTTGAGCTGATTTAACAGTCATCTGATAAATAAACCCTACATCACTAATGGCCTTTGGTCCATTAGTCTTGGTGTAAAAACAGAAACACCGCCATCTGCTGGCCCGGGGGCACACATGCGTGGAAATTTCCACTTCTTGTTACCTTCAAATAAGAGGAAGGCAACATTAGGTCTGGAAATTTTGCAAACTAGTTAAAATTCAGGGCAAATCACTAAGTCCTTTCAGCAAAGTACCAACTACATTAAATGTTGGTTGACTTTCTGGTGTCTTATGTATGTGTATGAATGGGTTGAGGAAGGAAGGACTTTTGCATGTGTCTTCATATTCTTTATTTTATTGCCTTTGTCTTTTCTTGAAATGCTCAATGTTGAGATTCACATGGGTCCATTCAGCCAACACTGAGCTTCTTCCATGCTTTGAGTATCCATCCAATGATAGACGCTGAGGAGAGGGAAATAGAACACAGTTTCATTCTCACAGCCTGCATTGATTAGAAATGTGAGGTTCTGTGGTTTTGATTTCTGTGCATCTTGACAGTGAAACAAGTGAATCATATTGGAACCAGATGATTTATTCTTAAAATTGCCAAAATAATGCACTCTAATGGCTTCCTCTGGACTATATCCTTCTGAAAAATGGGAGACAAAGATTCTTGTGACTTGAAAGAGGGTTATCTTGGCCCCTGATTGGTGTGCTTGTTTACTCCTCCTTTTCCCTTCCTCTTCCATCTTCAGGAAACTCCCCCTCCAAACCCACCTCAACATCCCCCACCAATTTCCACAGTGCTGATAACTCTGAACCCTAAGCAAATTGTATAGTGTGGTTTCTTACTTTAATACTTAAAATTGTGAAACTTATTTAAAATGTACAAAATGATTATTAGAGGGAAAAATAGGGGAGGGACTGCCAAGACAGAATGCAAGGTATTGAAGTGGGAGCTATTTTTGTCTTTGGTGATGAGACCTGGTGATGAGTGATGGTTTTCAAGATGATAATAACTGTATTCTCTTTTATGCCATGGAGCAGCATTGCATTCACTCTTCCTAACTGTGGAGTAGGCTCTTTGCTTCATCCAGCTTTTTTAAAGGAGAGATGCCATTATGGGAACCCAATGTAATCAATTCAGGCTGTGCAGAGCCCTGCAGAGAGCTCAAATAACTCTTTCTCTTTACTTTCTCCTTCCCCCATCCTCCCCACACCTTCTCTACCCAAATAGGCCAATGGGGAACCTCTGTCCCTTATGGCTGAGAGTTGAGAAGTGAGGAATCAAAGGAAATGGGTAGGAGTGATGCCAGGCACTATAATGATTTCTTGCCAATGATGAGCTGGCTTGGAGGCAGTCTTGCCTGCTTTGATGCTTGAAAAAGACTCACCATAAAAATAAGAGAAGAGTGTGCTCTTGGAACATGTAGCCTACACTGTTATCTGCAGATAAGTTAGATAGTCTGCTTTCATAGAACACTGGTCCTGTGGGAAAAACAGCCTCTAAATTTCTAAATGATTGGAACAAGAAGAAAACATAAAGAGGATTCAGTTCAGTTCAGTCTCTCAGTCATGTCCGACTCTTTGCGACCCCATGAATCGCAGCATGCCAGGCCTCCCTGTTCATCACCAACTCCTGGAGTTCACTCAAACTCACATCCATCGAGTTGGTGATGTCATCCAGCCATCTCATCCTCTGTCGCCCCCTTCTCCTCCTGCCCCCAACCCCTCCCAGCATCACAGTCTTTTCCAATGAGTCAACTCTTCCCATGAGTTGGTCAAAGTACCGGAGTTTCAGCTTTAGCATCATTCCTTCCAAAGAAACCCCAGGGCTGATCTCCTTTAGAATGGACTGGTTGGATCTCCTTGCAGTCCAAGGGACTCTCAAGAGTCTTCTCCAACACCACAGTTCAAAAGCATCAATCCTTCAGTGCTCAGCTTTCTTCACAGTCTAACTCTTGCATCCATACATGACCACTGGAAAAACCATAGCCTTGACTAGACAGACCTTTGTTGGCAAAGTAATGTCTCTGGATTACACAGATGATAAACCCAAAGGACAAACATGAAGGATAAATCCCTGCAAGGACAAAGGAAGTTTGTTGAAGGTCACACAGGACAAGAATGGCAGAATTGCATCTCCAGCATTTTAGACAAGATTTCTTACTATAATCCACTTCCTCACAAAATAGAGTGTTGCCACTGGCCACTGAACAGTGGCCACAGGACTGGAAAAGGTCAGCTTTCATTCCAATCCAAAAGAAAGGCAATGCCAAAGAGTGCTCAAACTACCGCACAATTGCACTCATCTCACACACTAGCAAAGTAATGCTCAAAACTCTCCAAGGAAAGCTTCAACAGTACATGAACCATGAACTTCCAGATGTTCAAGCTGGATTTAGAAAAGGCAGAGGAACCAGAGATCAAATTGCTGACATGCATTGGATCATTGAAAAAGCATGAGAGTTTCAGACAAACATCTACTTCTGCTTTATCAACTATGCCAAAGCCTTTGACTGTGTGGATCACAATAACCTGTGGAAAATTATTCAAGAGATGGGAACACCAGACCACCTGAGCTGCTTCCTGAGAAATCTGTATGCAGGTCAAGAAGCAACAGTTAGAACTGGACACAGAACAGACTGGTTCCAAATCAGGAAAGGAGTATGTCAAGGCTGTATATTGTCACCCTGCTTATTTAACTCATATGCAGACTACATCATGAAACATGCTCGACTGGATGAAGCACAAGCTGGAATCAAGATTGCCAGGAGAAATATCAATAATCTCAGATGTGCAGATGACACCACACTCATGGCAGAAAGCAAAGAACTAAAGAGCCTCTTGATGAAAGTGAAAGAGGAGAGTGAAAAAGTTGGCTTAAAGCTCAACATTCAGAAAACGAAGATCATGGTATCTGGTCCCATCACTTCATGGGAAATAGATGGGGAACAACAGAAACAGTGAGAGACTTTATTTTTGTGCTCCAAAATCACTGCGGATGGTGACTGCAGCCATAAAATTAAAAGACACTTGTTCCTTGGAAGAAAAGTTATGACCATCCTAGAGAGCATATTAAAAAGCAGAGACATTACTTTGCCAACAGAGGTCTAGTCAAAGCTCTGGTTTTTCCAGTGGTCATGTATGGATGTGAGAGTTGGACTATAAAGAAAGCTGAGTGCCAAAGAATTGATGCTTTTGAACTGTGGTGTTGGAGAAGACTCTCTTTTTTTTTTTTTTTTTTACAATAAGCAAAGAACTTTAGTGTTCATTAATGTTTCTGTGTAAAACTTAAGCTTTGTTGTTGTTGTTTTTAAAAAGAAACCACCAAAAGGCGATTAGCTCAGTCCATCCCTTCTTCAGTCATGTGCTTCCTAATACCATCCCAAACATTTTGGGGGCAGGGAGGAAGGGGAGGCAGTTAATCAGAGTCTGAGAGCATGGTGATCTCCTCGGGATCACACTGTGTGGCCACACTCATCTTATAAGTACCAGGCCTGGAGGGTTGTGACTGGGGAGTGTGGGACAACCGGGTTGGAAATGGGCTACAGAGGGAGCTGGTCACCAAGCCATGGCTAGGAGAGTCCACCCTTGTGGAGGAATCAGCAGCTGGAGCCATAGAAGGCAAGGGGGAAGGCGGGCTGGGCAGGGTATGTGTCTTCTGCCCGTTCTTCTGCGCTGCCCTTTGCATTTCCACATGGCTCTGTCCTAATGGCCCAGCTTCCGTTTGCTTTTCCTTCCGAGATTTCTTGCGGGGGGGACTGGAATCCCCCCAGGTGTGAAGAGAGACACCTCCATTGAAGGAAGTGGAGGTGACCATGGCGGCCCCATTCTCCAACACAGTGGTGAGGAGGTCCTCTGATTTCTTGGAAGAGGAAACGTCCCTCTCCTCAGGGGAATGGGTTGTATCCAGGGGCAAGGCTTCAATCTCTAGCTTGAAGAAACTGAGACATAGGGCTCTCTTCCTCCAGGGGCAACTCCTCGAGGTGCTCTCCCTGCTTTCAGCAGCTACACTGGAGGGAGCCGGGGGCTCTTCTGCCAGTGAAGATGGTGACTCTGTGAGTCTTTTGTTTTGCTGCTCCTCTGAAGCCCCATTGTTCCCTTTATGAGGTTCAAGGTTCTTTTCAGTGGAGACCAGTAGAGGGGACATGAGGCTCTTATCTCCATCCTTCTCTGCTTCCTCCTCCTCTTCTTCATTGTCCCCCTGACCTTCCTTCATCTGTTCCAGATCCTCCTCTGCTTCGGAATCTGTGGCCTCATCTTCTTCCTTCTCGTCTTCCTCCTCTTCCTCCTCGTCTTCCTCCTCTTCCTCCTCCTCCTCTTCACTTTCCTCATCTTCATCATCGATCTCAGCCTTGGAAGTGGTAGGACACTCTTGGGATGCCACTCCACTAGGGCCTTCACCAGAATCCAACGAGGATTTGGGGGTATCTTCAGAGTGGAAAGAGGTGGCCTGGGGGAGCCGGCCTCTTCTCTTCTGTCTCTCGCTCTCCTCATTCTTGTCTTGCATCATCGCGTACTTGGAGATGACCTCATCCAGCCAGCTCATAGCCAAGCTTCAGTTCTCCCGCAGGTGCTGGGCCAGGACGAGATCTGAGAGTGCGGGATCAATGCATGGCCTATAGTCATCTGTGAGGTGACAGCCAAAGTTGTAGATGAGATCCAGATGGCGACGCTCCTGTAACCTAATGCCCACATCTCGGAAGGCATCCTGAGCCATGAGCTGAAGCTGCTGTCGGGGGAGGCCAAGGCTGTGCCGAGCAGCTGCTTTCTCTACGGCCTGCAGTACATCTCCATAGTCAGGGAAGGTATCAGGCCCTGGCTTGTTGATGAGCCGCTCAATGTGCCTGTTGACCTCTGGGTAGCGGGTACCACGGTTGGGGATGCGCTGCTCTATGACCCGGCCTGTCAGTGAAGAGCAGTCTTTCAGCTCACACAGCCGCCCAAAGGGATGGATCAGCTTACGCTTCAACCTTGCTTCTTGCAGGTAAGTGGAGTCTGGGTCATCCAATTCTGAAGAGATCCAACTCCTTTTCTTGCAGCCGCTGGATCTCTGCCACATACAGTGCCAGCAGCTGCTCCAAGCGCTGGATCTGCCGCTGGGAACCACGGGTCCTTGGGGCCTCAGAGCCAGTGGGTCTCAGCATTTGGGTCTGAGGAGGGGTCTGTGGGAGGGTTATTCCCAGAGGGCTCACTAAATGTGGTGGCAGCAGGGGCCAGGTTCAGCTTCTTCTTGGCTGAGTGGGCCTTGAGAACCATGCAGAGCTCATTAATGTAGACATAGAGCTTAGCTGGCCGGTTCTGGGCCCGAGAGAGGACCCAAGAGAAGTTGTTGCAGAACTCTGCCAAGGCCAAAAACAGAGGGCGGGCCCACTGCTGCCGGTTATAGAGGAACGGGACCACCTCGGGGTGGTCTGCCGTCTGCGTCTTACACAGTGCAAGGAACTCTTCAAACAGCTTCTCATTCTCCAACTTGTAGCATTTCTTGCCTCCCGAACTACTGCTTCCTCCAGCCCCATGGGGCTGAGAGGAGCCAAGGGCTTCTGCCCTCAGTGAGGCTGGATTAGGGGGTGGGTGGGACGGCCCTGGCTGAGCAGCTGCTTCATCTTCATCATCATCATCCAGCAGGATGATGCTGTTAGCGGTAACCATAGGGGATCAAATCCCCCGGAGGGAGGAAGTGTTGGGGATTTCGTAATTCTTGCTGGAAGGGGATGGGGCCTCAGACAGAGCCCCTCCAGCATTGCCCCATCCCTTCATCTCACACGTTTTCCAGTCTTCTTGGGTTTCAAAAGCACCCAGCCATGCCCAACAGTGTCCTCGTTTCCTAGCTTCAGCAAGCATTAGTACTGTATGTTTTTCTGGCCCTTTACTGGGGGAGTTCCAAACCTTCTGAAAACCTGAAGTCCCACCCCCAGCTCCAGCCCCCCGTGCCTGTATCCGGTCTTTCAGTCTCGTTTTTCCCATTATTTCTCAGAGGTGGCAAGCTGAGTCTTCCTCTCAACCCCTGGACGACCTCTCATGCTGCACTCCAGATTTCCTTGGCATCCTCTCGAACAGACACCACAGCCCCGCTGGCACCACCGTTTTCCCTGTTCGCTCTCTCTCACAAATATCAAATCTATACCCTCACCCCATTCTGAAAGATAACCCCAACTCGGAGACCCTCTGAGAAGGAGGTTCCCTCCCAACAATCCATTCCCTTTTTTCCTACTTAAATTATCTCTATATTCCACCCTCTGATGGGTCTCCTCAAACCGAAGCGCTAGGTTGAAGATATTTCAACTCAAGTCCCCTCCTTCTCACCCCACCCTAATTTTCCCCATTCTCTCTCAGTGACCTGTAGCCAATCGTGAGCTCCACGCTGGGCTCTCCCAACTCCTCTCAGATCCCAGCCCTGAGTCCAGTCCTTCCCCTAAATGAGCTTCCCGCCAAGTCCCCCTCCCCCAGTTCAGCCCCTGGCCACCCCACTTCCCTTCAGGGATAAGAAGGAGGATCCCACAGCCTGCCCCCTCTGTCTTGGAGAAGACTCTTGAGAGTCCCTTGGACTGCTAGAAGATCAAACCAGTCCATCCTAAAGGAAATCAGTTCTGAATATTGATTGGAAGGACTGATTCTGAAGCTAAAACTCCAATATTATGGCCACCTGATGAAAAGAGCTGACTCATTGGAAAAGACCCTGATGCTGGGAAAGATTGAAGGTGGGAGGAGAAGGGCACAACAGAGGATGAGATGGTTGGATGGCATCACTGACTCAATGGACATGAGTTTGAGTAAGCTCCAGGAGTTGGCGATGGACAGGGAAGCCTGGTGTGCTGCAGCCCATGGGGTTACAAAGAGTCAGACTGAGTGACTGAACTGAACTGGCCATAGGAAAATTTTTGACATTTTGCTAATTAATCTTGAGAAGTACTATACTTTACATCACCCTAGTTTAGTCAAACCTCAAACACCAGGACCTCCTTTATCAGAGTATCTCCTTACATTGCAGGAAAACAATTAATATAAGTGATTCATACTAAAGTGTTAGAGATTCAGGTCACACGAGTGTGAGGGTGGAAACTCTACTAATGAGCACCCAAGAAGAGAGTGTAGGAAATAAGGTTTGTTCTATAAAAGGGTCTGTATTGTT
Organism: Cephalophus harveyi; assembly: GCA_006410635.1. Lineage (NCBI taxonomy): Eukaryota > Metazoa > Chordata > Mammalia > Artiodactyla > Bovidae > Cephalophus > Cephalophus harveyi. Next base: position 94,884 of record SJYT01066886.1, on the reverse strand, counting down.
TAATGCATTGGATTCTGAAAGCAAAATGCTAGAGATGGAATCCTGAATGTAAGCCTTAATATCTGGGCAAATTACTCAAATTCTGGTAGTATCATAGTAAGGATAAAAGAAGTAAAAGCAAATGATGTATTTTGAACAGCGTGAGTTACATTATAATCAGTCATAAACATTAGCTTTTGTTTTTGTGGATGTTATAACTCAGTGAGTGACCAACCATGACCTTTAAGAGAAAACCACTCTTTTCTCATTATTAAATTTTCATTATGTACCATTATTCTTTCTGTTCTTTCCAAAGAGTCCTAAATCTTTCTTAAATCATTCCCCATGGTAAAGTACATCCAGAGTAGGTGCATCTTGCAACTACACCCAACAGCAGACCCCTCAGTAAAAATCTTATTGCTACTTCTTGAAATAATCGTGTTTGCTTTCAGCAATAACTAGAAACATGAATAAATAACCTCCTTGATGTGTCTCGAGAAACGATCCTCAAATCAAAACCGTGACTGCACAGAAAGGGAATTGAAGTCAAATTACTTGAAGTGAAGTGAAGTGAAAGTCATTCCATCACGTCTGACTCTCTGCGACCTCATGGATGACACAGTCCATGGAATTCTCCAGCCCAGAATACTGGTGTGGGTAGCCTTTCCCTTCTCCAGGGGATCTTCCCAACCCAGGGATCGAACCCAGGTTTTCCACACTGCAGGGGGATTCTTTACCAGCAAGGGAAGCCCAAATTACCTGAAAGTTGGTAACTATTTAACATGGCAGAAAAGCCTAGAAATGAGTCCTGGTACTAGAATCACAGTGAATGTCCTATCCAACACCACATGACCTCTCTGTGCCTCAGTTTCCCCTTCTATAAAGTGAAACACTGGAATAAATCACACCTAAGGACCCTAGGTGATCTTTCTATCCTGTCTTTTCCAGGTATATGTTTATTACATATATTATAAGTATTTTTGCTCCAGGGGGGATGAAATATATGTGGTAAATGTTCAGTTGTCAGTAAAGCAGATGGTCAGGGGTTATCGCAGTCAGGTAGGGGTTATAGCAGCTCACATCACATTTTTGTTACTATGTGATCACTCTCTTGGCCACATTTTAATATGAGTAGTAAGAATTAGTTTCCCTGGTGGCTCAGAGGTTAAAGCGTCTGCCTCCAATGCTAGAGACCCAGGTTCGATCCCTGGGTCGGGAAGATCCCCTGGAGAAGGAAATGGCAATCCACTCCAGTATTCCTGCCTGGAGAATCCCATGGACAGAGAAGCCTAGTAGGTTACAGTCCATGGGGTCGCAAAGAGTCGGACACGACTGAGCGACTTCACCTTAGTAAGAATTATTCCTCCTTGCATAAACATTTTAGGATGGATAATCACTGATAGTTAACAATAAAATACATTCACCCAATAATTATTTATTAAGGATTAATGTGACACGGGTAAGCCTTTAAGCAATAACTTTAAAAAGTAAAAGAAACTCAGCAAACAGAAACCCTACTTGTTTACCAAAAACAGGACACTCTCTTGTCAGTCTCCAGGCTCCCTTTCTCGAACAACATTCTCTGGGACCTATCTTCTAAGCCTCTCCACATTTCCACACACCTCACTGTCTCCATAGGTATTGATTTCTTCCATTCCTCAGTAGAGGTTCTTGAACCTTCCTTCTTTAATTGTCCAGTGAAATCCACATGCAATCTGAGTATACGCAAGCCCTTAGAGTATAACAAGAATTGTAGAGTCGTGGATTTAATTTCCCTGGATGTTATTGCTGTTTTTGAGGTCAACACACCAAAAACTCACCACTCAATTATTGCTTTTAATGCACAATGTAGATCTGATTTGATATTTGTTTGACATCACAACCATACTTTTTAAGTGACAAGTGATCTTTAACATGATTTTAAACCACTAGAATTTTCCTTAACTAAATTGAGAGAGTTTTGGGTGAGAGGTACATAGTGCTTTAAAGCCTATTTCTTTGTAGGTCAAATTGATCTACCTGAGCTCTTCTATGTGACAGTTAGGCTTGACCACCTGACCCTGATTATTGTGGCTCTGTCATATTTGACTAGGGGGAGAAAGTTATGCTTACATATTTTGCCACTGCTATGAATTTTAATTTAATCCAATTATGAAATATGCTATTCAAGTCGATCTCAAATTCAGTTCTCACTGAACCATGGGGAGTATGTGTGTGAAAGCTGATTTATATTCTTTTCATTTTGAAGCATTTATTCTTTTCCCTTTGAAAGAGGTCAGTGTGCATCTGCCCACATATTGGTCTCAGAGAACACAAGCCTTCTGGATTTTTATGAGCTCCAGATGGAGTTGTAGCGGCTGTTCATTGCAACATCAGTGTGATTTGTATAGCACTACTAGCCCTTTTGTTCCACGAACTTCAATTATCTTCAAAATATAAGAGTATTGAGTGCATTATTTCATGTGGAGAATAAAGACAAATGTGCCCTTGGATGTGAGCTTATATGCTATGGTTTTTGATACTGACTTTAAAATCACACTCCACTCTGATCCTCATGCACTACCAGCTCAGTACACTGGTTTGTAGATGCTGAGTGTGTTGTGGGTCAGACTGAAGAGCACTAAGTTACAACTTACACTAAGTTATCAACTCTGTGAGTTGATACTATGCTAAGAAATTTGTTCCTTTAACTAGAAAGAATGAAATCATGCAGACATACTAAGGTCTTGTATGTGAATAAGTGCTGTAGCAACAAAGTGGCTTTCAACTTCCAGCACATGTTATTTTTTTTTTTTTTTTAAAAAGCAATATCTAGTCTGGGTCAATATTTCAAAGGATTTTTCTTCTAATTAATGTTATTACTGACTCTCAAACCAATTATAGCAGGACAGCATGAAAGTCCATGAGAAAAAACGATGTGGCCCCATGAGGAAAAAAAAAAAGAAAAAATGTGGCCTTGTTACAAAACATGCTGTGGAGGAACTTTACAAAAAAAAAAAAAAAATCAGCCTCTTCAAATTAATGCCAAAGGAAAAGTGCAAAGAGTCAAATGATTTCCAGGAAGCGGAATTTAAAGTAAAGCAATCACCAGATATTCAATAAAAATGAACTGAGCTTTATATGTGTAACAAAAAAAAAAGGAAAAAAAAAATCCTGTGTTAATTGATGCCAAACTCTCCTCTAACAAACTAACCATCACAGGCTGTTTAGCAAGAAAAGCAACTAAAATGAGATGCTGCTGTGCTGCAAGGAAAAGTAGCCCCCTCACACCGCAACTAGAGAAAGACTTCATGGAGCAACAAAGACCCAGTGAAGCCAATAAATAATTTTTTTAATTTTTATTTTTACTTTATTTTACTTTACAATACTGTATTGGTTTTGCCATACATTGACATGGATCTGCTATGGGTGTACATGAGTTCACAATCCTGAGCCCACCTCCCACCCCATATAATCTCTCTGGATCTTCCCCATGCACCAGCCCCAAGCATCCTGTATCCTGAATCGAACATAGACTGGCGATTCATTTCTTACATGTTTCTTACATGTTTCTATGCCATTCTCCCAAGTCATCCCACCCTCTCCCTCTCCCTCAGAGTCCAAAAGTCCATTCTATACATCTGTGTCTCTTTTGCTGTCTCACATACAGGGTCATTCTAAATTCCATATATATGTGTTAGTATACTGTATTGGTGTTTTTCTTTCTGGCTTACTTCACTCTGTATAAGAGGGTCCAGTTTCATCCATCTCATTAGAACTGATTCAAATGTATTATTTTTAATGGCTGAGTAATACTCCATTGTGTATATGTACCACAGCTTTCTTATCCATTCATCTGCTGATGGACATCTAGGTTGTTTCCATGTCCTGGCTATTATAAACAGTGCTGCAATGAACATTGGGGTACACGTGTCTCTTTCAATTCTGGTTTCCTCGATGTGTATGCCCAGCAGTGGGATTGCTGGGTCATATGGCAGTTCTATTTGCAATTTTTTAAGGAATCTCCACACTGTTCTCCATAGTGGCTGTACTAGTTTGCACTCCCACCAACAGTGTAAATAAGCCTCCTGCTTCTGGTTTTCAGTTTTATTTTTACAGTAGCCTCAAGACTTCTCCTTCTATACAGCACCGTTGATAAAACATTTCCTTTCGAAGACAATGGGCTGCTTTTCTGGGTGCCTGATGTCCTCTGCTGGCATTCAGAAGTTGTTTTGTGGAATTTACTGTGTTGAAATGTTCTTTTGATGAATTTGTGGGGGAGAAAGTGGTCTCCCCGTCCTATTCCTCCGCCATCTTAGGACCACCCCTATACTTGATTTTAGAATTCAGATCAATTTAATCAATCACGTTCAGGTTTTTTTTGCTGTTTCTAACCTTTAGCTTTGGTTCATCAGAAGCTGTCTCTTATACACATCTAGATGTGTATAAGAGACAGGTCGGAGAGTGTTTTGCCTATATTCTCCTCTAGGAGTTTTATAGTTTCTGGTCTTACATTTAGATCTTTAATCCATTTTGAGTTTATTTTTGTGTATGGTGTTAGAAAGTGTTCTAGCTTCATTCTTCTGCAAGTGGTTGACCAGTTTTCCCAGCACCACTTGTTAAAGAGATTGTCTTTACTCCATTGTATATTCTTGCCTCCTTTGTCGAAGATAAGGTGTCCATAGGTGTGTGGATTTATCTCTGGGCTTTCTATTTTGTTCCATTGATCTATATTTCTGTCTTTGTGCCAGTACCATACTGTCTTGATGACTGTGGCTTTGTAGTAGAGCTTGAAGTCAGGCAGGTTGATTCCTCCAGTTCTATTCTTCTTTCTCAAGATTGCTTTGGCTATTTGAGGTTTTTTGTATTTCCATACAAATTGTGAAATCATTTGTTCTAGCTCTGGGAAGAATATCGAAGGTAGCTTGACAGGGATTGCATTGAATCTATAGATTGCTTTGGGTAGTATACACATTTTCACTATATTGATTCTTCTGATCCATGAACACGGTATATTTCTCCATCTGTTAGTGTCCTCTTTGATTTGTTCCACCAGTGTTTTATAGTTTCTATATATAGGTCTTTTGTTTTTTAGGTAGATATATTCCTAGATATATTCCTAGGTTTTCGTTGCAATGGTGAATGGAATTGTTTCCTTAATTTCTTTTTCTACTTTCTCATTATTAGTGTATAGGAATGCAAGGGATTTCTGTCTGTTGATTTTATATCCTGCAACTTTACTATATTCATTGATTAGCTCTAGTAATTTTCTGGTGGAGTCTTTAGGTTATTTCCATACAAATCTTGAAATTATTTGTTCTAGTTCTGTGAAAAATACCGCTGGTAGCTTGATAGGGATTGCATTGAATCTATAGATTGCTTTGCGTAGTATACTCATTTTCACTATATTGATTCTTCCGATCCATGAACACGGTATATTTCTCCAAATCCCATGGACAGAGAAGCCTAGTGGGTTATAGTCCACGGGGTCGCAAAGAGTCGGACACGACTGAGTGACTTCACCTAATATTCCTAGGTATTTTATTCTTTTCATTGCAATGGTGAATGGAATTGTTTCCTTAATTTTTCTTTCTATTTTCTCATTATTAGTATATAGTAATACAAGGTATTTCTGTGTGTTGATTTTATATCCTGTAACTCTACTATATTCATTGATTAGCTCTAGTAATTTTCTGGTGGAGTCTTTAGGATTTTCTGTGTAGAGGATCATGTCATCTGCAAACAGTGAGAGTTTTACTTCTTCTTTTCCAATTTGAATTCCTTTTATTTCTTTTTCTGCCCTGATTGCTGTGGCCAAAACTTCCAGAACTATGTTGAATAGTAGCGGTGAAAGTGGGCACCCTTGTCTTGCTCCTGACTTTAGGGGAAATGCTTTCAGTTTTTCACCATTGAGGATAATGTTTGCTGTGGGTTTGTCATATATAGCTTTTATTATGGTGAGGCATGTTCCTTCTATTCCTGCTTTCTGGAGAGTTTTTATCACAAATGGATGTTGAATTTTGTCAAAAGCCTTCTCTGCATCTATTGAGATAATCAGATGGCTTTTATTTTTCAATTTGTTAATATGGTGAATTACATTGATTGATCTGTGGATATTGAAGAATCCTTGCATCCCTGGGATAAAGCCCACTTGGTCATGGTGTATGATCTTTTTAATGTGTTGTTGGATTCTGATTGCTAGTGTTTTATAGTTTTCTATATATAGGTCTTTAGTTTCTTTAGGTAGATCTATTCCTAAGTATTTTATTCTTTTCATTGCAACAGTGAATGGAATTGTTTCCTTAATTTGTTTTTCTTCTTTCTCATTATTAGTGTATAGGAATACAAGGGATTTCTGTGTGTTGATTTTATATCCTGCAACTTTACTATATTCATCGATTAGCTATAGTAATTTTCTGGTGGAGTCTTTAAGGTTTTTTATGTAGAGGATCATGTCATCTGCAAACAGTGACAGTTTTACTTCTTCTTTTCCAATTTGGATTCCTTTTATTTCTTTTTCTGCCCTGATTGCTGTGGCCAAAACTTCCAGTACTATGTTGAATAGTAGTGGTGAAAGTGGGCACCTTGTTTTGTTCCTGACTTTAGGGGAAATGCTTTCAATTTTTCACCATTGAGGATAGTGTTTGCTGTGGGTTTGTCACAGATAGCTCTTATTATGTTGAGGTATGTTCCTTCTATTTCTGCTTTCTGGAGAGTTGTTATCATAAATGGATTTTGAATATTGTCAAAGGCCTTCTCTGCATCTCTTGAGATAATCATATGGCTTTTATATTTCAGTTTGTTAATGTGGTGAATTACATTGACTGATTTGCGGATATTGAAGAATTCTTGCATCCCTGGGATAAAGCCCACTTGGTCATGGTGTATGATCTTTTTAATGTGTTGTTGGATTCTGACTGCTAGAATTTTGTTGAGGATTTTTGCATCTATGTTCATCAGTGATATTGGCCTATAGTTTTCTTTTTTTGTGGCATCTTTGTCAGGTTTTGGTATTAGGGTGATGGTGGCCTCATAGAATGGGTTTGGAAGTTTACCTTCCTCTGAAATTTTCTGGAAGAGTCTCAGTAGGATAGGTGTTAGCTCTTCTCGAAATTGTTGGTAGAATTCAGCTGTGAAGCCGTCTGGACCTGGGCTTTTGTTTGCTGGAAGATTTCTGATTACAGTTTCAATTTCCGTGCTTTGATGGGTCTGTTAAGGTTTTCTATTTCTTCTTGGTTCAGTTTTGGAAAGTTGTACTTTTCTAAGAATTTGTCCATTTCTTCCACGTTGTCCATTTTATTGGCATATAATTGCTGATAGTAGTCTCTTATGATCCTTTGTATTTCTGAGTTGTCTGTTGTGATCTCTCCATTTTCATTTCTAATTTTATTGATTTGATTTTTCTCTCTTTGTTTCTTGATGAGTCTGGCTAATGGTTTGGCAATTTTATTTATCCTTTCAAAGAACCAGCTTTTTGCTTTCTTGATTTTTGCTATGGTCTCTTTCGTTTCTTTTGCATTTATTTCTGCCCTAATTTTTAAGATTTCTTTCCTTCTACGAACTCTGGGGTTCTCCATTTCTTCCTTTTCTAGTTGCTTTAGGTGTACAGTTAGGTTATTTATTTGACTTTTTTCTTGTTTCTTGAGGTATGCCTGTATTGATATGAACTTTCCTCTTCAGACTGCTTTGATAGTGTCCCACAGGTTTTGGGTTGTTGTGTTTTCATTTTCATTCGTTTCTATGCATATTTTGATTTCTTTTTTGATTTCTTCTGTGATTTATTGGTTATTCAGAAGCGTGTTGTTCAGCCTCCATATGTTGGAATTTTTAATAGTTTTTCTCTTGTAATTGAGATCTAATCTTAATGTATTATGGTCAGAAAAGATACTTGGAATGATTTCGATTTTTTTGAATTTATCAAGGTTAGATTTATGGCCCAGGATGTGATCTATCCTGGAGAAGCTTCCATGAGCACTTGAGAAAAAAGGTGAAATTCATTGTTTTGGGGTGAAATGTCCTATAGATATCAGTTAGGTCTAATTGGTCTATTGTATCATTTAAAGTTTGCGTTTCTTTGTTAATTTTCTGTTTGGTTGATCTGTCCATAGATGTGAGTGGGGTATTAAAGTCTCCCACTATTACTGTGTTATTGTTAATTTCCCCTTTCATACTTGTTAGCATTTGTCTTACATATTGCGGTGCTCCTATGTTGGGTGTATATATATTTATAATTGTTATATCTTCTTCTTGGATTGATCCTTTGATCATTATGTAGTGGCCTTCTTTGTCTCTTTTCACAGTCTTCACTTTAAAGTCTATTTTATCGGATATGAGTATAGCTACTCCTGCTTTCTTTTGGTCTCTATTTGCGTGGAATATCTTTTTCCAGCCCTTCACTTTCAGTCTGTATGTGTCCCTTGTTTTGAGGTGGGTCTTTTGTAGGCAGCATATATAGGGGTCTTGTTTTTGTATCCATTCAGCCAGTATTTGCCTTTTGGTTGGGGCATTCAACCCATTTACGTTTAAGGTAATTATTGATAAGTATGATCCTGTTGCCATTTACTTTATTGTTTTGGGTTCGGGTTTATATGCCCTTTTTATGTTTCCTGTCTAAAGAATATCCTTTAGCATTTGTTGGAGAGCTGGTTTGGTGGTGCTGAATTCTCTCAGTTTTCGCTTATCTGTAAAGCTTTTGATTTCTCCTTCATATTTGAATGAGATCCTTGCTGGGTACAGTAATCTGGGCTGTAGGTTATTTTCTTTCATCACTTTAAGTATGTCTTGCCATTCCCTCCTCGCCTGAAGAGTTTCTATTGAAAGATCTGCAGTTATCCTTATGGGAATCCCCTTGTGTGTTATTTGTTGTTTTTCCCTTGCTGCTTTTAATATTTGTTCTTTGTGTTTGGTCTTTGTTAATTTGATTAATATATGTCTTGGGGTGTTTCGCCTTGGGTTTATCCTGTTTGGAACTCTGGGTTTCTTGGACTTGGGTGATTATTTCCTTCCCCATTTTAGGGAAGTTTTCAACTATTATCTCCTCAAGTATTTTCTCATGGTCTTTCTTTTTGTCTTCTTCTTCTGGGACTCCCATTATTCGAATGTTGGAGCGTTTCATATTGTCCTGGAGGTCTCTGAGATTGTCCTCATTTCGTTTAATTCGTTTTTCTTTTTTCCTCTCTGATTCATTTATTTCTACCATTCTATCTTCTATTTCACTAATCCTATCTTCTGCCTCCGATATTCTACTATTTGTGGCCTCCAGAGTGTTTCTGATCTCTTTTATTGCATTATTCATTGTATATTGACTCTTTTTTATTTCTTCTAGGTCCTTGTTAAACCTTTCTTGCATCTTCTCAATCCTTGTCTCCAGGCTATTTATTTGAGATTCCATTTTGATTTCAAGATTTTGGATCATTTTCACTATCAATATTCGGAATTCTTTCTCAGGTAGATTCCCTATATCTTCCTCTTTTGCTTGGCTTGGTGGGCTTTTCTCCTGTTCCTTTACCTGCTGGGTATTCCTCTGTCTCTTCATCTTGGTTATATTGCTGCGTTTGTGGTGGACTTTCTATATTCTGGGAATTTGTGGAGTTCTCTTTATCATGGAGTTTCCTCTCTGTGGATGGGGTTATATCAGTGGTTTGTCAAGGTCTCTTGGTTAGGGAAGCTTGTGTTGGAGTTCTGGTGGGTGGAGCTGGATTTCTTCTCTCTGGAGTGCTATGAAGTGTCCAGTAATGGGTTATGAGATGTCAATGAATTTGGAGTAATTTTGTGCTGCCTGTATATTGAGGCTCAGGGGTGTGTTCCTGTGTTGCTGGAGAATTTGAGAGGTATGTCTTGCTCTGGAACTTGTTGGCCCTTGGGTGGTGCTTGGTTTCAGTGTAGGTATGGAGGCGTTTGATGAGCTCCTATCGATTAATGTTCCCTGGATTCAGGATTTCTCTGATGTTCTCAGGATTTGGACTTAAGTCTCCTGCTTCTGGTTTTCAGTTTTATTTTTACAATAGCCTCAAGGCTTCTCCATCTATACAGCACTGATTATAAAACATCTAGGTTAAAGATGAAAGGTTTCTCCACATTGAGGGACACCCAGAGAGGTTCACTGAGTTACATGGAGAAGAGAAGAGGGAGGGGGTAGTTAGAGGTGACTGGAATGAGATGAGGTGGGATCAAAAGAGGAGAGAGCAAGCTAGCCAGTAATCACTTCCTTATGTGTGCTCCACAGTCTGGGCTGCTCAGAGATGTTCATGGAGTTATACAGGGTAGAGGAGAGGGAGGAAGTAGACAGAGGTGGCCAGGGGGATAAAAGAGAGAAATGAAAAGGAGAGAGATAGATCCAGCCAGTAACCAGTTCCCTAAGTGTTCTCCATCTTCTGGAACACACAGAGATTCACAGAGTTGAGTAGAGAAGAGAAGGGGGAGAGAGGAGACAGAGACAACCTGGTGGAGAAAAAGGAGACTCCAAAGGAGGAGAAAGTGGTCTAGCCAGTAATCTCACTCTCAGGTAAAATTGGTACTGAAGATTGGGTTTTTAAATGTACAAAATTGACAACAAATACCAAAAAGCAAATATTAAAGATCTAGAGTAGAGATTGGACTTTCAAAAATACAATATTAAAGAAAAGAAGAAAAAAAAAGTCATAAGAAGTATTAAAAAACAACAACAACCACACACAAAAAATATATATGGTGTTTGCTTTAAAAATAGGGTCTTTTTTTTTTTTTTAAGTAATAGTAGGTTATAAAAATAAAAATTAAAATTAAAGGAGAAATAGAGGACTTAAAATTTTTAAAAAGTTTAAAAAAAAAAAGAAAAAGGAAAGAAGAAAAAACAATCACACAACAACATCAACCAAAAAAAAAAAAAAAAGGAATGATCATAAAAGTAGTAAAGATATATCTGGCCCTTTCTCTGGTATTGTGGGCAGTGTGGGACCACTTCCAAGGCGGTTCCCTCTGTTTAACTTCTGTTTACTGATCTCTTCAGTGTCTGATTTCTACCCTGAAACAGGTGGAGCAGTGGTGGACACTTTTTTTTTTTTTTTTTAATGCTCACTTGTTCAGTCACAATGTGGAGAGGGAGGGATGCTGCAAAGAAATAACATTGGCATATGCTCGCAGTGTCTCAGCCCTACTGGGCCTGCCCCTGCTCGCACACTGCTCAGGCTCTAAGTTGCTCTGCCAGGAACCATCTGAGGCCGGCCCTAGGCTGCATGCACCTCCCCGATCTAAACCGCTCAGGCAGCCCTCAGAGGTGCAGATTCCATTGGCCTTCCCTGTCTCTGCTGCTCAGTTTTCTGGGAGTACCACTGGCATTCCTTCTTAGGTGGATGATGACTGTCCAGAACCCCCAGAAGTCTTAGTCAGCAAAGAAGCCTGCTTGCAGTTTGCTAGGTAATGTCTCTCCAGAGCTGCAATTGCCCCCTTCCAGCCCTTATAGCTCTGGCTGCCTGTCACCAGAGGGGGATGTTCTGCAGCCGGCTATTTCTGTTCCATCCTTTGTTCTGTGTGTGGTCCTGGCAGTGTCTTATGTTCAAGCTTTTCACGTGGTAGCTATCCCACAGTCTGGTTTGCTAGCCCAAGTTAGTTCGCTCTGGTTACGTGTGTTACGTTCCGGCCTGCTTCTTGAAAATCACTGCAGCCCATGCCTCCTGTGCCTCCCTGCCCAGCCCCCACTTGCTAGTGGCGGACTCAAGCGTCTGCGCTGCTTCTCTGCTGGGGGAGTTACTGTTGGGCTCGTAACCTGTTGGTTTTAATTATTTATTTACATTTCCTTCCTGCTATGTTGCCCTCTGTGCTTCCAAGGCTCGCCACAGACTTGGCAGTAAGAGTGTTTCCTGGTGTTTGGAAACCTCTCTTCTTAAAATTCCCTTCCCAGGATGGGACTTCCTTCCCGGGAGGGAGCTCCCACCCTACCTCCTTTGTCTCTTTTTTTCATCTTTTATATTTTTTCCTACCTACTTTTGAAGACAATGATCTGCTTTTATGGGTGCCTGATGTCCTCTGTCAGCATTCAGTTGTTTTGTGTAATTTACTCAGTGTTGAAATGTTCTTTTGATGAATTTGTGAGGGAGAAAGTGGTCTCCCAGTCCTATTCCTCCGCCATCTCAGGACCACCCTCTATTCCTGGTACAATGAGTTTTTTAATCCAGTAGTAGATATTAGCATGTATCCAACTTGCCACATTAAAATATAAGCCTGTGCTAAAATTTTAATTTCTTAAATGCTGCCAAGTCTATAAACAGAGATTTAACAGTTTTATATCTAAAATTACTGTAAAAATTCAGAGCTTTTTTTAAAACAAGAAAAATTCAAAGAGGTATTAAGATTCAGTATATAAGATATGCAACTTTTTATCATAAAAAATTTAAATCCTAAACTCCTACACATAGCACAAATACGTTTTAAAATCAACTATTTTGTGGCTACCATATTTATGTTCTTTAGTGATTCTTTACAATTAAGGTCTCATCTGAGTAACATCTTGTCACTAATGGGCATTTGTTGTGGATTCATGAGATATTATGAAGATCTGGATTCCTCTTGTTCCTGATGACCATACAAGAGAGGGCAACATGGAATCCAGAAATCCAGATTTGGGTATTTATGGACTTGGACAATTTTCTCAGCATCTCAAGTGATTCTTCAACTATGAAATAGGTTTAAAATAATACCTATTTACAAGACACCTGTGAAAAGTAGATGAAACGTGTAAATCTGGGCTCAGAGTAGATAACTATTAGCCATTATTATCCAAATTTGGACTCCGGTATCACCATCTGTGAGTCAAGGTCCTGGGTCGAACATTGGCTGAGCTACTCCACCTCATCACTAAAGTAAGATGATGCTGAGCCTAAAACAAAGAGTCATTTTGAGGATGAAAGGCAGTAGAGATATAGGATTCAAAACAGTGCTTTTATTATCCTCACCTACACCATCATTGCATGATTGTTTGGTCTCTCTAAAGCAAGCCATTTTATTGAACCTAATGCCATGGTGAAAACTGAAACCAAACATCATTTTGTGATTGTGTGACCTATCCACTCAGTCTTTTCCTGGCTCCTCTGTCCTCCAATCCACCTCAAAATATTTAAAATCACATTTATCTTCACAGTTTGAGCCAGCATAATGTTTAGAATATTTCATATTTGAATCATCAGCAGTGGTATATGGAATCAATAATCATCTTTACTGTATTTAAAAATATTAATAACTGAAATCTATAGAAAACTGCTTCACTTTTAACTTTTATTGTTTCTACATTTCACTGAGCTTTTAGTGTGCCTTTTCTGAATTGCTGCCATACTATTTTTTCCTTCAGTAAGAAGTAAAAGTGTTAAACTTCACTGCAATTGCCTTTAAGAGCTTTCTAACATTTTTATCTTAACAACTTGGAGCTAAAAAATAATCATTATTTCCACTATAGAGTTTTCTTACCAGTGGAAAAACAGTTCAGTTTAATAGAAGTTGAGTTATCTAGGATAAGTTGCACTGGCTTTCAGCCAAAATGAACAAGCGACTCAAATCTTCCAAGTCATGATTTTTTTCAAACTGCTGGCTTATAAAAACTTAAAACCTCTTTTGATTATGATATAAATGCTAGCTATCATTCATGATGATAGCTTTATTTATTTTCCCTTCTATAGCTTGTGTCTTTATACTTGCTGGCCCCTATTCCTGGGCTCCCCTTCCCAATGTGTCCACCTTACAACCCCCACCCATTCTCCAAATCCAGCTCACTGTCATCTCTGGTGTTTACTCTTTACACTACTGAGTCCCACCTAGTTACATGCTCCTCCTGGCTCCTTCAGAATCCCATTCCTATCTCCACTATAAAGTGAAAGTGAAAGTAAAGTCGCTCAGTCCTGTCCGACTGTTTGTGACCCCATGGACTGTAGCTTACCAGGCTCCTCCCTCCATGGGATTCTCCAGGCAAGAGTACTGGAGTGAGTCTTTACACTAAATGTAAGAATTGCTAAAGACCAGCCTCACCCATTGAACTGACTCCAAGGACAGGAAGTCAGCATGGGTGCTTCTCTAGATCTCCAAATTTTATGCTCAATAAATGTTTGTTGAAAGAACTAAACAAGTCATCTCATTGGAGGACATCAGCTACTTTCTTATGCTCAAATCTCCTCCTTTGGGAGAAGCATGCCCAGACTCACATATTCGCAGAGCCCCATGGGGTGATACAGATTTTCATTCTGAAGATAGATGTGTGATCCAGGAATGGACAATCAGGGGACTCAAGGACTTCATCCCAGTGACCACTAAGATTAAGTTAGTAGTGGGCATGTGGCTTTCACAGGCCAAGGAAGGTCACCCCTTCAACTTCTGCAAAGGGTATTTGGACCATCAGTAAGAGCATTTGATGTAGGCCTAGATTTAATGATGACCATCTTCACCACCACATGGGAAGACTTTACCAGAATGAAGTTAGTCCAGAAAAATTAGAGCTAAAGAATGGTTAAGGATGAACCAGTCTGCCGGGGTCCAGCCCCGGTGGATCCAGGGAATTCGAAACGGGGACAGCGTTGGCGAGGAAAGACTTACTAATATATTAATATATTAGTAGATTAGGAAGAAATAGTGTAGTAGGAAAATTTAGTGGAGAAAAAAGGCTGATTAACTTGGTTTATGTGGAAAACCAATAAAGTTCCAGACAAGGAACTTGCACCATCGATGTTAGGCCACTGGCGCCCGTTTGAATATCAGAGAGTGCCCTGCCTTGGGCTCTCTCTCTTACGGATCTTGAAGGCCAGGACAAGTAAGTAGACATGACGAGCCTTCACGCCCCAGATGGGAATTCAGCCGAAAAAGGCGAGAAAAGAACTACATGGGGAAGCCCAGCATCAGTGCAAGACTTCACTTTCAAAATCAGCTTATATACCCCAAGTTGTACATAAAGAAATAATGAAATATGCAGAGTTATGCAGGGGCAGCAGTCCTGACCTTCATTGAGACAAGGCTTTCTTTTTGCATACCTTCCCGTACACAAAAGGTCTCAGGTGGTTTACATTCTCTTCTGGCCAAGAGGCCTGTTAATATTTTTATGGCTCTCTTCCTGGGTAATTGTCTATCAACCAGAAAACTTCTTTTCCCTAGAAGTGTTTTTTTTCTTTATTCTGCATCACCCTCAAAGTACTAAATAAAGCTACATTCCTGTAGAACAAAGGTGCAGTGGGTTATAACAAAGAAGGCACTCAACTCAAAGATCTAATGTTGCTAGTACCAGGTCCACTACCTGTTTTTCTATATACCAACTATATCTAAAATTAAAATATATGAAAATTTGGCAGCAAGTATTGGCTCAACAAATGAAACCTTTAATCAGTCCTATTCTAATGATTTTGACTCCTCGGAAGCCCCTACATTCCTAGGATGTTTTAAGCTTCCTGTGCCTCCCTCAGTCAGGAGGCTTCAAACAATCACATGTGAAGCTGTACGAGTCCTGCAGGCAGGCTAGAAAGCCATCAGAGGGGTTTTTGGATTGAAACACTCATATTATGCCCAGGAGATTTGCTATCTAAAAGCTCTAAATTATTTTTATTTTTCTTTTCCAGAAAAAGGTGAGGGGGGGGACAGCCCCCTGTTAATGTCAGAAGAGTAGGTGGAAAGCATAACACAGTAAAGCAGGCAGACTTTGGTTTTGGGGGGTAGATGCTCAGGAAATTCTAGGGGGAACCCCTGAAGCCTGATCACGTCCTTGCATTTTGCCAGGCTTCCTTCCTCATGACCTTGTCATGGGCAGGATTCCTCATGCTGGCTCCCGGCATCAGTCATTTGAGTCTCAGCTCTAGATAAGTGTAAAGTCCATTCTTATCTTCCTCAGTTACATGAGTTTTTGTTTTCTTAAGCTAGTTTCAGTGTCATTTCTGTCACCAGAAATCAAATCCTGGAGAAACACAATTAAACCATGGAGTGAAATACATGACTATTGGCCACCTGACTTATACCTTTGCATGCTAACCATGAGCTAACTCACCACCAACTATTTTCAAAGGAACAAATAAAAAACAAAACATGTTTCTTTCTTCCTTTATAATTCTCTGACACAATTCTCCTATGAGACTAAAAGTATATGTTCAAATGCAAAAACAAATAGATAGTGATTTTTCCTATTGTCAAGTTGATAAATGAAAGCAAGCAAATGAAAAAACTACATAAAGAAAAGTATATTTAAAGATAAACAAATAGATAGTGATTTTTCCTATTGTCAAGTTGATAAATGAAAGCAAGCAAATGAAAAAACTACATAAAGAAAAGTATATTTAAAGATAACTATTTAAAAATAATTATCTTGTGGAAGGAATGGATTTTTGGAGATTTGATAACATGAAAACAAACCATGCTGACATACTGAAACTACAGTCTTGAGGATCCACTGCACACATTCTTGAACTTTAACATCCATAGAAGTCATCAGAAGATATTCATTAAACATTAGGATTCAAAAAAGCCTTCCCAAAAGAAGATTCATTCACTAGCATGGGGCCAAGAATCTAAATTTTAAAGAAGCACTCCATGTCAACCTGAATTAAATGGTGCCTTGCTCTCTGAGTTAAAAGGAATCAAAAAGGATGATGAAACCCAGAGCTGAATCTTTCCCTCCAAGGTGAGAAATGAGACTAGCTTTCACCAAAGGTAATATTGAATGAGAAAGTGTTACAATTTAGAGTATTATTTTCTTAGAATGAGTAAGACAAAAGATATGGAAGCCTCTTTTGACCAGAAAAATATAAACCCTAGTTCTATTCCTTTTTCATTTAGGAACTAGTTTATTTCTTTATTTTTCCTAAATGGGACACAGAAAAATTTCTTAGAAATAACATAGCTTCCTGAATCTTAAACCCAAGGCATAAAATTGGGTACATTCTTAGAACATTAGATGTTTGATTTCAGAGGAAACTTACAGGCCATTTAACTGAACCATTATCAGAAGTTGGACTCTTTTCTGCTCTGTTCCCTAAAAGTGGTCTTTCAGTATCTGCTTAAACACTTCCAGTGACCCAGAAATCATTACTTCATGAGAAAGCAATTATTTTCTCTTATGGTCAAAGTTTGTATTTGTTTGTTGGTGAATAACAGATTGATTTTCCCTTCCACTAGGCTAAAATCTACCCCCCTCCCCAGTACAGGATTTTCATCAAAAAGCTTGTTCTGTTGACACACACACACAAAAATAACTCTCCTATTTTTATCAGGACATCCCCTCAATTCTCTTTTCCAGATTAAACAACCAGTTTCTTATGTTCTTTCTTTTCTGCCTCAGTTTCTAGAGACTTTTCCCATCTAGTAACCAGCTAACCCTTCTTCTACTTGTTCAATTTGTCCCTTAATTTGGAGGATTTAAGGAAAGGGGTAAACATGCTTTTCTAGTTTTCAGTAACTAGTCCACAAGGTTGAACGTTACTCTTAGCAAGCCCTCTTGATGCATCCTACTCTCAGCAGAGAATAAAGAAAGCTCCTTTTTAACTGAGATCAAACATCAGGAAAGTGGTAATGGAGGTTTTCTTCCCCAAACCTGCAGTCTCAAGCGAGTGAGAACCGCAGGTGTATTATTTGAGGTGATGATGTGTGTTCCCTATGACTCCTTGGATCCAAAGTCTGTAGATCCCCATTTCCAGATGTTTGTGTAAAAGGCAAGAACAAAAGCTGTTGACACATTGGTCATTCTGTCCTCAGGATCAGCCATTCCTCCTGCAGAGCTGGTGCCCTCACTACCAAGATAGTGATACCAAAGTTCCTTGTTCTCTACCAAACAAGCCTACTGCACATTGGCTTGTTTATTTTCTCATTTGAAGTGAGTCACCAATTTTTATTAGATCAACTTGTAACTTGCCTGGTGAGATAATTTTTAATATCAGAAAGAGAACATTTGGGGGATTCATACTTGCTGCCTGGAACCAGCAAGTTATTTTTGTTTTCAGTCAGTTCAGTTCAGTCGCTGTTGTGTCGGACTCTTTGCAACCCCTCAGACATGACTGAGAGACTAACACTTTCACTTTCTCAAAGTTTACAAGCACAAGTGTACGGTTTAATTATTAGTATTTTTCAAATTTTCTTTTCAGTGAAAAACTCTTGAGAATACTGCATTGGTAATCATTGTCACCACTTACTAGAGTGTTGAATTAGCATTCAAACTTTGTCTGCACTTATATGTGCACATGAGTACATAAAATATGCATGTATAATATTATTTGATTAACTGGTAAAAACATAATAATGCCTAGTGGAATAATTGCTGCCAAACTAGACATTGGTTGTTTAGGATTTGTGCATGCATGCTAAGTCGCTTGTCTTGTCCAACCCTTTGTAACCCTATAGACTGTAGCCCCCCAGGCTCCTCTGGGGGAATCCTGGGGATTCTCCAGGCAAGAATACTGGAGTGGGTTGCCATGATCTTCTCCAGGGGATATTCCTGACCCAGGGCTCAAACCCGCTGTCTCTCATGTCTCCTTCATTGGCAGGTGAGTTCTTTATCACTAGCATCATGTGGGAAACTCTGTTTAGGATTTGCTGGTCTAAAAATAGCTCATTTATTTTTTCTTATCACTTCTCCATTAAAAATTCTTACATTATATGTTAGTTCCAGTAATGGATAAAATAAATTATTTTATCCTTGTGCTATTCCATCTAGTCTTTTTTTTTTTTTTTTTTGTCCATAAAATTTACCGACTTGATATCTAAGACTTATCTAAAATAAGATTGTGGAACAGAAGTAATAGTGACAGTTAAGGTTGATTGACAATTGACTGTGTACTAGACACTGTTCACCTCAAACCCTAACGCTGATTCCCTTGTTCTCTTAAGACAGGCATCTTTACGGCTCTTGAGAAACTGAGGTGTGTAAGGTCAGTCAATTTTCCCACAGTCATATAGCTACTAAGTGGTAAGAATCTGGTGATATGATGGCAACCACTATCCTGTGTTGCATAACACATGCACGTATGTATTATATACATGCATAAAGTAATAAAATATGTCGGGATTAGCAACTCTGATCAGTGACACATACCTGCCAAATTATAGTCCAGAAGTGAAAACTGGACATAAAAGAGGAAGTTTTAGAATGAATTCTATTTTTGAGGGGCACCACTCTTGAGTTCTTCATTACATACGAATTATTAGTCATCTCTTTCATCTTTTTATCACAAAGCCCTGAGCACAGAACCTGGGCACATGGATGGCTCTTAGTGAACATCTGTTAAATAGTAAATGAAAAAGAAATCTCTCCAGAGAACTGCCACTCACATTGCTACATCTCAAAGCAGGACACCACTCATGTATCTTCTTGGTGGAAGGAGACCACAGGGAGAGGCCAGTAAAGAGAGCACAGACTTAAACTTGAAATCCAGATACAAGCAGCATTCCTTGGATCTGTGGCCTGAGGCTCTTTAAACCAATGCTGCTTTATCTTAAAAATCACAGTAATTACAATTGACACAAATGTGTTGTCTCGAGCATTAAATTTTGATAAAATATATAGGGTACGAGGGTACAGTGAACTGCTTAACCAGTAGTAGTTCTCAAGCTACGTGGTCTTCTCTGACCCAGGTTGCCTTAAAATTTTCCTTTTCTAACTCTATTTCCTCTATCCAACCAATAACATCATTGACACAGCCTATTTCTGACAGTTTTCCTTTCATCTGTTTCCTATCATTTCCCCCTCACCATTTAGCTTCTCCCCACTACTTTGTTCAGAATATTTTATTTGTTGATTAGACAGTCTCCCTCTGTCCACCCCATGTTCTGAAAGCCAAATCTTCTAAAACATGAAGAGCCACCTGCTGGGTGTGTGGGCCTGATGGGTGTGATCCAGTTGCACAGGATCTTGTGCTAAGCACTGTGTTTTGTGTAATGATCTACTGTCACTTCAAAATTCTTAATTTGTGTACTAAGAGTCTATTTTTTTTCCCAACTGGGCTCCAACAATTATGCAGAGGGTCTTGGCCATATATTTCATTTTTTAGAAAAAGAATGACACATTTTCCTTGTCTATTAAACCTACAGACTTATCAACATTCAGAGTTTTTCACAGCATGGCCTCACATGCTTCCTCAGATTTGCAAAACCATGTCATAGCTCAACAGACCTTTATTCTTTCATTTCCTCATCCATTTAGCAAAACTTATAAAGCATGATCCTAGCCACACAAGGATGCACAGTATACATATGCCCACCTCTCCAATTGTATCCTCAACTGCTCCAGCCAATCAGGTCAATCTTCACCCTCTAAAACCTCCTTTAAAATGTTCTGCCCTGTGTCATTTTCTTCTCTGTTCTTTCTGCTCAGTCACTCTTTCTTCTCATTAGTGGCATGGCATGGCTTATTTTTTATTTCAAGCTCATAAATTTCACCATAGCAGACTTTTCTGAAACTTTGTTCATAAACTGTGTTGTAAAATACTATGTTTACCTACTTCTTAATAATATTAAAAATGATCATGAAAATAATAATGGTAGGGATCAGGTGCTGTATGTCATCCATACAACTCTTTGAGATGAACGTTGTTCCTTCACAGCACCTGCTAAAATGCATACTCATTTCGTGAGTTTGTTCTTGGAGGGACAGCAGTTTTGAAGCAGGAACTTATTTCTTTGTCCAGGGATTGGACCCAGGCACCAGTCCACCAGGGGCTAGGGGAAAGAAGCAAAGTTGCCTGACTCTTACCCCTTTGAAAGCAAAAATACTTCAAGGAGGCAAAAACTGTAAAACAAGTTGTTGTTCAGTCACCAAGTCATGTCTGACTCTTCACAACCCCATGGCCTGAAGCACACCAGGTTTAACTGTTGCTCTCTGTCTCCCAGAGTTTGCCCAAGTTCATGTCTATTGGATCATGATGCCATCCAGCCATCTCATCCTCTGTTGCCCTCTTCTCCGTCTGCCTTCAATCTTTCCTACATGAGGGTCTTTTCCAATGAGCTGGCTCTTCACATCAAGTGGCCAAAGTATTAGAGTTTCAACTTCAGTATCAGTCCTTCCAAAGAGTATTTAAGGTTGATTTTCTTTAAGATGGACTGGTTTGATTTCCTTGTTATCCAAGGGATTCTTAAGAGTCTTATCCAACACCACAGTTCCAAAGGATCGATTCTTCAGCACTCAGCTTTCTTTATAGTCCAGCTCTTACATCCATACATAACTACTGGAAAAACCATAGCTTTGACTAGATGAACCTTTTGTTGGCAAAGGAATGTCTCTGCTTTTTAATATGCTGTCTAGGTTGGTCATAGTTTTTCTTTCAAGGAGCAAGCATCTTTTAATTTCATGGCTGCAGTCACCATCCGCAGTGATTTTGGAGCCCCCCAAAATAAAATCTGTCACTGTTTCCATTGCTTCCCCATCTATTTGCTATGAAGTAATGGGACTGGATGCCATGATCTTAATTTTTTGAATGTTGAATATTAATCCTCCAAGCTAGGCTTCAGCATTACTTGAACCCAGAACATCCAGATGTTCAAATTCCATTTAGAAAAGGCAGAGGAACCAGAGGTGAAATTGCTAACATTTGTAGGATCATAGAGAAAGCAAGGGAATTCCAAAAAAGCATCTACCTCCATTTTATTGACTGTGCTAAAGCCTTTGACTGTGTGGATCATAACAAACTGTAGAAAACTCTTAAAGAGATGGGAATATCAGACTATCTTACTTTTCTCCTGAGAAACCTGTCTTTGGGTCAAGAAGCCACAGTTAGAACTCTATATGGAACAACTGGTTCAGGACTGAGAAAGGGGTACTGACAAAACTGTTTATTGTCACCCTGATTATTTATATGCAGAGCACATCATGCCAAATGCCAGATTAAATAAGTTACAAGCCAGAATCAAGATTGTCAGGAGAAATATCAACAACCACAGCTTTGCAGATGATACCACTATAATGGCATAAAAGGAAGAGGAAATAAAGAGCCTCCTGAAGAGTGTAAAGGAGGAGAGTGAAAGAGCTGGTTTAAAACTCAATATTATAAAAACTAAGATCATGGCATCTGGTCCCATCACCTCATGGAAAATAGAAGGGGAAGAGGTGGAAGCAGTGACAGATTTCCTCTTTGAGCTCTAAAATCACTATGAATTATGACTTCAGCCACGACATTAGAAGATGATTGCTTCTTGGCAAGAAAGCTATGATAAACCTAGAGAGTGTGTTGCAGGATTTTGAGCATAATCTTACTAGCATGGAAGAACAGTGCATTTTCCCAGTAATTTGAATATTCTTCAATACTGTTCTTCTTGGGAATCAGAATGAGTATTGATTTTTTCCAGACTTGTGGCCACTGATGCATTTTCCAAATTTTCTGACATATTGAGTGCAGCACTTTAATAGCATCATCTTTTAGGATTTTAAATAGCTTTGCTGGAATTCCATCACCTCTACTAGTTTTGTCAGTTGTGATGCTTCCTAAAGCCCACTTGACTTCACATTCCAGAATGTCTGGCTCTGAGTGAGAGACTATGCCCTCAAGGTTATCTGGGTCATTAAGATATTTTTTGTCCAGTTCTTCTGTGTATTCTTTCCATCTCTTCTTGATCTCTCCTGCTTCTGTTAGGTCTTTACCATTTGCAAAACAGGTACAAAGTTTATTATTAGAGACACAGCACAACATGTGAGAGAGCACACAGAGAAACTGTTTATTTATTTAAGTCAGAAGCAGGACAAAAATACACATGCAGAGAGGAATGCTGGTGTTTTGAGTGAGGAGCAAAGTAAAAAGGCAATTTAAATCACTTATACAGGGCAGTCCTTCAGGATCTTTGTTTACATTTGGCCAAAGAGAACATCATGAGAAATGCTGGACTGGAAGAAACACAAGCTAGAATCAAGATTGCTGGGAGAAATATCAATCACCTCAGATATGCAGATGACACCACCCTTATGGCAGAAAGTGAAGAGGAGCTAAAAAGCCTCTTGATGAAAGAGGAGAGCGAAAAAGTTGGCTTAAAGCTCAACATTCAGAAAACGAAGATCATGGCATCTGGTCCCATCACTTCATGGGAAATAGATGGAGAAACAGTGGAAACAGTGTCAGACTTTATTTTGAGGGGCTCCAAAATCACTGCAGATGGTGACTGCAGCCATGAAATTAGAAGACGCTTACTCCTTGGAAGAAAAGTTATGACCAACCTAGATAGTATATTCAAGAGCAGAGACATTACTTTGCTGACTAAGGTCTGTCTAGTCAAGGCTATGGTTTTTCCTGTGGTCATGTATGGATGTGAGAGTTGGACTGTGAAGAAGGCTGAGCACCGAAGAATTGATGCTTTTGAATTGTGGTGTTGGAGAAGACTCTTGAGAGTCCCTTGGACTGCAAGGAGATCCAGTCCATTCTGAAGGAGATCAACCCTGGGATTTCTTTGGGAGGAATGATGCTAAAGCTGAGACTCCAGTACTTTGGCCACCTCATGCGAAGAGTTGACTCTTTGGAAAAGACTGATACTAGGAGGGGTTGGGGGGAGGAGGAGAAGGGGACGACCGAAGATGAGATGACTGGATGGCATCACAGACTCGATGGACGTGAGTCTGAGTGAACTCCAGAGATGGTAATGAACAGGGAGACCTGGCGTGCTGCGATTCATGGGGTTGCAAAGAGTCGGACATGACTGAGTGACTGAACCGAATTATCTTGTTTCTTTTTCACACCTGACTGTCCTACCACCTTCCCCAAGATCTTTGCTAAGATGGATGCCACAGCAGAGACCTCTGGGGCTATGTCCACATTTATGGGGAGGGGCCCCCTTCTTTTGTGACCCCCCAAAAGCCTTCCTGTGCATGTGCATACATCGATGTTTTCCTCAATGTCAAGAGTAGGCACCTTATCTCTACTTTACTAGAGCTCAGTTTCTGTCACTTTGTCCTTGGAGTGTGTGGTTAAAAACAAAGCTTGAATTTTACTCCACCTGACAAATACCAGGTGCCCAGCCCAGTGTCCCATCTATCTCTTCCCTCATGTTCATTTTTGGGTCTTCTTCATGGGATGGTGAGTTCAAGAAGAGCAGTGACCGTGTCACCTTGGCTCACTGCTGAATCCCCATTTCCTGTGCACAGTAAGGATTTGGTGATTTCTTATTGAATAACTGCCTATGCTGTGCATGCTCTAATGTTACTTCATCCATTTCCCAAATGATCTAGAAACTTGGATATTCCTCTCTACTATTGCTTTCATTCTCCTCTCAGATTGGAGTGTACTTCCTTTTATTAAAATACTCTCATCTAAAAAGCTTACTTTAAATGACACACCCATGAAAACTTCAATTCTTCCATTCTCTCTCTTACCCTTGTTGACCCTTGTTCACTTCACTTCCTGAATTTCCATAGCATATTAGTTTTCTCTTATATGACTTATAGCTTGCCACCATTTTAGCTATTTTTCTTTTTCCTTTAGAGACACGTGTACCCCAATGTTCATCGCAGCACTGTTTATAATAGCCAGGACATGGAAACAACCTAGATGTCCATCAGCAGACGAATGGATAAGAAAGCTGTGGTACATATACACAATGCAGTATTAGTCAGCCATTAAAAAGAATACATTTGAATCAGTTCTAATGAGGTGGATGAAACTGGAGCCAATTATACAGAGTGAAGTAAGCCAGAAAGAAAAGCACCAATACAGTATACTAACATATATATATATGGAATTTAGAAAGATGGTAATGATAACCCTGTATGCGAGACAACAAAAGAGACACAGATGTATAGAACAGATTTTTGGACTCTGAGGGAGAGGGAGAGGGTGGGTTGATTTGGGAGAATGGCATTGAAACATATATACTATCACGTAAGAAACAAATTGCCAGTCTATGTTTGATACAAGATACAGAATCCTTGGGGCTGGTGCACGAGGATGATCCAGAGAGATGATATGGGGTGGGAGGTGGGAGGGGGGTTCAGGACTGGGAACTCATGTACACCCATGGTGGATTCATGTCAATGTATGGCAAAACCAATACAGTATTATAAAGTACAATTAAGTAAAACTAAAAATTAAAATAAAAAGATATCATTTTAATTTTAGCTATTTTTGTGCTTATCTTTCTTTAACTAAATGACTAAGGCTATATCTTGCTCATCTTTGCATTTACTGCAGTGCCTGGTACCATGTCCTACCCATATGAGGGATTAATACATATTAATTGGATTTCCACCAATACTCACATTTTGTGGAGATCTGGGTAGTCATCTCCAAACCTCAGCTAATCACAAATCATACTGATGAAACAATATATTCAACTAGATTCTAACTATTCCTTAATCTACCTGAGGAATGACTAACTGATTAAAAATGTTAAGCTTTCTTTCTCTTTCCCCTTTGAGTAATCTGTGCTGATATAACTTGTATTTCTCAAAGGTTCCCAGAGGCAAATTCAGTTACCAATAAAAAAAATAGCATAAGAACTAGCGGGGCAGAGTGAATGAGCTTGGTATTTAGAATCAGATACTCTACCAGAGATTGAACCCATGCCCCCTGCAGTGGAAGGGCAGGTCTTAACTTAGACCACCAGACAAGTCCCTAGAATCAGACACACCTAGATTTGTAAATGTCACCTACCAATACCAAAAAGAAAAGTTTAACAAATTACATAACCTATAGTTCTACAGTTTTTCACATCTGAGGAAAATACCTCAGAGTCGTTGTGAGGGTTAAAGGCAAAAATGTAAACCAATATATCAATCGTTAATGTTTGGATAGCATTTGTATAGTATCACCAACTCAATGGACTGAGTTTGAACAAACTCTGGGAAATAGTGAAGGACAGGGAAGCCTGGTGCACTTCAGTCCATGGGGCTACAAGGAGTTGGATGAGGCTTAATGACTGAACAACAACAAACAGCAATGTTAACGTTAAAATTTAAATGTTTGAAAATTTTAATACAGATTTCTGGGTCAAGATGGATGACTGAATACATATGTTTATTTCTTCTCTTCCTCCCCAAAATGATACTAAATAATTTTTAAGGCTGAAACACCCAAGGGCAAACAATGAGTGGGGTCACCAAGAGACTTGAGATTTTAAAATAGAGAGTAAAGAAAGAGGACTGACAGAAGCTGAAGAGAAGAAATCATGGGATAAAAAAATTAAAATTTGCACAGAAGAGGATACAGTCAGTGAGGGATCCAGCTAAACCAGATCCCTGTAGAGGATCTAGATTCAGAGGAAAGAAATGATGGGGTGTATGACTGGGAAATGTCACTCTTGCCCTGAGAGGGGATCTGCTGAGCTTTGAACCACTTTAGCTATAGAATAATTAATTCAGAGCAAGAAAAGATTAAAAATATTCTCAGACACATATGGTTCCATACTTCTTTCTTAGGAAGATCCTTTAAAATGTCCTCCAGCAAAACAAAGAAGTGAAACATGAGAGGAAAATATAGGGTTCAGAAAACAGAAGGGGAAACTAGGTCAGCAACGTTAGAAAGAATGAAGTGGACAGTTAGCAGAAACAGGACCAAACAAGAGCATGAAAACTGCCAACTCTGGAGGAAGATGTCAGAAAGGGGACAAGATAGGCTGTATGGTGTGAATGACCACCTGGACAAGAAATATGAAATAATAGTTAAGCCAAATTAAAAGAGGACAGCAATGAATTTGAAGAAGAAACTCACAAGAGGATTTTAAGCAAGAGTCAGAATAAGTGAGAAGCTGGAGGCATTAGGTTTTGATGAAAAAACTTAATGATTATTTTCCCAAGAAGAAAAGAGCAGGATAAAGCAGCATGGAGTTCCGAGACAGGAGACACAATCCAAATATAGAGGAAAGTCTAATATGATATGATTGATGGAGAATGGGAAAGAGACCAACTGAACAATCATCCTTGATTGAAACAGAAGCAGTGATACTGAAAACAGAGAGAAAAGAAAAAAAAAAAAAAAGAAATCCTGGCAAATCTCTTGGCTTTGCAATGAGGAATATTCCCACATTCATAATATTATAGTCATAATAATATAAATGTCAATTACCAGCCTTCAACTTTGAAAATCAACCAATTAAAAAGTATAGATGTCTTAATTGTGGTTACAAAACAGCAAATGTTTTCAAATTTGCCAATTTAAAAGTAAAGCTAGATTGACAGAAATGGGAAGAGTTGGTGTTATAGAACCAAACTTGGGTCCACTCATCTGAATGCAGTGAAGCCTGTCTACTGACACTAGGTTTTCATGAAGAAAAGTATAGCATTTATTGCAGGGCATCAAACAAGAAGGGCGGCTAATGCTCAAAAGACCCAGGCTCCTTGATGAGTTTTAGGGAAGCATTTTATTTCATGCTATATTTATTTTTAATTTTTTTCTTAATATGTATATTTTATTGAAGCATATTTGACATAATGTTTCAGGTGCACAGCAAGGTGATTCAGTTATACATAGGTACATATATTATTTTTGAAATTATTTTCCATTATGTTATTATAAGATATTGACTGCAGTTCCCTGTGCTGTACAGTAAACCTTTGTGGCTTATCTATTTTTTTAATTTTATTTTTACTTTATTTTACTTTACAATACCATATTGGTTTTGCCATACATTGACATGAATCCGCCACAGGTGTATACGAGCTCCCAATCCTGAATTCCCCTCCCACCTCCCACTCCATATCATCTCTCTGGGTCATCTATTTTTTTAATTAGAAATCTAGCATTTTATTCATGCTAAGTCAAACAAATGGAGCCAAAATATTATAAATTTCTTACTTAGGCAAAAATTCATGTTTTCTAAAATACACAAATTATACGTATTATTTATATGCTGTGCTGTGCTTAGTCACTCAGTCGTATTCATCTCTTTGTGACCCCATGGACTGTAGCCCACCAGGCTCTTCTGTCCATGGGGATTCTCCAGGCAAGAATACTGGAGTGGGTTGCCATGACCTTCTCCAGGGGTTCTTTCTGACCCAGGAATCAAACCAGGGTCTCCTGCATTGCAGGTGGATTATTTACCAGCTGAGCTACCAGGGAAGCCCAATTATTTATATGTATATGGATACAAGAATGTTTCTACTATGTTTGATAAAGGCTTGAGAAAGAACATCAAAAAAAAAAAAAGAAAATAATAGATGGAGAAATTGGAAAACATAAACTGAATGAAATGGGAGCACTGGATATGAAATAGAAAAAGTGAAACAATTTAGAAAAAAGAGAAAAATCTTCATAAAGTCCAATTGTTCTTAAACATTACTACTCATTAGAAATATATCTGGATCTCTGGGGGGAAAAGACAATACCTGGTCATTTGTAACTTTTTAAAAATTTCAAGATAATTCTGACATGCATCTGGATTTTAAAAAGTGATTACAGGTTTTTCTATTAAAGCCTAGTTTTCGTGATATATAGTTCTATTATTTTTCTGTTGACCAATCATGATGCAAAAGTATTAATTGAGTAATAGTTACATAATCACAATAGTAAAAGATGTTTATCAGTATTCACTGTCAATAGCCAGACAAAAAAATAAAAGATAATTACAATTGCAAACCACAATGGGAACATGATTAACTTAACAATATAAAATAATTACATATGTTTTGGGGGATCAAGTAAAGTGGTGTGGTAAGTGGAAGTGCATGCATGCACAAGTTTTCGTCTGTCCAGCCAGTCTATGTCTTTTGGTTGGTGCATCTAATACATTTACATTTAAAGTAATTATCTATATGTATGATCCTATTACCATTTTCTTAATTGTTTTGGGTTTATTTTGTGTAGGTCTTTTCATTCTCTTGTATTTTCTGCCTGGAGAAGTTCCCTTAGCATTTGTTGTAAATCTGGTTTGGTGGTGCTGAATTCTCTTAACTTTTGCTTGTTTGGAAAGCTTTTGATTTCTCCATCAAATCTGAATGAAAGTCTTCCTAAGTAGAGTACTCTTGGTTGTAGGCTCTTCCCTTTCATCACTAAATATATCATGGCACACTTTCACTTTTCACTTTCATGCATTGGAGAAGGAAATGGCAACCCACTCCAGTGTTCTTTCCTGGAGAATCCCAGGGACGGGGGAGCCTGGTGAGCTGCTGTCTATGGGGTCGCACAGAGTCAGACATGACTGAAGTGACTTAGCAGCAGCAGCAGCAGTACCTCTGGCTAGTAGAGTTTCTGCTGAGAAATCAAGTGATAGCATGATGGGAGTTCCCTTGTATATTATTTGACATTTTTCCCTTGTTGCTTTTAATATTTTATCTTCAGTTCAGTTCAGTCACTCAGTTGTGTCCAATTATTTGCAACCCCATGAACTGCAGCACCCCCTGTCCATCACCAACTTTCGGAGTTCACTAAAACTCACATTCATCGAGTCTCTGATGCCATCCAGCCATCTCATCCTCTGTCATCCCCTTCTCCTCCTGCCCCCAGTCCCTCTTTCCAATGAGTCAACTCCGCATGAGGTGGTCAAAGTATTGGAGTTTCAACTTCAGCATCAGTCCTTCCAAAGAACACCCAGGACTGATCTCCTTTAGAATGGACTGGTTGGATCTCCTTGCAGTCCATGGGACTCTCAAGAGTCTTCTCCAACACCACAGTTCAAAACCATCAATTCTTTGGAGCTCAGCTTTCTTCACAGTCCAACTCTCAAATCCATACATGACCACTGGAAACACCATAGCCTTGACTAGACGGACCTTTGTTGGCAAAGTAACATCTCTGCTTTTCAATATGCTATCTAGGTTTGTCATAACTTTCCTTCCAAGGAGTAAGCATCTTTTAATTTAATGGCTGCAATCACCATCTGCAGTGATTTTGGAGCCCCAAAAAATAAAGTCTGACACTGTTTCCCCATCCATTTGCCATGAAGTGATTGGACCAGATGCCATGATCTTCATTTTCTGAATGTTGAGCTTTAAGCCAACTTTTTCACTCTCCTCTTTCACTTTCATCAAGAGGCTTTTTAGTTCCTCTTCACTTTCTGCGGTAAGGGTGGTGTCATCTGCATATATTATCTTAGTCTTTAATTTTTGTCAGCTTGATTACAGTGTGTCTTGGTGTATTCCTCTTTGGGTTTATCCTGCCTGGTTCTCTCTGCACTTGGTTTTCTGGACTTGGCTTACTATATCCTTTCCCATGTTAAGGAACCTTTCAGCTATTATCTCTTCAAATATTTTCTTGGTCCTTTCTGTCTCTCGTCTCTTTCTGGGGCCACTATAATGTGAATGTTTGTGCATTTAATGTTGTCCCAGAGGTCTCTTAGGCTGTCTTCATTTCTTTTTTTTTTTCTTTATTCTGTTCTGTGGCAATGATTTCCACTATTCTGTCCTCCAGGTCATTTATCCATTCTTCTGCCTCAATTATTCTGCTACTGACTCCTTATAGTGTATTGTTCATTTCTTTTTGTTTGTCTTTTAGGTCTTATAGGCTTTTGGTATACAATGCTTGCATGCATCTTCACTGTTTTCCTGAGATCCTGGATCATCTTCACTATCATTACTCTGAATTCTTTTTCTGAAAGGTTGCCTATCTCCACTTCATTTAGTTGTTTTTCTGGGGCTTTATCTTGTCCCTTCATCTATGACATAACTTTCTGTTTTTTTATCCTGATTAACTTTCTACTGTGTAGATTTTGTTTAGCCACTGTGGGATGGGGTTTTTCTTGCTTCTTCTGTCTCTCCTCTGATGGAGGAGGCTAAGAGCCTTGTGTAAGCTTCCTGATGTGAGGGACTAGTGAGAAAAACTGGGGCTTGTTTTGGTGGGCATGACCTTGCTCAGTAAAGCTTTAATCCAATTATCTGCTGGTTGGTGGGGCTACACTCTCTCTCACACAGATGTTTGGCCTGAGGCAACACAGCTCTGGAGCCTATAGGTTCTGTACTAGGGTTAATGTCAAACTCCAAGAGGGTTTATGCCAAGGGGAACCTTCCCAGCTTGCTGCTGCCAGTGCTGCCACCCCTGTGGTGAACCCCTGCTGACCCACACCTCCTCGGGAAGCCTTCCAACACTGCCAGGTAGTTTTAGTTCAGTTTCCTCTAGGGTCATTGCTCCTTTCCTTGGTGTGCACAAGATTTTGTTTGTGTCCTCCAAGAGCGGAGACTCCGTATCCCCCAGTCCTGTGGAAGTTCTATAACCAAATCCTGCTGCACTTCAAGTCCAGATTCCCTGGGAATTCCCAGTCCCTTTGTCAGATCCCCAAGCTGAGAAGCCTGATGTGGGGTTCAGAACCTTTACAACAGTGGGAGAACTTCTTTGGTATTATTTTTCTCCAGTTGGTGGGTCATTCAGCCTGTGGGTATGGGATTTGACTTTTGCCATAATGGCATCCCTCCTACCATCTCACTGTGACTTCTTCTTAGTCTGTGGACATGGGGTATCTTTTCCTAGTGGGTTCCAGTGTCCTCCTGTCACTGACAGTTCAATTTTGTCCTTTCACATAAAAAGATGAGTACACATCTTTCTACTCTGCCATTTTGAGCTGGACTCCTCAGAGAAGGTTTTTAAAGGCTATGTGAGAGAGGGAAGTGCAGGGTGTGTGGTCAGCTCAATGGCAGTAACTGATTGGTTGCTGGTGAGCTCACAGGGCCATGTCACAGAGGTCACATTGTCAATCCCCAGGCTCCAGCAAGTCTGGGTGCTTTGTGCTCATGGTTGTCACATAGTTAACTTCTACATCTGGTCAGGGTTTCAGTGTCTGTAAAACAAATCAAGAATGTGCACTTGACCTTCAGGGAGGAACTAAAGATTCTTTTACTCTTCTATATGGCTAATTTGCTGTTTAAATTGTCACCAGTCCTGGTCCAACTGCTGCTTCTTCTTACTACAAATTCACATTCTTTCCATCATCGATTCAGCCTTTTGTGATTCAGGGGAAGCCTGGGAGACTACAAATGTTCTACAAACAAGAGGCAGAAAGAGGGCATGTGTGGGGATGGGGTGGGGGGTGGGGTTGAAATCCATCCCAGGAAAGCCCCATAGGGCCTTGCTTGATTATAGAAGGAGGGAAAGGGAGAAGTGCATTATTCTTTTATTTGACAAACTTAACAATCAAGAAATAATGACTCTGTTAAAGGAATGAGAGATGAAGGATAAGCACAGTACATGTATTATGTATATTACTGATTGCATAAGCAAACACCTGAGAAACTAAACAGCAGTATTAGGCAAAGTAGATGAAATTTGCGGGACTGGAAAGTGAGCTAAATCTGATGTATTATTGTAGGAAGTTGATGATAAAGTCCACAGTTGATAAGAAAGGATAGAGTGGCAAAAGCCAACTGTAACAGAGGATACTGAAAGGTTGTTGCTGACCCACAAAAGGATGCTGGAATTCTTGGCCGCCAGAGGAGAATTCAGTCCGGAGCCAGAGACGAGGCTTAATCGCTCAGAGCTTTTGTGCAATAGAGTTTTATTAAAGTATAAAAGGGACAGAAAAAGCTTCTGACATAGACATCAGAAGGGGACAGAAAGAGTACCCCCTTGCTAGTGTCAGCAATGGAGTTATATACCTTTTAATTAGTTATTACAATGCATCAAAAGAATGTCTCAAGTTTGTGAAAATTTTACCAGACATACTCCAACAATTTACATTTTAGGATAACAAGCTTATAATTTAACAATAGAAAGATCCTCCAGACCCACTCCCGTAATATACATTCTAAGATATCAGAATTAGTCAGAAGGTTTTCAGGAAGGAAAAACTGTCCTCCAGCCCAATACATTGTTGTTGTATAATCCCTAGTACAGAGTTTAAACTGAGTTGTGTAATTGACTGAGACTCACGAATGCAAAGGGGAAAAAAAGTTTCTCTTTTTCTCCTCCTTGAGAATTCCAGACCCCCAATCTCCACTTCAAGAGCCCCAGACCCCTTTCTCCTCCTTCGGGACCCTGAGCTTCTTATCAATCTGCCTAAGAATTGACTCTCTCAACACCACTGACAGTCTTTGCCTCCAGGATCAGACGTAGGTGGAAATGAGTGGAAATGGGTACATTCAGAAATTGCTGCTTTTCATAACTACCCCTTTCATACTGTTTCACTTTCCATTCATGTATTTGTATAATTTATATTTTAAGTTAATATAAATAATGAAAACTTTTGAAATTTTCTATGTAGAATCAATGTTTCTTAGTGACAAAACTAAAATGACTTATAAAATTATTTATTTTGTAGAAAATGGCAATAAATACACAAGTCTTTTTGCATATTTCCAATATATTTTGAAAAGCATTATTTAAGTGTGACTATTTCTGCCCTGGAAGCTTCAATCTCAATAAAATATAAAATGAATTTAATAACTATAGTTCAGATAAGGAGGTTATGTATTGATGGTTATGATTTCTGGATTTTTTTGGGGGGGTACTATTCACTGTTGACTTAATATTGCCCTTTTTTCTGAAAGGTTGTCAATACAATAGACTCAGAGAATAGTTACGCTTATAAATGCATCTAAGGAAGATTCAGTTCAGTTCAATTCAGTCACTCAGTCATGTCTGACTCTTTGTGACCCCATGAATTGCAGCACACCAGGCCTCCCTGTCCATCACCAACTCTCGGAGTTCACCCAAACCCACGTCCATTAAGTCGGTGATACTCTCCAGCCATCTCATCCTCTGTCGTCCCCTTTTCCTCCTGCCCCCAATCCCTCCCAGCATCAGAGTCTTTTCCAATGAGCCAACTCTTCATATGAGGTGGCCAAAGTATTGGAGTTTCAGCTTTAGCATCAATCCTTCCAAAGAACATCCAGGGCTGATCTCCTTTAGAATGGATTGGTTGGATCTCCTTGCAGTCCATTCTTTGGTGCTCAGCTTTCTTCACAGTCCAACTCTCACATCCATATATGACCACTGGAAACACCTTAGCCTTGATAGACGGATCTTTGTTGGCAAAGTAACGTCTCTGCTTTTCAATATGCTATGTAGGTTGGTCATAACTTTCCTTCCAAGGAGTAAGTGTCTTTTAATTTCATGGCTGCAGTCACCATCTGCAGTGATTTTGGAGCTCCCAAAAATAAACTCTGACACTGTTTCCACTGTTTCTCCATCTATTTCCCATGAAGTGATGGGACCAGATGCCATGATCTTCGTTTTCTGAATGTTAAGCTTTAAGCCAACTTTCTCACTCTCTTCTTTCACTTTCATCAAGAGGCTTTTTAGCTCCTCTTCACTTTCTGCCATAAGGGTGGTGTCATCTGCATATCTGAGATCATTGATATTTCTCCTGGCAATCTTGATTCCAGCTTGCGCTTCTTCCAGCCCAGAGTTTCTCATGATGTACTCTGCATATAAGTTAAATAAGCAGGGTGACAATATACAGCCTTGACGTACTCCTTTTCTTATTTGGTACCAGTCTGTTGTTCCATGTCCAGTTCTAACTGTTGCTTCCTGACCTGCATATAGGTTTCTCAAGAGGCAGGTCAGGTCGTCTGGTATTCCCATCTCAGAATTTTCCACAGTTTATTGTGATCCACACAGTCAAAGGCTTTGACATAGCCCATAAAGCAGAAATAGATGTTTTTCTGGAACTCTTGCTTTTTCCATGATCCAGCAGATGTTGGCAATTTGATCTCTGGTTCCTCTGCCTTTTCTAAAACCAGCTTGAACATCTGGAAGTTCATGGTTCATGTGTTGCTGAAGCCTGGCTTGGAGAATTTTGAGCATTACTTTACCTGGTTTCAAAAAGAAAGATAACTATTCCAAACAAGTAATGTACAGAAAAAAATTTTCACAAAGTGAGATTAAGGAACTCCAAAGGGAAATTCCTGTTAGCTGTCTAGCCTAGGAAAAGGCAAAGATGATTTATATTATCAAGCTGAACAGAAAACCATACAAGATTATTTTAGCATGAAAATGGAATCTTAACTACTTTTTACCTCAAATCTTTACTCTTCTTTCTGGCTGAAGTTACAAAAGCAAATAGATTTTCAGTTCAGTTCAGTTCAGTCGCTCAGTCGTGTTTGACTCTTTGTGACTCCCTGGACTGCAACATGTGAGGCTTCCCTGTCCATCACCAACTCCTGGAGTTTACTCAAACTCATATTCATTGAGTTGATGATGCCATGCAAACATCTCATCCTCTTTTGGCCCCTTTTCCTCCCACCTTCAATCTTTCCCAGCATCAGGGTCTTTTCAAATGAATCAGCTCTTCGCACCAGGTGGCCAAAGTATTGGAGTTCCAGCTTCAGTATCAGTCCCTCCAATGAATATTCAGGACTGATTTCCTCTAGGATGGACTGGTTGGATCTCTTTGCAGTCCAAGGGACTCTCAAGAGTTTTCTCCAACACCACAGTTCAAAAGCATCAATTCTTCAGTGCTCAGCTATCTTTATAGTCCAACTCTCACATATATACATCACTACTGGAAAAACCATAGGTTTGTCTACATGGACCTTTGTTGGCAAAGTAATGTCTCTGCTTTTTAATATGCTGTCTAAGTTGGTCATAACTTTTCTTCCAAGGAGCAACTGTCTTTTAATTTCATGGCTGCAGTCACCATCTGCAGTGATTTTGGAGTACCAAAAAATAAAGTCTGCCCCTGTTTCCACTGTTTCCCCATCTATTTGTCATGAAGTGATGGGACCAGGTCCCATGATCTTCATCTGGAAGATTTAAATCTGTTTCACCCTAATTACTTCATACAAACTTTGTTTGAAACCAAGTTTTCCCCAAGAGCTCCTTTTCATTTATTTCTATATTAAGCCATTTATTAGATAAAATCATTCTACTTTATAATACTCTAGTTTTCTGTGTATACATATACAACTTAAGCCTTGAGGCAAGTATCCACTAAACTGTCACTAAACACTACAGGCACATGAATTGACCTCAGTGATTTAAACAATAACATTTGAGGTTCCAAATGCTAGAATATTTGAATCAACTTTTCATTTTACATAGCACAGGCAATTATGCAACTAAAGTCGTAATTGCAGTTGGATTTTAAAATCTATAATGCTCTTCCTCATTGGACAAAATTGTCTCATTTAATCAGAAACAATTTAGCCATCTCCAAAGATCTGGATTGCTTCTGAGTTTTCCTTAACAAAAATCTCATGATAAACAAGGGTCAAGCCATTGATTCTGTATAATTAGCAGATAAGTTTAAGCAGGCTGAAGAGTCTACTTCCTCTGACCACACCCAAGATGAGTAACTTGTCAAATGCAAACAAATACATTTGTCCTTAGTTACTCACTGCTCATAAAATCCGCCAATTCTCAGGATACTCAGTACTCCCCTTAAGATTGTTGTTGACTGTGTTTTTGAGAAACAAGAATGCACTGAATTATATAATAGCATCAGTTTTTAAAGAAATAGCCCAAAGTATATGCAAAAGAAATTGACTGAAAAATGACACCTGTGATAATAAATAGAAAAGTGGGCTGGAAGAATCTGAGCAATTATTTTCATAAAATGATGCCAGACTCTTATTCTTATATGAAAATCATCACTTTAATATTTTATAGATATCACTTTATTCAAAATTATGTTGCTTCAATGCAATATGGGGCCCTAAATTTTCATCTCAAGCAATTTTTCATTATAATATAAGGTAGCATAATAATCAGCTGGAAAATAACATCCATTTCATTTTGAAATTGTTTATTCTTTAATTTAGTAATGCAAGCATCTCTACTTTAAATTACACGTCCGCTGTAAAGATATTTTTAGTTCAAGTTGGTTTAGCAAATGTTTACCCTGTAACTACTGCAAATCAGAGCTCTATTAAGTATAGAAGTTTCAAATATATCTTTTCATGTGTTTGTGAGCCATTTGTATGTCTTCTTTGGAGAAATGTCTAGTTCTTTGGCCCATTTTTTTATTGGGTCATTTATTTTTCTGGAATTGAGCTGCATAAGTTGCTTGTATATTTTTGAGATTAGTTGTTTGTCAGTTGCTTCATCTGCTATTATTTTCTCCCATTATGAAGGCTTTTTCACCTTGCTTATAGTTTCCTTTGTTGTGCAGAAGCTTTTAAGTTTAATTAGGTCCCATTTGTTTATTTTTGCTTTTATTTCTAATATTCTGGGAGGGGGGTCATAGAGGATCCTGCTGTGATATATGTCGGAGAGTGTTTTGCCTATGTTCTCTTCTAGGAATTTTATAGTTTCTGGTCTTACATTTAGATCTTTAATCATTTTGAGTTTATTTTTGTGTATGGTGTTAGAAAATGTTCTAGTTTCATTCTTTTACAAGTGGTTGACCAATTTTCCCAGCATCACTTGTTAAAGAGATTATCTTTACTCCATTGTATATTCTTGCCTCCTTTGTCAAAGATAAGGTGTCCATAGGTGCGTGGGTTTATCTCTGGGCTTTCTATTTTGTTCCATTGATCTATATTTCTGTCTTTGTGCCAATACCATACTGTCTTGATGACTGTGGCTTTGTAGTAGAGCCTGAAGTCAGGCAAGTTGATTCCTCCAGTTCCATTCTTCTTTCTCAAGATTGCTTTGGCTATTCGAGGTTTTTTGTATTTCCATACAAATTGTGAAATTATTTGTTCTAGCTCTGTGAAAAATACCAATATCACTCATTATCAGAGAAATGCAAATCAAAACCACAATGAGGTATCATTTCATGCCAGTCAGAATGGCTGTGATCCAAAAATCTACAAGCAATAAATACTGGAGAAGTGTGGAGAAAGTGGAACCCCCTTACACTGTTGGTGGGAATGCAAACTAGTACAGCCATTATGGAAAACAAATAAAAAGAAGTTTATATATAAAGCAAAGAAACAGTAACATTGAGAGATAATTTTCTCATATAGTGATGGGAATTTAGTAATGAAGTCTTTCAGGAAAACAATTTTGAGGTTATGTATTAAAAACTTTGGTACTGGGACTTCCCTGGCCGCCCAGTGCTTAAAACTCTGGGCTTCCACTGCAGGAGGCACAGGTTCACTCTCTGGAATGGGAACTAAGAGCCCACATACCATATGGTGTGGCAAAAAAACAAAAAACAAGAAACAAAAATATTTACTACCTTATGATCAAGCAATTTCACAGGTTTAGCTTAAGATAAGGTTAATAGGAGGGACATGCATGCACAAGGTAGTCACAATGCAGCACATTTATAATTCTGCCTTTAAAGGCAACTTTTTTTATATATAGTCTCTTCACTTTGGGGATATGCATGAACCTTGACTGTAAAACAGAAATTTTCTAAGGAACAGAGTACTTTAGATAACTATTTAAGAGAGGCCCTTGGAGAATAGAGGCTTCCCTGGTGGCTCATAAGGTAAAGAATCTGCCTGCAATGCAGGAGGCTGGGGTTTGATCCGTGGATCAGAAGATCCTCTGAAGAAGGGAATAGCCATCCATTTTAGTATTCTTGCTTGGGGAATTTCATGGGCAGAGGAGCCTGGAAGGCTGCAGTCCATGGGATCACAAACAGTCAGACACAACTGAGCAATGAACACTTGGAGAATTATCAGGAAGAAATTCTAAAAGTCTCTGTAAAGAAAAGGAAAAAGTTATAGAAAAAAAGAGGAAACTATCACTATCATCATAAAATAGAAATAGTTGTTCTCCCCATCCTCCACTGACAGAAGAACCATAGGATTCATAATATATAAGAATGTGAATCTGAGGCAGCTCACAGGTCACTAAATCACATACAGTACAATGGGGCCAGTGATGCCGTGTAAGAGATGCTGCAGTTTCCAGCAAATTCAAAAGAAAAGATTCTCACACATATTTAGAACTAATAACCAAGTTTAAGGAAGCATTTGACATCTATATTTATCTACCAGAAAACTCTTTTTTTATATTAATTTGATACTGTGAAACTTGGAAGAGTATCTACCTGTTTATTTCAAATATTTTCAAGATATTTGGGTGGGGTGAGGTGAGGTGAAGTCGCTCAGTCGTGTCTGACTCTTTGCGACCCCGTGGACTGTAACCTCCTAGGTTTCTCCGCCCATGGGATTCTCCAGGCAAGAATACTGGAGTGGATTGCCATTTGTGGGGTAGAGGAGTGTAATAGGAGAGGCTACAGGGAGATGAAAGGGCAGGAATAGGACAACTGAAAGTCAAAACTCATAGACTCATATAGTTTAAAGGGTGAATTTTATGGTATATATAAACTATACTTCAATAAACTTGGCTTATAGAATAAAATAAGTCAATTATCTAGGAGGAATTTGGTTGGGATTCCATCAAATTTCTGAAAATTCTTCTTATTCAATTGACTTAGATTATAGTTAAATTCTTAGTGTGAAAATTTGCAAACCTTGATTTTGAAGTTTACATTTTCTAACTAAAGGGCTAGAATTTGGATGGTGGGATATTGTCCTTATCACACTAAAGCTCAGCTCAGTTCAGCTCAGTTTAGTCACTCAGTCGTGTCCAGCTCTTTTCAATCCCATGGACTGCAGTAAGGCACGCTTCCTTGTCCATCACCAAATCCTAGAGCTTACTCATATTCATATCCATCAAGTTGTTGACGCCATCCAACCATCTAACCTCGGTCATCCCCTTCTCTTTCAGCCTTAAATCATTTTTTAAAGGAATTATCTTTTTTATTTAATGTGCATTAATTGTTATTAAAGCACAATATCTCTAACCTCAACATAAAACATGCCACTAAGAAATAAAACAGGAAGATTCAAGAGGGAGGGGACATATGCACACCTCTGGTTAATTCACGTTGATGTATGACAGAAATCAAGCCAATATTGTACAGCAATCATCAAGCAATCAAAAATAAATATACTTCTTAAAAAAAGAAAAGCAACTACTTCAAATGGCTTTAAAAGACAGCTTAGAAGCCAGACACATAAGAGTAGTTCAAAAACTATATTCCAAAACTAAATGCTCATTTGGTAAATAGTGTACAAACATGCTGTCAGTTCAGTTCAGTATGGATGTGAGAGCTGGACCATAAAGAAAGCTGAGTGCCAACATACTGAAGCTTTTGAACTTAATATTCATTGGAAGGACTGAAGCTAAAGCTGAAATTCCAATACTTTGGCCACTAGAGTCAATTTTTCAAATAAAGTGGCCAAGGGATTGGAATTTTAGCTTTAGCTTCAGTCCTTCCAATGAATATTCAGGACTGGTTTGATCTCCTTGTAGTCCAAGGGACTCTCCAAAGTCTCCAATACCACAGTTCAAAAGTTCAATCCATTGGCACTCAGCTTTCTTTACAGTCCAACTCTCACATCCATATGTGACTACAGGAAAAACCATAACTTTGATTGGACAGACCTTTGTCAGCAAAGCAACGTCTCTACTTTTTCACATGCTGTCTGGATTACTTATAGCTTTTCTTCCAAGGAGCAAGTGCCTTTTAATTTCATGCAGTGAAATTTGGAGCCCATCTGCAGTGATTTTGGAGCCCAAGATAATAAACACTGTCACTGTTTCCCCATCTATTTGCCATGAAGTGTTGGGACCAGAGGTCATGATCTTAGTTTCTGAATGTTGAGGGTTTTTTTTTTTAATATAAATTTATTTATTTTAATTGGAGGTTAATTACTTTACAATATTGTATTGGTTTTGCCATACATCAACATGAATCCACCACAAGTATACACGTGTTCCCCATCCTGAACCCTCCTCCCACCTCCCTCCCCGTACCATCCCTCTGGGTCGTCTCAGTGCACCAGCCCCAAGCATCCAGTATCATGCATCGAACCTGGACTGGCAATTCGTTTCATATATGATATTATACATGTTTCAATGCCATTCTCCCAAATCATCCCACCCTCTCCCTCTCCCACAGAATCCAAAAAACTGTTCCATACATCTGTGTCTCTTTTGAATGTTGAGTTTTAAGCAAGCTTTTTCATTCTCCTCTTACACTTTCATCAAGAAGCTTTTTAGTTCCTCTTTGCTTCTTAACTATATTATAAATGTCAGTTGCTAAATGTTACTAAGGTAGTTGGTCCCTAGAGCCTGTGAGTTAACTAACCAAGTAAGCATTGCATGCAATTAATTTAAACAAGCATCTAGACTGAAAGGCAAAACTAAGAAAGAGCTGTGATCCAAAAGTAAAGTTTAAAAAAAAATGTGCCATGATCAGGAGAAATTTTAGATATGGTGCTCTGTTGTTTTTTCACTCTCACAGAAACAACATGGAGCCTCATGTACTTTTCTCTCCTTCCCACGGGAAGGATGTTGGAAGCCCATCTGGTTGAATGGGACTGAAATAAATGGACAATATATTCATAAACTAAGAAAAGGAGAATACAAGACTAATTCCTCAGCTTAAAATCCCATTGTCACAGTTGAAAGATAAGAAAACACACATTGTTTTTATTAATGTCTTTATCTTGGAAGTCTAGGCACAGAAAGTTTACAGAATAAAATTCTACTTACGTGTTTTACTGAATTAAGGATT
Organism: Cephalophus harveyi; assembly: GCA_006410635.1. Lineage (NCBI taxonomy): Eukaryota > Metazoa > Chordata > Mammalia > Artiodactyla > Bovidae > Cephalophus > Cephalophus harveyi. The sequence continues at coordinate 53,688 of SJYT01066886.1, read as the reverse complement.
AAAATAATTCTTTAAAGTAAAAGTTTATTAGAATGATAGTTAATTATATCCTAAAGTTGCTTCCCTTTAAAAACTTTTATAAAGCACCAATTCCTTGAAATATCCGTACCAAAACTCACTCAAGAAGAAGTAGATAACATGAATAGTTCTATTCTATTGAAAAAAAATACTAAATATGTAATTAAAATCTTTCATCAAGTAAAACTCCAAGCCTAGTTGATTTCACTGGTGAATTCTACCAAATATTTAAGGCAGTAACAGTGTCAATTCTGTTAGACTACTTCCCTTATTTTCTGAGACCAATATTACATTAATACCAAAACCAGATACATTATAAAAAAAGAAAAATATAGACTGAAGAGCATATTACTCAAAATTATAAACACACATCATGAACATATTCCAGAATCATTAAACATTCTTCAAAATACAGTTTTAGTAACTTCATATAATCCATGTTATTAGGTATGACAATCACTTTTCCTACTGTTGGAAGGTGTCCTCTAGGGGTCAATCATTTCCTCTTCTTTTCACTCAAAAATCTGTGCCCTTATTCCTTGTATAGTAAGGCAGATTCTGATTGGATTCTCTCTCTGAGGAATTTGTAATTGAGAGACTAAGAAAACTGAACACTTACTGGTGGATTCTAGGCTTTGGGGGGATTTAAGGAGCATCCATGATTAAACAGCATGCACTGAAGAGCAGAATTGCAAAAGAAGCTGGAGGATGGATCAAAATACCCTCTAAGTCTTTAGTCTCCATATTTATTAATATCATCTTGAAGGCAATCAAAGATTTCTTGAACACAGCTATTTAATTATTATTTTCTTTACAACACATAAGTTTCTGAGTCCCTGGTGCTTCACTTAGGGTAAGGCCATGAAAACCAGATGCTATCCTATAGAAATGTGGAGCCTGTGTTACAGTCATGAAAGCCAAAACCTAATTAATCCAATGGTCCCCTCCTTTCCACATAAAGAGAAAAAGCCTTTTCTCTCTGGAAGTGATACTGGATTCTCACTCCAATCTTTTGAAAGGTAAATAAATTTATTCAGAAAATATAAATCCAACTTTACAACCCAGGAATGTCTCCACATCCCCGATCTCAACTCACTCCTTGAAGTCAAAATATACACTTTTGTATATAAGTGATATCATAGGGTATTTGTGTTTCTCTGACTTACTTCCCTTAGTACGACCATCTCTAGTCACATTCATATTACTCAGACATTGAGTCTAAAAAATGACATGAATCTATCTATGAAGCAGAAAAACATAAAGACATAGAGAAGAGACTTGTGGTTGCCTAGGGGAAGGGTGGTGCAGGAGGGATGGACTGGGATTTTAGGGTTGGTAGATACAAGCTGCTACATGTAAGATGGATGGACAACAAGGTCAGTCTGTATAGCACAGGGAACTATATTCAATATCCCGTGATGAACCATAATGGAAAATAATATTAAATATATATATATATATGTATGTATGTATATATACTCATACACATAAAACTGAGTCACTTTGCTATACAACAGAAATTAACACAACTTTGTTAATCAACTATATTTTAATTTAAAGAAAAAAGAAGTACATCTAGGGTTAGGTAAAATTTTTGGAGTTATTATGGTTTTAAATTACTTCCCAGTGCTCACTCTTTTAGTCAGGTCCCAAGTCTCAGTAAAATCTGCTGAGAAAAATCCTTTTCTGCAGAAATGCAAAAATATTTTCTCTACAGCCCCTCAATGCTACACAAAGATTGTGGAGCACCAGGGACCAATGTGAAGAGACCAGCTGTCCTGGATACAGATGAGTTTTCCCTAATTTTCCCTTTGGGTTAACAGAACCCCAAACTAGTTGTACTTCCTGCTCTTGAATTCCATGAACTACATGAAAATGCCGATACAAATCAACTTCCCCTGTTCCTTCAGCCAGCTACCATGGGTTTCAGATGTATGATGCATAATAATGCCAAACAAGGAGAGGTCTTCAAATTGTCCACAATTTTTCACAAAAGTAAAAACATGTTTAAATATATATTTTCAAAGATAAACTGTGTATTAAATGAAAGAGACTCTATAAAGTTCATGATGTCTATCAATAAGTTGATTTCCAGGAAGTTTACACAAAATGTTACAGTCCTACAGAACAGGTGCTTCCTTTACCACCTCATCTCTAGCATTAGAATCAACACGTAAAACTTTGCTCATCTGTTAGGGTAGATAAAATTGCTGCCTCACTGTGTGCATTTGCACTTCTACAAATGAAATTTTCACTGTAAATTTTCTATATTTACTAGAACTATACTAGTATACATATACTAGAATCTATCATGAGCTATTGGTTTTGTGTCAATAGAACATTGCTTTTTATTGTAGTTTTATAACATGCTGTCATATATAGAAGTACATGCACTTTTCACTGCTTTTGCAAAATTATGCTGGCTAGTATCATGGTTTCATTTTCCAAAATGAACTTCAGATAAATGTTAAAATTACTCTATTTGTATCAATAGAACATTGCTTTTTATTGTAGTTTTATAACATGCTGTCATATATAGAAGTACATGCACTTTTCACTGCTTTTGCAAAATTATGCTGGCTAGTATCATGGTTTCATTTTCCAAAATGAACTTCAGATAAATGTTAAAATTACTCTGTCTAACTTCAGAAACATAGTAATAAGGCCTAGAATGTAATTACATTAAGCATACAAATTAAATTGGGAATAATTAAGTTGTTTTGGAGCCAGCTCTTACTAGCTCAGAAAAATTAATTGATAAATAATTCAGAAATTTTGCCAAGTGGTTTTAAATTCTTGGTATCTTGAAAAAAGCCATGGTGTCATTTTTATTCAATGGAAATCAGCAAATGCCACAAATCATGGCTCTACAGTCCCTCAAAGCCAAGTAAAAATCAGTTTACCAGTACACGACTGAAATAATTTATGTTAGGTATTTATGTTTCTTTTACATATTTCAGCAAAGTTTTTTATCTGGATTTATTTTGGTCCCATACATTATCTCTTTTCATGCTGTTAATAGAATTCTTGCAGCAAGAATAATAGAGTGTTTTGCCATTTACTCCTCCAGTGGATGACCTTTTGTTAGAACTCTCCACTATGACCTATGTGTCTTGGGTGGCCCTGCATAGAAAGAATAGATATATCTTCAAGAATATTGGAGACATCAAAGGAATATTTCATAAGGATGGGCATGATAAAGGACAAAAATGGTAAGGACCTAACAGGAGCAGAAGAAATTAAGTGGGAAGAATACACAGAACTATACAAAAAGGTTTTAATGACCCAAATAACTATGATGGTATAGTACCTTACCAAGAGCTCAACATCCTGGAGTGTGAAGTCAAGTGGGCCTTAGGGAACATTACTAAAAACAAAGCTAGTGGAGGTGATGGAATTACAGCTGAGCTATTTGAAATCCTAAAAGATGATGCTGTTAAAGTTCTGCACTCAATATGTCAGCAAATTTGGAAAACGCAGCAGGGGTCACAGGATTGGAAAAGGTTGGTTTTCCTTCCAGTCACAAAGAAGGGCAGTGCCAAAGAATATTCAGACTACTTAACACTTGAAAGATAGTAGGGTTATGCTCAAAATCCTTAGGTTTCATCAGTACATGAACCAAGAACTTCTAGATGTATAAACTGGGTTTAGAAAGGCAGAGGAACTTGAGATCAAATTGCCACTATCCATTGGATCATAGAAAAATCAAGGGAATTCCAGAAAAACATCTACTTCTGCTTCATTGACTATGCTAAAGCCTTTGACTTTACAGATCACAACAAACTGTGGAAAATTCTTAGAGATGTAAATACCAGACCATCTTAACTGTATGTCTCTTGAAAAAACTGAATGCAGGATAAGAAACAACAGTTAGGGCCAGACATGGAACAACGGACAGGTTCAAAATTGGGAAGGGGGAAAACAACGCCTTATACTGCTACCCTGATGAAAGTGAAAGAGGAGAGTGAAAAAGTTGGCTTAAAGCTCAACATTCAGAAAACGAAGATTATGGCATTTGGTCCCATCGCTTCATGGGAAATAGATGGGGAAACAGTGGAAAGAGTGTCAGACTTTATTTTTTTGGGCTCCAAAGTCACTGCAGATAGTGACTGTAGCCATGAAATTAAAAGACGCTTATTCCTTGGAAGAAAAGTTACACCAACCTAGATAGTATATTCAAAAGCCGGAGAAGGCAATGGCAACCCACTCCAGTACTCTTGCCTGGAAAATCCCATGGACGGAGGAGCCTGGTGGGCTGCAGTCCATGGGGTCGCAAAGAGTCGGACACGACTGAGCGACTTCACTTTCACTTTTCACTTTCATGCATTGGAGAAGGAAATGGCACCCCACTCCAGTGTTCTTGCCTGGAGAATCCCAGGGATGGGGGAGCCTGGTGGACTGCCGTCTGTGGGGTCGCACAGAGTCAGACACGACTGAAGTGACTTAGCAGCAGTAGCAGCAGCAGATAGTATATTCAAAAGCAGAGACATTGCTTTGCCAACTAAGGTCCGTCTAGTCAAGGCTATGGTTTTTCCTGTGGTCATGTATGGATGTGAGAGCTGGACTGTGAAGAAGGCTGAACGCCAAAGAATTGATGCTTTTGAACTGTGGTGTTGGAGAAGACTCTTGAGAGTCCCTTGGACTACAAGGAGATCCAACCAGTCCATTCTGAAAGAGATCAGCCCTGGGATTTCTTTGGAAGGAATGATGCTAAAGCTGAAACTCCAGTATTTTGGCCACCCCATGAGAAGAGTTGACTCATTGTGAAAGACTCTGATGCTGGGAGGGATTGAGGGCAGGAAGATAAGGGGACAACCGAGGATGAGATGGCTGGATGGCATCACGGACTCGATGGACGTGAGTCTTAGTGAACTCCGGGAGATGGTGATGAACAGGGAGGCCTGGCGTGCTGCGATTCATGGGGTCGCAAAGAGTTGTAGTCAAGGCTATGGTTTTTCCTGTGGTCATGTATGGATGTGAGAGCTGGACTGTGAAGAAGGCTGAACGCCGAAGAATTGATGCTTTTGAACTGTGGTGTTGGAGAAGACTCTTGAGAGTCCCTTGGACTACAAGGAGATCCAACCAGTCCATTCTGAAAGAGATCAGCCCTGGGATTTCTTTGGAAGGAATGATGCTAAAGCTGAAACTCCAGTATTTTGGCCACCCCATGAGAAGAGTTGACTCATTGTGAAAGACTCTGATGCTGGGAGGGATTGAGGGCAGGAAGATAAGGGGACAACTGAGGATGAGATGGCTGGATGGCATCACGGACTCGATGGACGTGAGTCTTAGTGAACTCCGGGAGATGGTGATGAACAGGGAGGCCTGGCGTGCTGCGATTCATGGGGTCGCAAAGAGTTGGACACGACTGAGCGACTGAACTGAACTGAACTGCTTATTTAGCTTATATACAGAGTACAACATGTGAAATGCTGGGCTGGGTGAAACACTAGCTGGAATCAAGATTGCCAGGAAAAACATCAACAACCACAGATGTGCATATGATACCACTCTAATCGCAGAAAGTGAAGAGGAACTAATGAGCCTCTTGATAAGGGTGAAAGAGGAAAGTGAAAAAGTTGGCCTAAAACTCAAAGTTCAAAAAACTAAGATCATGGCATACTGTCCCATCACTTCATGGCAAAAAGAAGGGGGGAAAGTAGAAGCAGAGGCAGATTTTCTTTTCTTGGGCTCCAATATCATTGAGAATGATGACTGCGACCATGAAATTATAAGATGCTTGCTCTTTGAAAGGAAAGTGATGGCAATCCTAGACAGCATAGACATCACTTTGCTGACAAAAGTCCATCTGGTCAAAGCTATGTTTTTTTCCAGTAGCCATTTATGGATATTAGAGTTGGACCATAAAGAAGTCTGAGAGCCAAAGAATTGATGGTTTCAAACTGTGGTGCTGGAGGAGACTCTTGAGATTCCCTTGAACTGCAAAGAGATTAAACCAATCAATCCTGAAGGAAATCAACCCTGAATATTCATTACAAAGGCTGATGCTGCAGCTCCAGTACTTCAGCCACCTGATGCAAAGACCCGACTCATTGGAAAAGACCTTGATGCTGGAAAAGACTGAAGGTAAATGAGAAGAGGCCAGCAGAGAATGAGATGGTTAGATAGCATCATCCACTCAATGGACATAAATCTGAACAAAGATCCGGAGATGGTAAAGGACAGAGAACCCTGGTGTGCTGCAGTCCATGGGGTCACAAAAGTCAGACATGACTTGGTGACTGAACAACAAAATATTATTTCTAGGCAGTTTATAAATTTTTAGCTGTTGTGAATGGGCTCTTTTCCTTCTATTGAAATTCTCAAATAACAAAAAAATTGACTATTTTTGGCATTTTTTTTCAATCTGGATAATTTCTTTATTTCTCTTACTGCTTTTAATAGATTTTCTACTAGTTTTCTTATGCTTCATGGATAAGCCATCATATGTAAATTATGATAATTAAATATTTTTTTTCCAAAAGATATGCTTCCTTGTAATTGTTTTATTTTTCATTCAATCACCAATAATTTCTGGAAATGTATTAAATATTATGAGTATAAGACAAACCTGCTCTGATCTTGCTTTTAGTATTTCATTGCTTACTCTGATGTTCACCTTTAGGCTTAACCAGACCCTTTTATTACATTATATCTCTACTCATAATTTGTGTTGCAGTGGTTGCAGTGGTACGAGTATTGAGTGGTGGTGAATACATTGGTGGTGGTTATAGTGGTTCTGTAGTTTTCATAGCTGTTATTTTTAATAGAAATAGGCTCTGTGCATCATGTGCCAGAGAACAAGACCACAACAGGTCACATTGCTTGGGTTCCTGTCCTGACTTTGCCCTTTCTTAGTTTTCTTTAAGATATCTGTGCTTTGATTTTCTTTTCTGTGAAATTGGTAAAACAGTGACAACACTTTTTTTTTTTTTTTTTTATGGTTTTGTGAGAATTCAGTGAGCTAAGTGTATGGAGCACTTGGAACAATGCCTGGCACAGTCTAAGCATTCAATGAACATTTGTAAAATTCAGTGAACGGTGATCAATACCTTCCAAAGAACTTTGTAAATTAAAATTTTTCTTTAACATTTTGAAAATATATATTGTTTCAGTGTTCCTAAGATAAAACATACTAAGTTGCATCAATTTCTCTTTTTTAATTTTTAAGAAATTGTAATAAAATATAGCAGATTTAGAATGTTGTGTTAATTTCTGCTGTACAGAATAATGATTCAGTTACACATACATTTATTCTTTTTCATATTCTTTCTCATTATGGTTTATCACAGGATACTGAATATAGTCCTGGATGCTATACAATAGGACCTTGTTGTTTTACCAGTTTCTCTTAATAACCAGTTGAAGTCATTTTGTTATCAAACTTTTAAGGTGTTTTTTGTTTTGTTTTGTTTTTTTCAAAAACAGATTATTCTATATTTGAGGAAACTTTTATGTCACACATTGATATTAGTATTCTTTCAACTTTATATCTGTACTCTGAAACCATTTACCTAGCATATATCTTCTTTTTTGTTCTAATGATATGTACTTGAAGGATTTTGTCCTTTTGTCTTGAACAAACATGCTAAAGTTGTACATATGTTATAGGATTTATTGTAAGTAAAAATATCTTGAAATTATTTACAATTTCTATTTTGTATCTTCCAATTTATTAACATCTGTGTCTCTCATCCTTTTTCATCCTTCCACTTGCTTGTTTCTCACTTTGTAATTCCTTTACTGAATTCTCAGTTCATTTATTTTCATTCTTCCTTGTTTATTAAAAAGCACAATTTACTGCATCTTTAAAAGGCATATTGAATAGCAAGTCATTTTTCATCTGTAATTTGGAAAACTACATACACCAGTGAAAGGCAGTGTATTTCAGGTCCTGTCATACCTTCCACTAACACCTATGAATGTGAAATTCACTGTTAACCTTTAGAAATAAGAATATATCCTAAAAGTGGAAACAACCAAGATGGCCTTCAATGGACAAATGAATAAACTATGGTACATCCATACTACTGAATATTATTTGTGAACAAAAAGAATAAGCTGATAATGTATGCAGCAATGTGGATAAATATTGTATGAGATTGCTTAAATGTGTTTGCTTAAGTTAAGAAAATAAGTTTCAAAAGGACATATACTATATAATATTATTTATATGAAATTCTGACAAAGGCTAAAATATAGGGATAGAAAACATATAAGAGGCTATCAGGAGCTTGAAAAGGTGGGAGAGTTAACCAGATGAAATGCAGAGGGCTTTCAGGGCTGTGAAACTTTCTGTCTGATATTATATTCATGGGCATGTGACACTGTGTATCTGTCAAAACTCCTAGAACTTTACAAAGAATAACTGTGACAAAAGTATCTAGCTATATGAGCACTTGATTGAGTTGAAAGTTCAACACATATATCATTTAAATGAAACAATCATCTTGCTCGATCTTTATGCTCTGAGTTTTGTTTGTTTGTAGAAGGGAGAGAGGAAGGCAGAATTGCAGGGCAGTAGGACCCCTGACTAATGGGGGTTTGAAATCCAATTCCAGTATTTCCTAATTATTTAACCCTTGGCACATTGCTTATAATCTCCATCACTGAATTTTCTTCCCCATAAAATGAGAGAATAGTATCTGCCTCAGCATTATTAGACGATTAAATATTAATGTATATAAAACTCTTAACCTGGACTATATTTTTATGCATAATAAACCACATGCTGTTTTCCACAATAACTATGATTACTATTTCTCCTTTTTTATCTAATATTTTGGATTTTTAGATTGCGTGTCTTTTTCTGTGCATTTAAATACATGATCCATTATTTTGTTGCATATCATGCTCTTCATAAATACTATATTCTCATTCTATTTTGTTTAAAGTTAATAATGTCACATTTGTTTTATGTTTCTTTTTCTAATAAAATTTTGTCAGCCTTACATTTAACCTTTAATTTTTTTAGTATTTTGAGTTTTTCTCTAGGCATGATTTAACTTTTAATCAATAGGTATCCACAAATACAAAATGGAGAGACTAAAATGCACTGACCCCTTCATAGATCACTCCCTTGTCATGGCTAAGGGGCTTGCATAACTCAGTGAAGCTATTAGTTATGCTGTGCAAGACCATCCAAGATGGACAGATTATAGTGGAGAGTTCTGACAAAACATGATTCACTGGAGGGGGGAATGGGAAAGCACTCTCACTAGCCATGAGAACCCCATAAACTGTATCAAAAGGCAAAAAGATATGACACCAAAAGATGAGCTCGCCAGGTCAGAAGGTGTCCAATATGCTACTGGGGAAGAGTGGAGGGCACTAACTAGTAGCTCCAGAAAAAATGAAGCAGCTGGGCCAACCAAAAAAATGCTTAGCTGTGGATGTGTCTGGTGATGAAAGTAAAATCCAATGCTGTAAAGATCAGTTTGCATAGGAGTCTGAAATGTTAGGTCTATGAATCAAGATAAATTGGACATGGTCAGCAGGAGGTAGCAAGAGTAAACATCGACATCATAGGAATCAGTGACCTAACATGGAAAGGAATGAGTGAATTTAATTCAGATGACCATTATATCTATTTCTGTGGGAAAGACCGTGTGTGTGTTAGTGGCTCAGTCGTATCCAAGTATGTGTGACCCCATGGAAGAAATGGAGTAGCCCTCATTATGAACAAACAAGTCTGAAATGCAGTACTTGGATGCAACCTTAAAAATGACAAAATGTTCTCAGATCATTCCAAGGCAAACCACTCAACATCACAGTAATACAAGTCTATGAACCAACCACTAATGCTGAAAAAGCTGAAGTTGATCAATTCTAAGAAGACCTAGAAGATCTCCTAGAACTACACCAAAATAAGATGTCTTATTCATCACAGAGAAAAGGAAAGATATGCCCACCTGAATGCAGAGTTCCAAAGAATAGCAAGGAGAGATAAGAAAGCCTTCTTCAGTGGACAATGCAAAGAAATAGAGGAAAACAATAGAATAGGAAAGACTAGAGATCTAAGAGAATTACAGCTAACAAAGGAAGATTTCATGGAAAGGCACGAAAAAAAGACCAAAACTGTATGGACCTAACAGAAACAGAAGATATTAAGAAGAAGTAGCAAGAATACACAGAAGAACTACACAACAAAAAAAAAAAGACTTAATGACCAGGATAACCAAGATGGCATGATCACTCACCTAGAGGCAGACATCCTGGAGTGTGAAGACAAGTGGGTCTTAGGAACCATCCCTATGAACAAAGCTAGTGGAAGTGATGGAATTCCAGCTGAGATACTGCAAATCCTAAAAGATGGTGCTGTTAAAATCCTACACTCGATATGCCAGTAAATATGGAAAACTCAGCAGTGGCCAATGTTACCCCATCTATTTGCCAGGAAGTGATGGGACCAGATGCCATGATCTTAGTTTTCTGAATGTTGAGCTTTAAGTCAACATTTTCACTCTTCTCTTTCACTTTCATCAAGAGGCTCTTTAGTTCTCCTTCACTTTCTGCTATAAGGGTGGTATCATCTGCATATCTGAGGTTATTGATATTTCTCCCGGCAAACTTGATTCCACCTTGTGCTTCCTCCAGCCCAGAGTTTCTCATGACGTACTCTGCATATAAGTTAAATAAGCAGGGTGACAATATACAGCCTTGATGTGCTCCTTTTCCTATTTGGAACCAATCTGTTGTTCCATGTCCAGTTCTAACTGTTGCTTCCTGACCTACTTACAGGTTTTTCAAGAGGCAGATCAGGTGGTCTGGTATTCCCATTTCTTTCAACATTTTCCATAGTTTATTGTGATCAACACAGTCAAAGGCTTTGGCATAGTCAATAAAGCAGAAATGGATAGTTTTCTGGAACTCTCGTTTTTTTCAGTGATCCGGCGGATGTTGGAAATTTGATCTCTGGTTCCTCTACCTTTTCTAAATCCAGCTTGAATATCTGGAAGTTTATGGTTCATGTACTGTTGAAGCCTGGCTTGGATAATTTTGATCATGACTTTACCAGTGTGTGAGAGGAGTACAATTGTGTGGTAGTTTGAGTATCCTTTGGCATTGCCTTTCTTTGGGACTGGAATGAAAACTAACCTTTTCCAATCCTGTGGCCACTGCTGAGTTCTTCAAATTTGCTGGCATACTGACTGCAGCACTTTCACAGCATCATCTTAGGATATGAAATAGCTCAACCAGAATTCCAACACCTCCACTAGCTTTGTTCATAGTGATGCTTCCTAGGGCCCACTTTACTTGGCATTCCAGGATGTCTGGCTCTAGGTGTGATCACACCATAGAGATTATCTGGGTAGTGAAGTTTTTTGGTACAGTTCTTCTGTGTATTCTTGCCACCTCTTCTTAATATCTTCTGCGTCTGTTAACTCCATACCATTTCTGTCTTTTATCGAGCCCATCTTTGCATGAAATGTGCCCTTAGTGTCTCTAATTTTCTTGAAGACATCTCTAGTCATGGCAAAGAGATGAGGAAACAGTGGAAACAGTGACAGACTTTATTTGGGGGCGGGGGGGGGGCCTCCAAAATCACTGCAGATGGTGACTGCAGCCATGAAATTAAAAGACGCTTGCTCGTTGGAAGGAAAGTTATGGACCAAAATAGATAGCATATTAAAAAGCAGACATTACCTTGCCAACAAAGGCCCATCTAGTCAAGGCTATGGTTTTTCCAGTAGTTATGTATGGATGTGACAGTTGGACTATAGAGAAAGCTGAGCACTGAGGAACTGATGCCTTTGAACTATGGTGTTGGAGAAGACTCTTGAAAGTCCCTTGTACTGCAAGGAGATCCAACCAGTCCATCCTAAAGAAATCAGTCCTAAATATTCATTGGAAGGATTGATGCTGAAGCTGAAACTCCAATACTTTGACCACCTGATGCAAAGAACTGACTCATTGGAAAAGACCCTGATGCTGGGAAAGATTGAAGGCAGGAGGAGAAGGGACCGACAGAGGATCAGATGGTTGGATGGCATCACTGACTCAATAGACATGAGTTTGAGTAAACTCTGAGAGATGGTGATGGACAAGGAGGCCTGGTGTGCTGCAGTCCATGGGGTTACAAAGACTCAGACATGACTGAACAACAATATTAATCATAAGGGTTTGGAAAGCAAAAGTAGGAAGTTAAGAGATACATGAAGTAACAGGCAAGTCTGGCCTTCGAGTAAAAAATGAAGAAGGGCAAAGGCTAACAGAATTCTGCCAACAGAGCACACTGGTCATAGCAAACACCCTTTTCAACAACACAAGAGAAGACTTTACATGTGGACATCACCAAATGGTCAATACTGAAATCAGATTGATTTCATTCTTCATAGCTGAAGATGGAGAAGCTGTATAGTCAGCAAAAACAAGACCTGGAGCTGACTGTGGCTCACATCCTCAGCTCCTCATAGCAAAATTCAGGAAGAAACTGAAGAATGTGGGGAAAACCACTAGGTCAGTCAGGTACAACTTATATCACATCGCCTATGAATATATGGTGGAGATGAATATATTCAAGAGATTAAACCTACTAAACAGAGGGCCTGTAGAACTATGGACAGAGGTCTATAATATTGTACAGGAGGAAATGAGCAAAACCAACCCAAAGAAAAAGAAATAGAAAACAACATGGTTGTCTGAAAATGCTTTACAAATAGTTGAGGAAATAAGAGAAAAAAAGCAAGGGAGAAAGGGAGAGATACACCCAACTAAGTGCAGAGTTCCAGAGAATAGCAAGGAGATACAAAAAATACTTCTTCAATGAACAATCCAAAGAAATAGAGGAAACAACAGAGGGGGGGAAAAGTAGAGATCTCCTCAAGAAAATTGGAAATATCAAAGGAACTTTTCATCCAAAAATGGGCACAATAAAGAACAGAAATGGTAAAGACCTAATAGATGCAGAAGAAATCAAGAAGAGATGGAAAGAAAACACAGATCTGTACCAAAAAAATATCTTAATGACTGGGATAACCACAGCGGTGTAATCTCTCAGTTAGGGCCAGATATTCTGAAGTGTGAAGTCAAGTGGGCCTAAAGAAGCACTGCTGCCAATAAAGCTACTGGAGGTGATAGAATTCCAGCAGAGCTATTTAAAATCCTAAAGGATGATGATATTAATGTGCTGCATTCAATTGTCATTGTTTTCAGTTGCTCGGTTTTGTCTGATTCTTTGCAACCACATGGACTGCACCATGCCAGGTCTCCCTGTCCATCACCAAGCCCCAGAGCTTGCTCAAACTCATACCCATTAAGTCGGTGATGCCATCCAACCATCTCATCCTCTGTTGTCCCTTCTCCTCCTGCCTCAATCTTTCCCAGCATCAGAGTTCTTTTCAATAAGTCAGTTCTTCGCATCAGGTAGCGAAAGTATTGGGGTTTCAGCTTCAGCACCAGTCTGAAAGGTTGTGGCTGAGCCATGAAAGACGATGAGATTCTTGGCCTCAGGGGGAGAGGAATTCAATCCAGGGCCAGTGACAAGGCTTGATCACTGTGAACTTTTGTGTAATAAAGTTTTATTAAAGTATAGAAGAGATAGAGAAAGCTTCTGATGTAGACATCAGAAGGGGGCACAAAGAGTGCCCCCCTGCTATTCTTTGGCCAGATGTTATATAGCTACTAGCAGTCTGCTAATTAGAGAAAGGAAATGTCTCAAAACTCAGAGAATGGCATCAGGCCCTCACCCACTAAAAGCATTTTGAGATAACATTGGTGCAAGGTGAGTTGTCCCAAGCCATAAAATGATTGACATGAATCTTGAAGAAATGTGGGTTTCCAAGCAAATACAGTCTCATTAACATAGCTTAAGAGAACATTTGCGTGAGTAAAACATACTGGTTTGTCACGTGGGTCCTGAGTTTTAGGTTCCAGTCTTAGGTTGAACCAACTTGAAGACAGAATCTAGGGTAAATACATAGTTCATTAACATAGCTTAAGACAAACATTTCTATAAGAAAAATGCATTGGTTAGCTCAAGGTTTGAGAAAAGCTAGTTCAGGTGGAACCAGGTGTCATCATGGCAACACAGAATTTTAAAAGAAACCTCTTTTTAAGTTTGTATAGAGAAGAGGAAAAAATCTAGCACTTGTTTATTTCCTCCTGCCACTTAAAACAGAGATAAGAAATGTCTGATATTTGAAGCCTATTTCCTCCATTTGGAGACCCCTAGCTTTCCTAGATGTTAGCAACTCAAGTCTATCTAGTGAATATTCAAGACTGATTTCCATTAGGATTGATTGGTTTGATCTCCTTGCAGTCCAAGGGACTCTCAAGAGTCTTCTCCAACACCACAGTTCAAAGTCATCAGTTCTCCGACACTCAGTTTTCTTTATGGCCCAGCTCTCACATCCATATGACCACTGGAAAAACCATAGCTTTGACTAGATGGACCTTTGTTGGCAAAGTAATGTCTCTGCTTTTTAATATGCTGTCTAGGTTAGTCATAGCTTTTCTTCCAAGAAGCAAGCTTCTTTCAATTTCATGGCTGCAGTTACCATCTGCATTGATTTTTGAGCCCCCCAAAAGAAAGTTTCTCACGGTTCCATTGTTTTCCATTTATTTGCCATGAAGTGATAGGATCAGATGACATGGTCTTAGTTTTCTGAATGTTTAGCTTTAAACCAACTTTTTCATTCTCCTCTTTCACTTTCATCAAGAGACTCTTTAGTTCTTCACTTTCTGCCATAAGGGTGGTGTCATCTGCATATCTGAGGTTATTGATATTTCTCCCAGCAATCTTGATTCCAGCTTGTGCTTCATCCAGCCCAGCACTTAGCATGATGTACTCTGCATATAAGTTAAATAAGCAGGCTGATGATATACAGCCTTGACGTACTCCTTTCCCAATGTGGAACCAGTCTGTTTTTCCATGTACAGTTCTAACTGTTGGTTTTTTACCTACATACAGGTTTCTCAGGAAGACATAAGGTGGTCTGGTATTCCCATCTCTTTAAGAATTTTACCACAGTTTTTGGGATTCACACAGTCAAAACCTTTAGCATAGTCAGTGAAGTAGAAGTAAATGCTTTCTCTGGAATTCTCTTGCTTTTTCCATAATCCAGCTGATTTTGGCAGTTTGATCTCTGGTGCCCTTGCCTTTTCTAAATCCAACTTGAACATCTGGATATTCTTTGTTCCTGTGCTGTTCAAGCCTAGCTTGGAGAATTTAGAACATTACTCTGCTATCATATGAAATTAGTGCAATTGTGCAGCAGTTTCAGCATTCTTTGACATTGCCTTTCTTTGGGATTGGAATGAAAACTGACCTTTTCCAATCCTGTGGCTACTGCTGAGTTTTCCAAATTTGCTGACAAGTTGGGTGTGGCACTTTGACAGCATCTTCTTTTAGGATTTGAATTATATATGTATTCTTTGCAGATATACAATTATATCTCTCCATTATTTCTCAGTAAAGTTAGCAAAATAAAAGTAAATAAAATAAGGAGAAATGTGATGAAAGTTTCTTTTACCTCCTTACTACCAGTATTATCCTTTCAGAGTCAGGACATGAGTCATTTTAGGAAAGAAATCGTTCTCCCATGAACAGTGTTTAGAGTCTAACAATGTAGTCACTGTTTAGTGGTTATCAGCTTCCAGGAATAGGTGTGTGAATAAAAGCTAATGGCTTTATCCACTCCAGTATCTCTTTTTAGATCCCCATAGGTTAAGGAAAAGATCATCTGAGTTTTTTTCTATGTGATTTGCTTTAGTTCTCTCTCTCTCTCTCTCTCTTTCCCCCTCTATTTTCTGAGATAATTTTACAACTTATTTTTCCATACATTCAACTGAATTCTTTCTACTCAATTTTTTTTTTTTTTTTCATTTCTGAAAGACTGCAGAGAGGTCACTGACAAAGTAAAAATGGAGGACTGAGATCCTTGCTGTCTGTCAGCTGAGGGCTATTCCCAGCTCCCAGAGGCCCTGCATTCTTTAACTCATGGCCTCCTTCCTCCAACTTCAAATCCAGTCTTAAGGAGGTGAACCCCTCTCATGCTTCAGATTCTCTTTTCATCTAATTCTCTGACCCAGCCAGACAAGTTGTCTGCTTTACGTAAGTTGTACTGATATAATTAGATTGGACCCACTCAAATAAGTCAGGATAACTCACTGTTTCAAATTCCATACCTTTAACCACATCTGCAAAGTCCCTTTTGCAATGTAAGGGGCTTACATTTACAAGTTCCAAGACTTAGAGTTGGTTATCATGGGGAACAGAGGGTACAATTCTGTCTACTGCAAGGACAATACTGTATTTACAGACAGAAATATCCTATAGACTCAAATCGTCCAGTTCTTCACACAGGGTCTCACATAATGTACACAAATTACACAGTATTATTATACATATGGATAATATGATTCCACACTATAGAACACTTTTGAGATTTATGAGATTTTTAAAACAGGAGCATATGCATTGGACATGTTCAGTTAACATTTAGGAATTATTTAGAATGCTTTCATGCAAGAATTCTTCACCATCTTTTTTCCTCATTGCCTCTGGCAAAAACACTACTACTTACTTTAGAAAAAACATACAAGTGAAGCAACTTTTACAGCCTCATCAACCTGATGCTATTACAACTCCTCCATCCTTCTACAGTTTATCATTTAAAAATCACTTAGTTGCTATTTTTCCTTCTTTGAAAAATATTTAAAGTCTCCTCTTCATTTTGTTTTTCTAATAAAGTGGTTATCCTTGTCATCTACACCTTCCAATTACCCTCTGAAATTTACTCTTGATAAGAGATTTCAATTATTTGTAGAAAGCCTCATACAGATACAAAGGAGTTAATGATAGAGTGCCATTTGCTGTATAAATTTCAATTTCATCTGAAACACAAGGATAATGTTCCCATCTGTGGCATCTGGCTCCTTGGCAATTTCATCAGACAGTGCCAGCCACTATTGTAGAATTTTGGGCTTGTCACAATGATTAAGCTGTAGTGCAGCTGTTTCTGCCACAGCAGTGCTGCATAGTACAAGTTGGCTTTCAATTTTTTCTCTGAGCAATCCTCTTTTTTCCTCTCTCTTCCTATTTTGTTAAGATACTTAGGAGATTTGTGTCTAGGTAAAGTCTGCATTCCAATACATAACGTTTGGGGCAGTGGAGAGGGAAGAACATACATCATATCTACTTTGAATAGAACTTCAGTACAGTTTGAATATAATTTCCTTTGAAAATAAAAGTAAAATAAAAAAAATGTTAGTACTTTTGTTCTAGGCACTGTTGTTTATGCGTATTTATGCACAAGTTACTTGTTTAAGTAACTTTTCTAATCTATTGTTACTGTCAGCACATAAAACAGAAAGTGTTTCTTGATAGAGTGTATTTAGCGAATGTTCTCTTTATCTTTCTCATGAATTCATTTGCTAAGTATGGTTGTTAAATTGCTAACTAACCATCAGTGTCAAAAAGATTGATTTGGTGTGTCCTTTTGCAAGTTAATTCTAATGTTCTAAGCAGCCTTATGCCTTTTGACAGTATGATAACTCCAAATTAGACCCACCATAGACCCATAGATCTAAAACTGTGATGGAAGTTAGTGCTTCATTTATTTTACAGATGACAAAACTGAGAATCAGTAAACATAAAGAATATACCTCAAGTCACACAAATGACACACATACACTAGAGATGGGACCAAGCTCAGAATTCAGTGCATCAGCCCCAGTCTGGTGTGCTTTCTGCAATCTTCACTGGCCACCCTAGTGCAAGTCAGTGGTCTGTGGTCCTGAGTCTCCTCTTCCGTCAGTCACTCACTTGTACCAGAGACCCATTCCCACACACTCCTTCTTCACACACATTTCACACCAGGCCTCGTCTTCCCCCTGTTCTCTTCCTGCCCCGAGCCTTCAGTCCCTCTCCTGATTCTGAGAGAAGTCTGCAGACACAGTGGGCTCTCCCAATCCTTCTGTAGGGTGTTCTTGTGAAGAGGGGGAAGAAACAACAACAGACACCCAGCTACTACTGATGAGGAAAAAAAGCACTTATGGAACTCAGGAAGAGTTCATGGATTATGAAAACTGTTTTAGACCTTAAGCATCTCAAGATTCAGGTCCTCTCAAAGAAAGGGACTTCCCTGGTGGTCCAGTGGTTAAGAATCCATCTTGCAATACAAGGGACATGGGTTTGATCTCTGGCTGGAGAGCTAAGATGCCAGATGCCATGGGGCAACTAAGACCCAATGCCATCAAATAAGTAAAAACTTCTGTTTAAGAAAATAAATGAATAAAAAATAAAGAAAGAAAGAATGCTGTCTACAATGAGTTTCTCATCCCATTTTGCATCCCATCCTGGGAAAGCTGTACATGAAGAATTTCTCTTCTATTCTGCATTCCTCCCTGAGGATTCCAGTCCAGTTTTTATGCTGAATGCTAGCTGGATTCTTCTCTGTGAAATAGATTGTTATTACACATGCCTGTGCAATGTGCTTGACTAGATACATGCCTTACTCACTTTCTTGCTCGGGATAGAGCACCTGTAATTTCCATTTCTATAGCCTTGTTAATTGAAAGTTTTGCATTTAATTTGGGAGGTGACTGTTTCATTAGGTAGCTGTTCTCAGGGAACAAGGCAAAAATATTGCTCTGCAGGTTGGGTGTCACTGAAGGAAGTCAGTCCAAGTCCATCAAACTGTGGCCCAGCCCCACAAACAAGGGACATGCTCACTCACCAATTTATCTTATCATGTAAAGGACAGACTTTTCAACTCTGTGGAAGAAGGCAAGGGTGGGATGATTTGAGAGAATAGCATTGAAACATATATATTATCATAACTGAAATAGATCACCAGTCCAGGTTTCATGCATGAGACAGGGTGCTCAGGGCTGGTGCACTGGGATGACCCTGAGGAATGGGATGTGGAACACATGTACACCCATGGCTGATTCATGTGAATGTATGGCAAAAAAACACCACAATATTGTAAAGTAATTAGCCTCCATTTAAAATAAATAAATTTTAAAAATTTAAAAAGACAAAAAAAGAAAAGAAGAATCTTCAGAGTAATGGCATGTAACTCCTTCAGCTTACACTTCATAAAATGTAAGGTAAGAACTGCATTTCTGAACAAGAAAGAATTGATATTTCTTGAGATGATTATGAACAGAGTAGTTAGTAACTACTGATGAAGGATAACACTGATGAAAATAACAAAAGAATATCTTTGTTAAAGGAGAAAATATTTGTCTCTATCTAAGAAAAAGAAGACAAATAATGATATTAGTCATAATTCTCCAAAAAAAGAAGTGCCCATTTACTCCTATGCCTATTCCCCCTGCTGTGTACTATACATAATAACTAGATTAAGGAAATAAGAAGGAAAATAATGCATTGAAACAAGTAAGATTATGTTAATGGGGAAAAATAGTCAGCACATATTAAGATTCATTCACATGGCATTGGACAAAAGTTAATCAAAGCTTGCATCACCCTTGCTTACAAAGAGTTTATGATCTAAAGTAACAGTGCCAAAGGCATATAGTTTAAAAAGCCAGTCTGATTTATGCAAGAGACTTTTTTTTTAAATAATTGTTTTGTTTATTTTACTATTGGGGAAGATTTTCAAGTCACACTACAGTGCTGTTGAATTCCTTCAGGAAAAAAAGCATATGAAGGAAAACAGACAGTTGAGAGTTATGTGCAGGTAAGATGGTATATTGTCACCCTGCTTATTTAACTTATATGCAGAGTACATCATGAGAAACGCTAGGCTGGAAGAAGCACAAGCTGGAATCAAGATTGCTGGGAGAAATATCAATAACCTCAGATATGCAGATGACAGCACCCTTATGGCAGAAAGTGAAGAGGAACTAAAAAGCCTCTTCATAAAAGTGAAAGAGGAGAGTGAAAAAGTCGGTTTAAAGCTTAACATTCAGAAAATGAAGATCATGGCATCTGGTCCCATCACTTCATGGGAAGTAGATGGGGAAACAGTGGAAACAGTGTCAGATTTTATTTTTTTGGGCTCCAAAATCACTGCAGATGGTGACTGCAGCCATGAAATTAAAAGACGTTTACTCCTTGGAAGGAAAGTTATGACCAACCTAGATAACATATTCAAAAGCAGAGACATTACTTTGTCAACTAAGGTCCGGCTAGTCAAGGCTATGGTTTTTCCAGTGGTCATGTATGGATGTGAGAGTTGGACTGTGAAGAAGGCTGAGCACCAAAGAATTGATGCTTTTGAACTGTGGTGTTGGAGAAGACTCTTGAGAGTCCCTTGGACTGCAAGGAGAGCCAACCAGTCCATTCTGAAGGAGATCAACCCTGGGATTTCTTTGGAAGGACTGATGCTAAAGCTGAAACTCCAGTACTTTGGCCACCTCATGCGAAGAGTTGACTCATTGGAAAAGACTCTGGTGCTTGGAGGGATTGGGGGCAGGAGGAGAAGGGAACGACCGAGGATGAGATGGCTGGATGGCATCACCGACTTGGTGGACGTGAGTTTGAGTGAGCTCCGGGAGTTTTTGATAGACAGGGAGGCCTAGCGTGCTGCAATTCATGGGGTCGCAAAGAGTCGGACATGACTGAGCGACTGAACTGAACTGAACTGAAGATTGCAAAAGAGAAAAAAACAGAGTATCAATGCATGGTGCTGTGTCCTTTTTAGACTCAAGGCCTAACAAAAAAAGCCAGTACATTCAGCTGGCGAGGGTCCTGAGTCCAGTTCAAATCTCCCTCTTTCCTGAATGTGCATCACTACCCAAGAATTGGAGCTAATTTAAAGTCAGTACAGTGGAGTGCCATGAAATTAAAAGATACTTGCTCCTAGAAAGAAAAGTTATGACCAACCTAGACAGCATATTAAAAAGCAGAGACATTACTTTGCCAACAAAGGTCCATCTAGTCAAAGCTATGGTTTTTCCAGTAATCAGGTATAGATATGAGAATTGGACCATAAAGAAAGCTGAGCACTGAAGAATTGATGCTTTTGAACTGTGGTGTTGGAGAAGACTCTTGAGAATCTTTTGGACTGCAAGGAGATCTAACCAGTCCATCCTAAAAAAATCAGTCTGAATATTCATTGGAAGGACTGATGTTGAAGCTGAAACTCCTATACTTTGGCCACCTGATGTAAAGAACTGATTCATTGGAAAAGACCCTGATGCTGGGAAAAATTGAAGGCAGGAGGAGAAGCAGACGACAGAGGATGAGATGGTTGGATGGTTCGATGTCCACTGACTCAGTGGACATAAGTTTGTGTACATTTTAAGAGTTGCCGATGGACAGGGAGGCCTGGAGTGCTGCGGTCCATGGGGTCATAAAGAGTCAGACATGACTGAGTGACTGAACTGAACTGAACTGACAGTGTGGTGCCTGTGTGCCAAAAAGAGGCCTGGGAGCCCAAGTTGGTCCACAGGCTCTCAGGCCAACAACTATTTTCCAAACATGGACTCTGGGCTTGATCTGTACTCTGTAATTTAAACTAGAATCAGTCTAATTTTCTGGAGTCTGAGGATGGACTGACTATTACCTTACCAAAAGTTTCTCTGTAGAGTAAGTTTTACAAACAGACCTGTCTCATCCATTTTTAGAGTTAAGAAAGAGTAAATGATGGGGTTTCCCTGGTGGCTCAAACAGTAAAGAGTCCACCTGCAATGCAGGAGACCAGGACTAGATCAGGAAGGTTCCCTGGAGAAGGAAATGACTACCCACTCCAGTATTCTTGCTTGGACAATTCCATGGACAGAGGAGCAAATGAAAATGAAATTCTGTAGCCTAAATATAAATAAACATATAGGTCAACTGTCTATTATTGAATCAAATTTTACTAGGGGGTTGAAAATTATGGTGAATCTCTCATTCCAGTCAATATGTTTGGGAGAACCGAAGTGTGATGATCAGACAGCTAGGTCCTCACCTGCCAGCAGGAAGATTCATTTTGTGAAAGTTTACTTTTATATGAAAATAAATGAGAAAATGATGTAGGGAAAGCTGATCTCAAAAATATTAAATAAATGCAAGAAACTTAAAACTGAAATGAAAGTGGGAGTGGGGGGGAATGGGAACTCATCCATCTCAAAGGACAGAATCAAACCAAAATAAATCACTGTCATGATTTTTTCTATGTAAAAAGTAAGTGCTAAGTAAAATAGTGGGTTTTTTTTTTTTTTGGTTGTTGTTGTTACTTGCTGCTTGCTGTTGAAGACTTACCCTTTTTTAAAAAATGTACAAGCCACCCTTAGTGTTTTTTCTCTCTAACAAATACAGACTTTCCTTATGAATTAAATTGCAAAGTATTTGAAGTGTAAAGTATGATGATCTGATACACATATGATTTATGAAACAATTCCCACATCTAGTAAGTTATTATATCTGTTACCTCACATTGTTCTCTCTCTCTCCCTTCTCTGCCGCCCCTTTAGTGAAAACTTTTAAATGTTCTAGCAAACTTCAGTTAAACAATACAGTGTTATCAACTACAGTCGCCATGTTTTACATTAAATCCTCAGAACTTATTCATCTTATAGCTGAAAATTTATATTATTTTACCAACCTCTCCATATTTCTCCCATTCTCCAGCCCCTGGAAACTACTTTTCTACTTTGTTTCTACAAGTTTGATTTTTTCTTTTAAGAGTCCACATATAAGTAGGTGCTAGTGGTAAAGAACCCATCTGCCAACACAGAAGACATAAGAGACAACAGTTTGATCCATGGGTCAGAAAGATCCCCTGGAGGAAGACATGGCAACCCACTGCAGGATTCTTGCCTGGAGAATCCCACAGACAAAGGAGCCTCGCAGGCTACTGTCCATAGGGTTGCAAAGAGTCAGACATGCCTGAAATGAGAAAGCATGCATGAGTAATACAATGAAGCATTTGTCTTTCTCTTTTTGACTTATTTCATTTAACGTAATTCCCTCAAACTCCACCTACTTGTCACAAATGGCAAGAATTCCTCATTTCTCATGAATTAATAATATTCCACTGTATATGTATATCACATCCTTTTTTTCATCCATCCATTAATAGGCAAGTTATCTCCATATTTAGCTATGGTGAATAATACTGCAATGAACATGTGCAGAATTTCTTTGACATTCTGTTTTCATTTCCTTTAAACATATACCCAGAAGTAGGACTGCTGAGTCCTACTTAGTTCACAACAAAGGCTGATGTCAAGGAGCTTACCACTTATGTTTTCTTCTGGAAATTTTTTTTTTTTTTAATTTACTTTACTTTACTTTACAATACCGTATTGGTTTTGCCATACATTGACATGAATCCACCACGGGTGTATACGAGCTCCCAATCCTGAATCCCCCTCCCACCTCCCACCCCATATCCTCTCTCTGGATCATCCCATGTACCAGCCCCAAGCATCCTGTATCCTGTATCGAACATAGGCTGGTGCTTCGTTCTTACATGATAGTATACAAGTTTCAATGCCATTCTCCCAAATCATCCCACCCTCTCCCTCTCCCACAGAGTCCAAAAGACCGTTTCTATACATCTGTGTCTCTTTTGCTGTCTCGCATACAGGGTCATCATTGCCATCTAGAATTCATTTGGATCAATTCTGCTGGAAATTTTATGGTTTCAAATTTATATTCAAGTCTTTAATCCATTTGGAGCTAAATTTTACGTGATGTAAGATAGGGGTCCAGTTGCATTCTGTTGCATATGATTACACAGTTTTCCTGGGAGATGAAAAGAATATACAGAAGACCTGTACAAAAAAAGATCTTAGTGAACCAGATAACTACAGTGGTGTGGTCTGTCACCCAGAGGCAGAGAGTCTGGAGAATGAAGTTAAGTGGGCCTTAGGAAACACTGCTGTCAGTAAAGCTAGTGGATAGGATGGAATTTCAGTAGAGCTATACAAAATCCTAAAGGATGATGCTGTCAAGGTGTTGCATTCAATATGTCAGCAAATGTGCAAGACCCAGCAGTGGTCACAGGACTGAAAAAGGTAAATCCTTATCCTAATTCTCAAGAAGGGTAGTACTAAAGAATGTCCAAACCACCAGACAATTGCATTCGTCTCCCATGCTAGTAAGGTCACACTTAAAATCTGGCATGCTAGGCTTCAGCATTATGTGGACCAAGAACTTCCAGACTTCCAAGCTGGGTTTAGAAAAGGCAGAGGAACCAGAGATCAAATTGCCAATATCTGCTGGATCATAGGGAAAGTAAGAGAACACCAGGAAAACAACTACCTCTGTTTCATTGACTATGCTAAATCTTTTGACTGTGCGGATCATGCAAACTGTGGAAAACTCTCAGAAAGATGGGAATACCAGACCATCTTACCTGTTGCCTGAGAAAACTGTGTATGGGTCAAGAAGCAACAGTTAGAACCCTGTATTGAACAGCTGATTGGTTCAGGATTGAGAAAGGAGTGAAACAGGGTTATCTGCTGTCACCATGTTTATTTAACCTATATGCTGAGTATATTAGGAGAAATGCTAAGCTGGATGAGTTACAAGCTGACATCAAGATAGGTAGAAGAAACATCAACAACCTCAGTTATGTGGATGACACCATTCTAATGGCATAAAGTGAAGAGGAACTGAAGAGCCTCTTGAGGGTAAAGGAGAGTGAAAGAGTCAGCTTAAAACTAAATACTAAAAAAAAAAAAAAAAAGATCATGGTATCCAGCCCCGTTCAGTTTAGTTCAGTCATTCAGTCGTGTCCAACTCTTTGCAACCCTACGGACTGCAGCACTCTAGGCTTCAATGTCCATCACCAACTCCCAGAGTTTACTCAAACTCATGTCAATCGAGATGGTGATGCCACCCAACCATCTCATCCTCTGTTTTCCTCTTCTCCTCCTGCCTTAAATCTTTCCCAGCATCAAGGTCTTTTCCAATGAGTCAGTTCTTCGCATCAGGTGGCCAAAGTATTGGAGTTTCAGCTTCAGCATCCGTCCTTCCAGTGAATATTCAGGACTGATTTCCTTGAGGATAGACTGGTTGGACCTCCTTGCAGTCCAAGGAACTCTCAAGAGTCTTCTCCAACACCACAGGTCAAAAGCATCAATTCTTTGGTGCTCAGCTTTCTTTATAGTCCAGCTCTCATATCCATACATGATTATTGGAAAAACCATAGCTTTGACTAGACGGACCTTTGTAGGCAAAGTAATGTCTCTGTTTTTTAGTATGCTGTCTAGGTTGGTCACAGCTTTTCTTCCAAGGAACAAGCATCTTTTAATTTCATGGCTGAAGTCACCATCTGCAGTGATTTTAGAGCCCCCCAAAATAAAGTCTGTCACTGTTTCCATTGTTACCCCATCTATTTGCCATGAAGTGATGAGACTAGATGCCATGATCTTAGTTTTCTGAATGTTGAGTTTTAAGCCAGATTTTTCACTCCTTCTTTCACTTTCATCAGGAGGCTCTTTAGTTCTTCACTTTCTGCCATAGGGGTGGTGTCATCTGCATATCTGAGGTTATTGATATTTTTCCCAGCAATCTTGATTCTAGCTTATGCTTCATCCAGCCTGGCATTTTGCATGAAGTACTTTGCATATAAGTTAAATAAGCAGAGTGACAATATACAGCCTTGATGTACTCCTTTCTCTATTTGGAACCAGTCTGTTGTTCCATGTCCAGTTCTAACTGTTGCTTCTAACTGTGGCTTCCAGCCCCATTTCATCATGGAAAATAGAGGGGAAAATGTGGAAGTAGTGACAGATTTCCTCTTCTTGGGCTCTAAAATCACTGTGAATGGTTACTGTAGCCATGAAATCAGAAGACAATTGCTTCTTGGCAGGAAAGCAATGACAAACCTAGACAGTGTATTGAAAAGCAGAGACATTATTCTGCCAACAAAGATCCATATAGTCAAGTCTTTCTAGTAGTCATGTATGGTTGTGAGAGCTGGACCTTAAAGCAGGCAGAGAGTACCAGAGAATTGATGCCTTCAGACTGTGGTGCTGAAGAAGACTCCTGAAAGTCCCTTGGACAACACAGAACTCAAACTAGTCAATATTAAGGGAAGTCAACCCTGAATACTGGTTTGAAGGACTGATGCTGAAGCTGAAGTTCCAGTATTTTGGTCACCTAATGTGGATAGCCAACTCACTGAAAAAGTCCCTGATGCTGGGGAAGATTGAGAACAGAAGAAGAAGAAGGCATCAAAGGATGAGATGGCTAAATGGCATCACTGATGCAATGGACATGAACTTGGGCAAACTTGGGGAGACGGTGAGGGACAGGGAGGCCTGGTGTGCTGCAGTCCATGTGGTCACAAAGAGTCAAACATGCCTGGGTGACTGAACAACAATGACCCAATTTTCCTAACACTCTTAATTGAAGACACTATTTTTTGCTCATTGAATATTCATGGCTATTTTGCCATGAATTAATAGACTATATATGCTTAGGTTTATCTCCAACCTCTTTATTCTGTTCCCTTGATCTATGTGTCCATTTCTGTGCCAGTACCACACACTTTTTAATATTAACACTAAAGTTTTATAGTATAATTTAAAATGAGGAAGCATAATCTTTCTAGCTTTATTGTTCTTTCTCAAGATTTATTTGTCTATTCAGGGTCTTTTTTGATTTCATACAAATTTTAGGATTATTTGTTCTAGTTCTATGAAAAATGCTATTGGGATTTTGAAAATGATTACATTGAATCTGTAGACTGCATTGGGTAGTATGGACTTTTTAATAATATTCATTTTACCAATATATGAGCACAAATATCCTATCATTTATTTTTGTCTACTCAATTTCTTTTGTCTATATCTTATAGTTTTCAGTGTATAGATCTTTCATCTCCTTAGTTTTTTGTTCCTGGATATTCTTTCTGATGCAAATATAAATAGGATTGGTATCCTTACTTCTGTTTCTGATAGTTTGGTACTAGTGTTTAGAAACACCACTGATTTGGGTACATTCATTTTGTATCTTTCAACTTTACTGAATTAATTTATTACTTCTAAATATTTCTGTAGAGTCTAGGGTTTACTGTTGTATCATTTGTGAAGAGACAGTTTTACTCCTTCCTTTACAACCTGGATGTCTTTTATTCATTTTTATTTCCTAATTTCTCTGGCTGGGATTTCCAGTATTATGTTGGAAAAAAGTGGTAAGGCTGGTCAACCTAGCCTTATAAACTCAATTCTTCTTAAACTGAAATTCTGACACACTTTATTTCACCTAATAGTTACGCTTACTCTCTGAATAAGAGATACTATAGAATATGAAATAAACAAGATCTGCTTAATGGATACACTAAACAACAATAATAGATCTTCTGAGCAATACAATGCCTACCAAGCTAAAACAGAAATATAACATGACTTGAGGTGAGTCCTAGGGAGTTATGTAACATTCTCTAGATAGTGTTTTTCATGAGTCACAAGACTACAAAAATACTTTCTTGCAAATATGAACTATATAACATGAATTTTTTGGTCTGGGGGTCAAAAATATTTGCTTCAGTTCAGTTCAGTTCAGTCACTCAGTCGTGTCCGACTCCATGACCCCATGAATCGCAGCACACCAGGCCTCCCTGTCCATCACCAACTCCCCGAGTTCACTCAGACTCATGTCCATCGAGTCAGTGATGCCATCCAGCCATCTCATCCTCGGTCGTCCCCTTCTACTGCCCCCAATCCTTCCCAGCATCAGAGTCTTTTCCAATGAGTCAACTCTTCGCATGAGGTGGCCAAAGTACTGGAGTTTCAGCTTTAGCATCATTCTTTCCAAAGAAATCCCAGGGCTGATCTCCTTCAGAATGGACTGGTTGGATCTCCTTGCAGTCCTTTCCCTTGGTACCTCTAATTTTCTTGAAGAGAGCTCTAGTCTTTCCCACTCTGTTGTTTTCCTCAGTATTTTATGAGCCAAGGCTACAGTTTGCCCACAAATTTTCAGAAGCACATTTAAATTCTCTAATGTCTCTATGGATTTTTTCCCTCCAGTGAATTAGATCCAAGTTAATGGGAACCATTAAATCTGCTTTCGTCAAATCTCTTAACCCCATTTCTCCAAGTTATTTATTTTTCAGATGCTTTTTGAGATTTCTTATTTGTTCCATCAGAGTCTCTTGGAATTAAAAACTTTACTGACCTGTGAAATGCATGATAAAACAAAAACACCTAACAATATTTAGAGGCTGAGTGCATGTGATTTGTGGAATGACCAAGTATGGTGTTGTATGAAAAAACAGCTTGATGCAATGTCTAATCTGCTGTGACATCCACGTTCTAAGTGACGCTCAAGGAGATGGAAGGATTGGCTGCTCATACGTCCCAACCTACACTGGTCTTCTGTCTGTTAACTTGTTAATGAACCATGATTGAGTAAAGTAATGAAGAGTTTACAGAAAGCCCCAGGAAACCAATTTCCAATTTTGCAACCAGCAGGCTCTAACTTCACAGAAGCCTTAGCTAATTTTGTCTGGAAGCAGACTTGGATACTAAATGCCATCCTTGCTTTGTGATTCAGACAGACTTTTCTAATCCCTGTATACTTGCCTATTAATGAATGTTTCTTCAAAAGATCCATTCTGTTTCTCTCCTTGGTTGTTATAAATAGGCTGATTAGCTAAAAATTGTTACAATGAAACATGAAAATTTTACCACCTTGGAAACTAAAAATATTGAAAAACATTGTTCTTATGTCTAACCTACAAAAGACAGGAAACTAAATGCAAGAGAATTGTCTAAAATTAATCAAAAATTTTTAAAAAATTATGTAATGCTTATATCTAGGGTTTAAAAGAGATTTTTTAAAATGTCTTTCAGAGTATATCTTATCATTCATTATATTTTTGACTATAAGGAAAGATGTAAATCAGGCTTTATTAATAATCACCAGGCAGATGAATGGAGAAGATTTCCTTCAGATAAGACAAAAAAATTTTTTAACTGGAAGGCACAATAAAGAGTAAGAATACTTTCTCCTTATATTAACTCCTGCATTTAAAACTCTCTGCAAATGAACACTCATCATCAAGAGTCCCTTTTGATTTAAAAGATCAAATAAATGGGAGTGAATTACAATCTGTATGACTTTCTTAAAAATAACCTTTATATACTCAACAAAGCTTCTGAAAAATGTGTATAAACTGGAGCTGCTGACAGCAAGCATGTGTGCTGCTGCTTCTGCTAAGTCACTTCAGTTGTGTCTGACTCTGTGCGACCCCATAGACGGCAGCCCACCAGGCTCCCCCGTCCCTGGGATTCTCCAAGCAAGAACACTGGAGTGGGCTGCCACTTTCTGTCTCCAATGTATAAAAGGGAAAAGTGAAAGTGAAGTCGCTCAGTCGTGTCCGACTCTTGGCGACCCCATGGACTGCAGCCCACCAGGCTGCTCCATCCATGGGATTTTCCAGGCAAGAGTACTGGAGTGGGGTGCCATTGCCTTCTCCAGCAAGCATGTGTAACTGATGGCAATGCCTGTACATGCTGACAGCACAGGAGTCCCGCCATAACTTTGGACACACTGGGCTAGGCTGGTGTGTCCGTCCCTAGCTAGTCTTAATCTGTTTAAGGAACTTTTGGTTCCATATAAATATTTGATATTTGTGAGCATGTCCGTCTCTAATTCCAAGTAAATTGCCCACTTTTTCCTCTGGTTATTAGAGGGGTACCAAAGTGCAATTTATTTCTACATACATTACTTTATTTTTTAATATAAATTTATTTATTTTAATTGGTGGTTAATTACTTTACAATATTGTATTGGTTTTGCCATACATCAAGATGTAAAATTGACTGTGCTCACATTTGAAGTCAAGTGGGAGAAACCCTTTTAGAGTTGGCTGTAATGACTCAAAGAGGAAGTATTCTCAAAGAAACACCAGCTCCCTTTAATGTTGGTATGTGAAGATGTGAGTCAAGCTTAACTGATAATCACTGGGCCAGTGTATGACTCAGGTTTCCTTCAGACAAGGCCAAAAGTCTTCAAATAGGGAGGCTTTTATTCTCACTTCCATTAACTCCCCCATTTAAAAGTGTCTGTAAATGACCACTTTTCATCGAGAGCCCCTTCTGATTAAATATATGAAAGAAATGGGAGTCTGTCAATAGCCCTTCTAGAGGTGAGCTATGCTACTCAATTGTGAAACAAGGATATTTTTTTCTTCTCCATTTTAAAGATATAGAAAGTAAAGTGCATCATCCAGATGAAAATGAGTCTAGACATTCAGGCTATAACATTGTTATCTCTGAGACTCTTTTCCATTGGTTCCAGCTGAGTGCAGATTGCAGACATCTTGGAGATAAAAATCTAAACGCTCCAGTGGCACTGAAAAACCCATATGCCAGTCAACATTAGCAAAGCTGGATATTTCTTTTGCATACTCCTCGTTTGACCCCATGGACTGCAGCATGCCAGGCTTCCCTGTCCTTCACTGTCTCCCAGAGTTATACACCTATTTTAAACTACAATGTATAAGAAGGCAACTTATTCAAACTTCAAAGTCTATGTATTTTTCAGTAACCTTGCACAAATGTGAGATTCTTTTTTGCTTCCACAGTTCCATGCTTGTCCCAGAGTCCAGCCTAATAAATGCTGACACTCTTGGCTCAGTTTAATTAGCAAAAAGCAAGCTGTGTGGAACAGTGGGGCACTGAAGCAGGGCCATAGAGGGTGTCAAGCATGCTCCTGCCAATCATGGATCAGAGTCCATTTTCAAAGCAGCCCTGGGTTAGACATTCTGGCAAAGTCTCTGCTGGCAGTACATTCTCATGGACAGTGTTTTCCATTTGTTCTTTAATAATAACTGCCTACACATTTCATAATAATTCCAGTATTTTAAATTTGGGAACCTCTCTAGAGTTTACAGATGCTTTTTGTGTATTATCTCATCCAACCCTAGGACAAGCATGTTTGTCTTTGACACAAGAGGAAATGGAGGCTCAAGGAAAAAAAGAAAAAAATTTAATCAAAACTATCAGGCTGTCAAGAGTCAGAGCCTTGGCTTGAACCCAGGTTATCCAGCACTTAGCCATCTCTTTCCCATTTGCAAGAGCTGTCTAAAAAGTCCAAAGACAGGTACACACAATTGTGCCCATTATATATGCAAATGGTAGCCACAGGCTCACTGCAAGGTTAGCAGCTCTATCTCTGGCTTTATCATCTAGCACAGAAATTAAATGGCACAAAGAAATGTTATACTAAATGTTTACTGAATGAGTGACAGTAGATGAATACGGCAAATTGTCTTGATATTACATAATACTCCTTGTCACATCATGTAATGTGAAACTCCAACTAGACAGCAATGAAAGCATTCCTAGATTGGTGTTTCTTTGATTTGCTCACCTATAATCATAAATGCAGCATGTACAACTTAGATTTTTTGAGGAGAGGCAGATTGGGAGCTAAAAATTAACATCGCTTATTATAAAACATTACTTCAGTCAAAAACAAAATGAGAGAATGAGCTCTCAATGAAACACTACCCAAAGAGTGCAATATACTAAACAGAAACAACATTAATTCAACAATATTTTGTGAGGAGGACAAGTTCGATTCTCAATCAGAATATCATGGTTTCTTCCAGTATTTAGCTGCGTGAGACTGAATGTCCATTTCTCACTGAAGAACACATGGACAAGTAAGGAAGACATGTGGGTGAAGTTCACTAACGCAATGATCGAGATGGGGTAATATAATTAAATATTTTAGAAATCCCACCAGGGGATTAAAGACAGAGGGAATTTAAGGAAGTTTGGGAGACTGTGGGAAGTGAGGGCATGTGTGCGTGATAAGTCACTTCAGTCATGTCCGACTCTTTGAGCCCCTGTGAACTGTGTAGTCTAACAGGCTTCTCAGTCCACGGGATTCTTCAGGGAAGAATAGTGGAGTGGGTTGCCATGCCCTCCTCCAGGAGATGTTCTCAACCCAGGGATTGAACCCACATCTCTTACATTTACTGCACTGGCAGGCAGGTTCTTTACCACTAGCACCATCTGGGGAAGCCTGAATCCAGTGATCACTGAATAAAAGAACCCAGTAACCTAGCAACAATGTATTCTACCTTGAAAAAAAGACCAGATGCATCCAAGCATCAGGCACTCTCAAGCCACTAGCCCTGATATTCAAAGCACAGATGATTGACATTGGGTTTGAATCTTGATATATGAAGTCAGGGAGTTCACTGACCCTGAAGAGCAGCATTTCTGCCTGTAGCCTAAGCAAGAGAATAGGTAAAAAGAAAGAAACTGGGAAAAGATACATTATACTGAAAGCTGAGATGAATTACCATATTTTAAGATATGTCACTATCCTTCTGCTAATATACACACGATTTAAATAGCACTGTGGAAGTCCCTGTTAGACCATATGGCATTAGAGAGGGAACTAATGATGTAAGCCATGATGTCTACCCCAGAATAAGGAAGAAGATGGTCTTCTCCTCTCTCCCCTTTTTCTTTGATTACAAAAATGCAACCCTCTTTGTTCTGAGCCTGCACTCCCTTGCCTGCCTGCTTGTACCTTTCACAAGCATCCTGTGCTAATAACTTAACTTCACCTGTGGCTTTGTCTCACACTGAATCCTTTCAGTGTTGAGATGAAAGAACTTGAGCTTCAGTAAGTCCTGACACCTGGGGAGCAGTTTCAGTTAAAAGACAGTGGATTCACAGTTTGACTCAGGGAACTCAAATTAGGGCTTTGTGACAACCTAGAGGTGTTGGGATGGAGTGGGAGATGGGAGAGACGTTCAAGAGGGAGGAGACACAAACCTATGACTAGTTCATGTTGCTGCCTGGCATAAACTAATACAATATTATAAAGCAAATATCCCTCAATTAAAAATAAATTTACATATATATGTTGTGGAGATGATGGAATTCCTATTCCATCATCTATTTGAAATGAGCTATTTCAAATCATAAATGACGAAGCTGTTAAAGTGCTGCACTCATTATGCCAGCAAATTAGGAAAACTCAGTGGTGGCCACGGGACTGGAAAAAGTCAATTTTCATTCCAATCCCAAAGACAGGTAATGACAAAGAATGTTCAAATTACCATACAATTGCACCCATTTCGCGTGCAAGCAAGATTATGCTCAAAATCCTTCAAACTAGGTTTCAGTAATACATGAGCCAAGAACTTCCAGATACACAAGCTGAATTTAGAAAATGAAGAGGAACTAGAGATCAAATTGCCAACATACCCTGGATCATAGAAAAAGCAAGGGAATTCCAAAAAACAAATCTACTTCTGTTTCATTGACTATGCTAAAGCCTTTGACTGTGTGGATCACAACTGCAGAATATTCTTAATGAGATGGGAATACCAGGCCACAAAACCTGCCTCCTGTGAAACCTGTATGCAGGTTAAGAAGCAATAGAACTACATGGAACAACAGACTGCTTCAAAATTGGGAAAGGAGTACATCAAGGTGTCATCCTGCTTATTTAACTTCTATGCAGAGTACATCATGTGAAATGCTAGGCTGGATGAATCACAAGCTGGAATCACAATCCTGGAAAGATTGCCAGGAGAGATATCAACAACCTCAGGTATACAGATAATACCACTTCTTTTGTAATTCTTTCTTATTTTTAAATTATGAAAGTATGATAACACATTTACAGGAAACTTGGAAAATACAGAACAAAGTTACTTATAGTTCAACTATATATTACAACTATTTTTTAAGCAGCTAAATTCAGATTTTTAGTTGGAGTTTCAATATCAAGCTCTCAAAAATTAATAGAATTAATATACAGAAAAGTAGAAGGATATAGTAGACCTGAAAAGCACCATCAACCAATTCAACATAATTAAGATTTTTACAATTTTCACACAACACTATACAAATTCTATTCAAATTCCTGTTCAATTCTATTCAAGTCCTCCTTATTTGGAATTCTGAGTGTGGGGGGTGTGGCAGTACAGAGAAGGAGAGAATTATATGGCAAGTGAAGAAGTGAATTTCTGCCCTCTTGGAGTCCATCTGCAGCATTGACCCAGAAGTTCAGTTTTGATTGAAGAAATTGCATCTTGAAGTCCAACCTGCTTCCACATCTTGGAATGCACAGGCTTAGAGCACACTATTTAAATATTTTCTCTTCCACTCCAGTCAACGAAAGTACTGAAAGTACCAAAATTACAAGTTCTTACAAGAGGCTATATGTTGATTTAATCATGGTTTCTTTACTCTGAATGAAGAATTACTCCAAAATAGTAATTATACTAATATAGGTTTGCAAAAATAAATTTAATTAATGGCTGCAGATATTCATACATAAAATACCTTTAACTTATAAATTAACAGAAATTATTATGAAAATGCAGCCAGTGGCAAGTGAAAGTTCAAGGAGCTGAGGGGTGGAGTGCATTTCTAGATAAACACTAAATTTTATACATAAAGAAAATTCATAAAAGCAGTTGACACAACCATTTGTCCCCCTGAAGTTGAAAAAAGATGCAAATATTCATGATTCTAGGCTTCCAGTTTTTCATAGCATGATCGATCTTCTCTATAATTTTTTAAAGAGCATGTTTTGTATACAAATCCTCTACTGCTAATTGAAAATGTATTTTAAGGGAAATGCATCAGTGCAACAACTTATTCATTTCCGGTAACAGATTCGATGACATTTGCAGAAATAGCTCTCCATTATCTCAATTGTATTACTTGGTAAATTTAGCAGAAAGAAGGGGATGGAAAAATATGAAAACATGAAATGTGAAAATAATGAAGCTTTAATGTAGCACAAAAGCTGTGACAGATGTAAAGCTACAAAGAGTCATTAAATTTTTCCCAGTCCATCTCATTTTATCTCCCTCATCCCTTCACTATCAATTACTCCTAATGTTCCTTTTTCCTGCTGGACTCAGAGAAGCAATTTGCTTGTTATATCTTTTCCTCTAAACTAATCTCTAGCACCACAAGTATGACCCACAAATCATGTGGCTTGAAATTTCTCTAAGTGGTAATTCTATTAGAGATGTTTTTAGTCATTATAGTAGCTATAGTGTCTATTTTTAGATTCATCCTCAAAAGGGCTAATGCTGTACTTTGCAGGAGCCAGGTAACTGACTTATCATAAATTTGTCCATTGTTTCCCAGACTCACAATGCAGTGCAATAAGAACTACACTGGCCTTTTTTTTTAGTGTGGATCAATGTCTGTGAAAAGAAACTTAAGCTGTGATCATTTGTCATTGTCAACTATAGATAGCCACCTAAATACATTTAAAATAAAATTATACTTGAATTGTCTGATATTATCAGTTTTATTCAAAGTAATAAGAACTACTGGCTCTGTGCGGTCTAATTTTAAATTTTGGGAGCTGACAAAGGTGGTCATTCACCCGGAGCAGCATTTAAAGTCATTAGCTCATACAATATATTAAAGGAGGAAATACGTGACAGTAGAAGCTTCTTTTCTAAGGAGGATTTTTAGTAGCACTATCCTGCTTTTTGATATCTCAAATGTAACTCCTAGTCCTATAGAATCACAAGAAAAATCCAGCAGGTGCAGTAAAGGCTGGTAGTTACATGCTACAAAATTAAGGTAACATCTAAGTCATTTATGGTCTAGTAAGCCTGGGACTAGGAAGGGGTGGAGTGGGTGGAGGATGGACATCTGAGAGGAGCAAGGGATGTAGATAAGGAACATGAGAAGCTTCTTTTATTCATACCCTCCTTTGTACACATCCCTCATCGAAAAATGTACTTCCAGGAACTAACCTGCGTGGCAATCTCCAAATCTTAAGATAACCTTTAGAAGCAGAATAGCAAAGTAGCTGAGGGATGTGTCTTGAAACTGATCTCAATTCTGACACACGGCTACTGTGACCTTAAGAAAATGACTTAAAATCTCTTTGATATGTACCATGCAATCACATCTTACATGAAGAAATAAGATTATAAACTCAGAAGCAAAAATTATTCTCAGAAATACCTGTGTAGTTTCTCTTCTGTGCTTTATAATTTTTTTTCCATAAATTTTCACAAGAAAGTTGGCAAAGCTTTTCTGGTTTATGAAATATCATTCTTTACTTTTTGTCAATATTCAGGAATTCCTAAAATTACACACACATTTACATTCCCACCAACAGTGTAGGAGGGTTCCTTTTTCTCCACAGCCCCTCCAGCATTTATTATTTATAGACTTTTTGATGATGTCTGTTCTGACTGATGTGAGGTAATACTTCATTGCAGTTTTGATTTGCATTTCTCTAATAATTGGTGATATTGAGCATCTTTTCCTGTGCCTATTGGCCATATATATGTCTTCTTTGCACAAATGTCTATTTGGGTCCTCTTCTCTTTTGATTGGGCTATTCTCTAGTATCTTTAAAGCTGTATAAGATGTTTATATATTTTGAAAATTGATTCCTTCTTGGTGTCATCATTTGCAAATATTTTCTCCTAGTCCATAAGTTGCATTTTTACTTGGTTTATGGTTTCCTTTGCTATGCAAAACTTTTAAGTTCATTTAGGTCCCATTTGTTTACTTTGTTTTTATTTCCATTATAGTAGAAGACAGACCTAAAAGGATGTTGCTGCGGTTTCTTTCAAAGAGTGTTCTGCCTATTTCCCTCTAGGAGTTTTATAGTGTCTGGTCTTAAATTTATCAGTCTTTAATCCATTTTGAGTTTATTTTATAAATAATGTAAACTGGTACAGCCACTATGGAGAACAGTATGAAGGTTCCTTAAAAAGCCTAAAAGAGTTACCTCAAGATTCTATAATCTCACTTCTGAGCATATATTTGAACAAAACTCTAATTCAAAAAGATACATGCTCCCTTATGTTCATAGCAACACTACTGACAACAGCCAAGACATGGAAATAACCTAGATGCCCACTGACAGATGAATGGATAAAGAAGATGCTGTGTATATATACAATGGGATATTCAGTTCAGTTCAGTTCAGTCGCTCAGTCATGTCCGACTCTTTGCGACCCCATGAATCGCAGCACGCCAGGCCTCCCTGTTCATCACCATCTCTCGGAGTTCACTCAGACTCACATCCATCGAGTCAGTGATGCCATCCAGCCATCTCATCCTCGGTCGTCCCCTTCTCCTCCTGCCCCCAATCCCTCCCAGCATCAGAGTCTTTTCCAATGAGTCAACTCTTCGCATGAGGTGGCCAAAGTACTGGAGTTT
>SJYT01066886.1:0-16233 GCA_006410635.1 Cephalophus harveyi | reverse complement strand
TATCTGAGGTTATTGATATTTCTCCCGGCAATCTTGATTCCAGCTTGTGTTTTACTCAGCCATAAAAGAATGAAATAATGCCATTTGCAACAACTTGGATGGACCTAGAGATAAGCCAAACAGAAAAAGACAAATATACAGTATCACTTATATGTAAACCTAAAAAAATATACAAATGAAATTATTTACAAAGCAGAAATAGACTCAGATACATAGAAAACAAGCATGGTTATCAAAGGGGATAGTAGAGTCAGGAGGAAGGTGGAGAAAAATAAATTAGAAGTTTGCATATACACACCAGCATATTTAAAGTAGATGAATGACACAATCCTGTTGTATATTGTGATAACCTGTAATGAAAAAGAAGATAGATATGTAGAAGTGAATCACTTTACTGTACACATTGTAAATTAAGTATACTTCAATTTTTTTAAATGGCTTAAAATTCATCACACATGATTTTCATAGCTTTTGCCCCTGACTATTTCAGATGCTTTTAAGGGGTGTAGGAATTTGAACTAGTGCAATATCATAGGGAAAATTATTCTCCCATAACAACAGTGTTTTTTTTCCTACACAAGGCCAGAGACTTAAATTTTCTCCTTAGTAGAAGCTATTCAGTTACAAATAGCAAAAACTCACAAAAGCTAGTTAAACAAAGGAAAGTGTGTTATAAGAACACAGGGTAGCTTATGGAATTCATAAACTATTGTATATCTTAAGGGTTTGGCATCAGCAACTGGAAAGTGTCAGGAAACAAAATTGCTCTGAGTTTTGGGGACCTCATGGACTTGAGTTTGCTTCTTTCTACATAATCTGTCTATTCTCTTTCTCTCCCTGAAATCTAGATTTCCCTCTGTCTGAGGAGATTATGGATCAGTATCTCCCCCAAATGAGAAACTCAGCTGATGAAGACAGAGCTGACATGAGCTCAAAAATACCTTCAACAGGAAAGAGGATCTTGTCTACTGAGGCTGATGTTATAGGGTGGGGATCATCTGATGTAAAAATATCTGTTGGTGTTCATACATATCAACAAAGATTTCTCAAGGAAAAGGGTTCTGGGTAACACACATGGGTCTTCCAAAATACCAGCAATAGCATACACTTGCATATGGAGGAGGGAGAGATTCTTAGAACTTCTCTAGGATTCATTAGCAAAAAAGAGATAAACCAGATAACACAAGGGAAATATTGTGAGGCCCTAAGACATTAACGGATTAAGATTCAGTTGTGTGATCCCCTTAAAATGATCACCCAAGGGCAATTAAACTCATATGTATATGTACCATATTAGAACATCAGATAAAAATACATTTCAAATTACCTAAATGATTTCTTGAGAAACTTCCTCTGAGGAGCTGTTTAAGTATAGCCTGATTTTGTTTATGCTTATATAGTGCCACTATACTTCTTGGCTAATGACAATATTGGTTTTAAAATCCAAAACAGTCGATCAGAAATAATAACCTGTTTCTGAAACAAAACATGAATTTTAAAAAACCCCAAGCATATAATAATAAGTTCTCCATCATGCCTACAGAAAATATTCCATTTTGATAAACAGTCACAAGAATATAATACTGCATTTTTTTTTTAATTTATGACAACTGTTTTTTATCCTATGAATGGGCTGGTGAATATCTAGAAATTACATTTTCATATAAATTGCATTTTTCAAAAAAAATCACATGATTTATACCATTTAAACAAATCAAGAAAACACTAGCATATTCTATTAAATGTATGCATTAGTTTTATTTCTTCTGGCCACTAACTTTTGCAGAGTTTACTTAAATAGTTAATATTTTGCCAATAATAAATTATATGTGAATATAAGAAAAATTCACATGATATGCCATTAACACTTCTCCTTTGTAGTTCTAAGAAAACCACTGCAAATAAATGTTTTAATCAGTTCAGTTCAGTCACTCATTCGTGTCCGACTCTTTGCAACCCCATGGACAGCAGCACACCAGGCTTCCCTATTCATCACCAACTCCCGGAACCTACACAGTCTCATGTCCTTTGAGTCAGTGATGTCATCCAACCATCTCATCCTCTGTCATCCCCTTCTCCTCCCACCTTCAATCTTTCCCAGTATCAGGGTCTTTTCAAATGAGTCAGCTCTTCGCATCAGGTGGCCAAAGTACTGAAGTATCACCTTCAGCATCAGTCTTTCCAGTGAATATTCAGGATTGATTTTCTTTAGGATGGACTCATTGGATCTCCTTGCAGTCCGAGGGACTTTCAAGAGTCCTTTGAACCACAGTTCAAAGCCATCAGTCTTTGGCACTCAGGTTTCTTTATAATCCAACTTTCACATCCATACAAGACTACTAGAAAAACCATAGCTTTGACTAGATGTACCTTTGTTGGCAAAGTAATGTCTCTACTTTGCAATAGTTGCAATGCTGTCTAGGGTGGTCATAACTTTTCTTTTTTTTTTTTTTAATTTTTACTTTATTTTATTTTACAATACCGTATTGGTTTTGCCATACATTGACATGAATCCACCACGGGTGTATATGAGCTCCCAATCCTGAATCCCCCTCTCACATCCCACCCCATATCCTCTCTCTGGATCATCCCCGTGCACCAACTTTTCTTCCAAGGAGCAAGTGTCTTTTAATTTCATGGCTGCAGTCACCATCTGCAGTGATTTGGGAACCCAAAAAAATAAAGTTTCTCACTATTTCCATTGTTTCTCCATCTATTTGCCATGAAGTGATGGGACCAAATGCCATGATCTTAGTTTTTTGAATGTTGAGTTTTAAGACAACTTTTTCACTCTCCTCTTTCATCTTCATCAAGAGGCCCTTTAATTCCTCTTGACTTACTGACATGAGGGTGGTGTCATCTGCATATCTGAGGTTACTGATACTTCTCCCGGTGATCTTGATTTCAGCTTGTGCTTCATCCAGCCCAGCATTTCTCATGATGTACTCTGCATATAAGTTAAATAAGCAGAGTGACAATATACAGCCTTGACATACTGCTTTTCCTATTTAGAACCAGTCTGTTGTTCCATGTCCAGTTCTAACTGTTGCTCCCTGACATGCATACAAATTTCCCAGGAGGCAGGTAAGGTGATCTGGTATTCCCATCTCTTTAAGAATTTTCCACAGTTTGTTTTAATAGGGCAGACAATTTTTTGCTACAGTTTATAACTGTTTCAATGTTGAATTTCAAAATAATGTTATTTTTTCCCTAAAATTGCCTCCAGGAATATATGATAGTTTCATAGGATAGTCATTATATTTGCATAATTGGCATAGTATTCTATGGAAATCTTTCACTCTTTTGTTTGCATCTCTACTGGGAACTGGATAAAGATCAACTTACTCTGAAAGGTCTCCAAATCGGAGTAATTGCTGCAATTGATTTATTATGTGCCACTTACTGTGCTAAGTTTTTTATGTTGATCAAATAATTTCATCTCCACAATAACAGTGTTGGAGAAGGCAATGGCACCCCACTCCAGTACTCTTGCCTGGAAACTCCCATGGACGGAGGAGCCTGGTAGGCTGCAGTCCATGGGGCAGCTGAGTCAGACTTCACTTTCACTTTTCACTTTCATGCATTGGAGAAGGAAATGGCAACCCACTCCAGTGCTCTTGCCTGGAGAATCCCAGGGATGGCGGAGCCCAGTGGGCTGCCATCTGTGGGGTCGCACAGAGTTGGACACGACTGAAGCGACTTAGCAGCAGCAGCAGCAGCCATAACAGTGTATATAGAAGTAAACTGCAACCTGCTCCAGGATTCTTGCCTGAAGAATACCATGGACAGAGGAGCCTGGTGTGCCACAGTCCATGTGGTCGCAAAGAATTGGACACAACTGAGCAATTAACACTTACTTACTTAACAACAGTAGAAAGTAAACAGCACCATTATCCCCATTCTAGAAATGAGAATGAGGCTTAGAGAGGTTCTGCAACATAACAAAGGTCTCAAGGCTAATGTTTGATAAAGCTAGTTCCTGACCTGCATGCAGGACTCAAAAGGCTGACTCTATGCTTTGCTTGGTCATTCAGTCGTGTCCGACTCTTTACGACCCCATGGACTGCAGCCTGCCAGGCTCCTCTGTCCATGGGGATTCTTCAGGCAAGAATACTGGAATGGGTTGCCATGTCCTCCTCCACGGGAACTTCCCAACCCAGGGATTGAACACAGGTCTCCTGCATTACAGGCAGATTCACCATCTGAGCCACCAGGGAAGTATTGATCTACTACAGTACAATGTTGTGACAACAGAAGGGTTTTAGTAAGATGAATAATTACCCTCTGGTTGATTGGACCCCAGAAATAACATCCTGGTTGGTACTAGCCAGGTTGTGTCCTTTCTCAATAAGATTAGAAGAATTTGCTGTGATTACAGAATCTGCAATGGGTCTGAAGCAAAGTGGTTCTCTGAGTCATGAGAATCTGTGTCATATGTCATCAGATTAACCCTTCCCCTAAAGATTTTCCCTGGATTCATTTTCTCTAGAACCTAGAATCCCCTTCTCCTGGTAAATAAAATCCTTAGTCTCTGGATTTGATCTCTGAAAATGAAACCAAGGGGTGAAGACTCTAGTCCTCTAAGGAGAAGCCAGTCAAGGCTAATAAGTGTGGGGAAATTTTCAGCAGAAATAGTTCATATTTTTGTGGTTATTAATTCAATCCCTGGATGGATATCAAGCAATTGCAATTTAGAATATCTTTTTGTAATTCCTGGATCTCTTT
Organism: Cephalophus harveyi; assembly: GCA_006410635.1. NCBI lineage: Eukaryota > Metazoa > Chordata > Mammalia > Artiodactyla > Bovidae > Cephalophus > Cephalophus harveyi. The sequence goes on along the minus strand of SJYT01066886.1, from coordinate 11,508 downwards.
TTCTAAAACCTAACATATTTAGAATATCTTCATTTTAATAAAATATTTAAGTCTTAATTAAGCTGATAGGATGAACTTTTCTTCAGCTGAAACAAAATATTCACATATTATTGTCAACTAACTTAGTTATTATCATCTTTTTATTCTTCAAAGACTAATTTCCTGCCAATTTGGATTAAATTTCTGTTGCATAATTACCAAAAACCTAGGGATCTCTATACCCTCTGCAGTCTTAAAAAGACCTTTAATTTTGCTTAATCACTGTCTTGTCCACAGAGATCGCAATATGGAATGTCTGCCCCTTATCCCTAGAGCTTCTCCAGGTTCTTCCCCTAATACACCAGTGAGTGATTTCTTATATTTAGAACATGTTTGCTCTCTGTGTTTTCATGATGCAAAAAACTTGAGTTTTTCAGATGAAGGCTGGGCTTCCATGACAAACAGTTGAGGCACTAAATGCATAGCCTGGCTAATTGGAGTTTTTCCCCTTTGCCAAGCAGAACTGGACTTATTCGGTCATAAATCTTTTCCTTTTCTTTAAACAAATGTATATTGATCCAAGGACAAAGCTGAAAGCCCAAAAAAATGGATAAAATCAAAGAATATGAAAAAAAAAAAAAAGGAGCCCTCATGCATCTTTTTTAGTCTCCTGACTGGGCTCCCCACACTCATTCTTGATTTCCTACAAATTCATCTCTACCAAGCATAGTCTCCTTAAAACAAACCTGATCACATCAGGTTTCTGCTTAATGTATTCAATAATTTCCCTATGGTTTTCTGGCAAGATAAAATCTTTAAAGGCCTGAAAACAGAAAACTTGAGCCTTGCCTACCTCACCAACATTATTGTATCAAGACAGCTTTTCAATTCAGCCTCACTGGTCTGACGTCAGGCCCTTTGACTTCCCTCGTTCTCTCTCACCAGAAAGTGTGCACACGCGCCCTCTGCCTCGAAGGGCCGCTCCTCATCCCCACCATCCCTTCTTGACAATTTCCCACTCATTTCTCAAATTCCTGTAAAGATACTTCTTCTTTGGGGAAACCTTCTCTGAATGCCTTCTCTCAACTAGGTTGGATAACAAATTTCATACTCTGACTTTTCCTAGAAGAGGTCTTTTATCACTCATAATTGTAGCTTGCCATTTTATGACTATTTGAATTAATAGATGACTTTACCTCTAGCATATAAGCCCCAAGAAGATGCAAAGCAAGCCTGCTTTTGTTTATCATTTTGTTCCTATCACCTAGCAAAGTCCTGGAAAATGGAAATATTCTTGTTGGTTAAATGAATCATTTGGTGTTTCTGGGGCAGTCTCTTCTAGCACAGAGGTCTATAAAATCATGTTTCTTGTATTCTACATTTAGTGTACCAGTAACCTGGACCACTTCAGCCTGAATAATTCATTCTCACAATTCAGTGAAGGGAAAAGAGGACTCTTCAAGCCATTGACCATAGCATTTAGATTTCTTCATATTATTACTATTTACTCTGCCATAATTGTGGTTCAAGTCAAGAGGAAGTAATCATATCTCAAGACCCCTTTGTGGACAGGGTGGTTAGAGGGTGGGAGGCAGTCACAAGCTGGGAACATCTACAGACAGACAGCCACTAGGCAGTGGTCACTGTTGAAGCAATGGTGAGAGTAAGTCAGGACTATAGAACACTAAGCCTCAGAATTGGGGAATCTGCAATGGAGAAGAAATGCAGTCAAGAGCAACTGGGGCTGGGAGGAGTTTTGGTTTTACATGAAGATGCAGCAATTACCACTGTGTATCAGATCCTGGGTATGGCTATCTGAAAAGGGGAACCAGGGCTCAATATAAGAGCTAAGGGGTCAGTTCCGTGTTATCTAAGATGATGAAAAGTAAACCCTGTGACATGGAGGGATAAAAATGGTGTGCCACATCTTTCATGGCTTCCAGAACATGCAAATATGTATCAATTCTGTGAATTGATCAGAAAGTCCATTTTAAGTTTTCCATATCTATAATATCTGTAGACCAGAAAATGTTGATGTAGCAGACAATCTCTAGATTTTGGCAAGCATCCAAAGGTACAGACAAGCATTGGTAACAGATGTTCAATCTAAAACATACACAAATTCTAATGAAAAATTCCATGCAATTCTGGATCTACATAAAGTCTACAAACTTCATCTTTGTGTTTTGTAACATTCTGGTTCATAAGTCAAACTGCCCCATATTTACTAATTAAGATGCTCTATATTCTTGGTGGAGGATGTTGCAGATTCCTGAGAGAATTGTTAGCAATTTAGGTCATGCTATTTATTAAGCTGCTGGTAATACATGTGTGGAAGACTAAATAGTAGGTTGCTGGAAGAACCTGCTAGTGTTATGCAACAAGAAAGGGGATTTCAGAAGTGAGCAAATTAAAGATTCTGAGATGGGGAAATCGTCCTGAACTATCAGGGTGGGTCATAAAAGCGGTCACATGTATCCTTATATGAGAGAAGCAGAGAGAAACTTTACAACAAACAGAAGAGAAGGCAAGATAACCATAGAGACAGAGATAGGAATGATGCAGCCTCAAACTCTGGAATGCCAGTGGCCACCAGAGCAGAAAATGGTAAGAGAAAGAGGCAAACGGTTCCAACCCTCCTCAGAACCCCATGAGGTGGAGCACCCTTGATTTGGCTCCTGAAATTGATTTCTGACTTCTGGCCTCCAGAACTATCAGGGATACATTGTCATCATTTTGAGACACAAGTGTGTGATGATTTGTTACAGCAGCTACAAGCAGCTGATACAACTTGTAAAAGTTGTGTTTGAATTTCCTGTAAGGGAACAAGCCAGTTGCATTAAGGATCCCACACTGTCAATGGGAAAGAAGAATCTCTGCCCTTCCAGACAGTATCCAGCTTCCTCACAAATCTGTGTCAGGACACCCAAGATATCTTTGTACATTTGTTCATACTTTTGTGTTTCATTAGATCAAAATCAAACTCTTTAAGAGCTCAATCTACAGGAGTATCCCTTCAGGGAAGTATTTATACACTATAATTTAAAGCAAAAAAACCTCTACTAGGCAAAATGTCTAATAGTTTACTATAGCATACTCATCAGAACACCTGAGAAACACAACAGCAGACACCACAAAATGATTATAAGTCTGTGCACAAACATTTCAGGAAAAATATTAGGAGAAATAAGCCATTAGAGGCTAGTCCCCACCCTCACTTCAGTGTAAGGGGACTGGGAGCCATGGGCTTGTGAGATACTCACCCCACCTAGGCGACACCAGGGACAGGCTGCTGGTGTGGCATTGTCTGTACCTTGTGCAGATGGCAACTGAGGGTCAGCCCCATCCTTGTCCTCAGGATGGAAGAGATGACAGAGAGATCTTGACCAGCATTGGAAGCCAGATCCATCAGGGCAAATCAAACCAAGCTGAAGGCATCTTCCTTCAACATGGAGTTGGAGAAAAGGGGATCAGCAAGTGGGCATCACTTCTTTTACTGATTTTTAAAAGACAAATAGTACTAATCCTTTTGGAAGTGCCTAAGGTAAAACTTTCTCATTTGTGTGAAAAGTAATGGTGTGATGAAAGAGCCTGTGCTGAATGCACAGAAAGCTCACTCTGCAGGCATCTGGGTTGTCTCCAAGACTGGCTCCACCATCACCCAATGTTGCTCAAAGCGATGCTTTCCATGAAGTGCTTTCTCTAAATTCACAGCACTGTTGGCAAACTCCTCCACTCAAATGAGGCAGTGACTTCAAGGATGATTCACACACATGTTCCCTGCTCCTCTTGGAAAGGCGACGGCTGTGGATTTGGGAGAGCAGAGACTCTAATACCTAACATAATTCTCTCCCAGACTGATTGCTTCAGATAAAAAAGCACAATTAAAAGTAAAATCACTGCTTCTTTGTCTCTTTGCTTCCCCTTGGACAATTAGATCTAGGTATTCTGATATTGATAAGATATTGAAAAGATGACTTTATATTAATAAGAGATTTAAATATAGAAATGAGTTCTTTTTAATGGTTGCACAATTATGAGATTGGACATGATTACCACCTTCTGGATAGTCTTTTATCACTTGAGGGCCAGGAGGTGCCCTGGAACAGAAAGCCAGCAGTGGAGCTGATCATATTTACTTACTTAAGTAGTCTGACTTACTGCACTTTGCATGGTCATCTCTAGGTCAGCATACCTGCTACCACCTGGGGAGTTACCATGAGCAAGGCAACCACAAGTTGGGTGTACACATAATAACAGCTTTACTTGGAAAGGAAAATACATGACAGACCTGTTAATGAGAGTTCAGAGGTCAGGGCAAGGTCAATAAATTTGGATGTATTTGGAAGAAAAGCAAGCGTCGATTGACACTAACAAAAGTGGAAACTCAAAGTAGTTCAAGAAAGAGTAATTTGGAAGATGCCTTTTGTAAAGCTAATTTGATGAAAATAAAAGCTGATGAGGGCCCTTGTGAAAGTATTTAGAACACTTCTGTATGTGAAAATGGAAAGAAAAAATTTGCTGGACAATTATAAACTTAGCCTATGCTTTTGTCACCTTCTTCATCCCTTTCAAAGTAAACAGCAGAGGATTAACAGCTGATCAAACAAAATAGCTGAAACACAAAATAAGTCTGTACAATGCGGTCAAATTAAGATGCCACTGGTAGTAAATGCTCTGAAAGGGCAAGTAATTCACTGGAACCAATAAATTCAGGCAACAGCTATCATACAGTGAAAGGATAAAAAAATTACTGTAGTAAACAGCCACTGAAAATGTTTGGAATAATACCTAAGGGGATACTGAAAAACCATTTTTTGAAGTTAGGTGGAATCATAAATTAGTTGGTTAAGTTAAACTTGAATATAATTCATAATTAGCACTATTCTAAGAGTGTTCTAATGCCCACATATTTTCTTTTTTTATTGAAGTATAGTTGATTTACAATGTTGTGTTAACGTCTGCTGTACACCAAAATGATTCAGTTATACATGTATATATATATATATATATATTCTTTTTCATGTTCTTTTATATTATGGTTTATTATAGGATATTGAATACAGTTCCTTGTGCTATACAGTAGGACCCGGTGTTTATCCATCCTATATATAATAGTTTGCATCTGCTAACACCAGCCTTCCAGTCTAACTCCCCTCAAACCCCATCCCCTTGGCAACCACAAGTCTATTCTCCATGTCTTTGAGTCTATTTCTGATTTGTAGATAAGTTCATTTATGTCATATTTTAGATTCTGCATGCAAACAATGTCATATGATATTTGTCTGACCTACTGCACTTAGTATGATCATCCCTAGATCATGCATGTTCCTAAGAATGGCATTATTTCATTCTTTTTAATGGCTGAGTAGCATTCCATTTTGTAAATATATCATATCTTCATTTATCTGTCATTAATGTCCATGTACTTTCTTATTTAATTCTCGCAATCTCCTTTGAGGTCCATCCTGTTGTTAGTGCCCATTCTAAAGGAAACTGAAGTACTGTCTCCACCTCTCACCCTGGATTCGGAAGAGAATAAAACCTTGTTGAGTCTGGTATGCTAAATGGGTTCCTGCACCCTGTACCAGCACGCACTGGGAGAATGAGCAGACAACCTGATAGGAAGTTAGATTACATACTTCCCTCCCCACTTTGCTAACTCCTAACACAAGGTGAGAACCAAGTCTGGCACCAGCTCTCTAGACTGACAGCTAGCAAGGCTGAGACCACATGACCTGCTCCAGGAGCTCAGGGAACCCCCAAAGCAGTGTTGCCTTCTCCACCCAAGAGGTCTTCTTCTTGGTCTATTCTTGGTCCTTCTTATTCAAAGGGACTAGATTCTTCAGGCTTTCTTCACCTTCTCATCATCAAAAATTTCTCTCCTAAAAGTATACACCAATTCATACTAACATACAATCAGATAATAGGCTTAAACTTTGATTAAAAAATACATAATGCCAAAGTAGCAGGATAATTTCAGTCATGAACTGGTGGGAGAAGTGTGTGGAGGGTGATGGGGAACAGAGAGAGGAGAGTGGGGAAAGAGGGGAGTCAGACACCTCTCGATGCTCCTAGAACCCATCCTTACACTGCAGTGAGCCTCATGTGGTTTGCTCCAGTGGTGCCAGCTACACAAAAAGACTCAGGCAAAGTGTTAGGACTGAAGTAACATTTGCACAGATTTCCAAAAAGCACATAAACTGCCATGGACTGAAATATTCAAATGCAAACCTAATTGTCATATGTTTTTCAGTAGAAAAGTCTTGCACTTAGACAAGCATTCAAGCATATCTGTTGAGCAGAGGGACGAGGACAAACTAAATCCTCGAGAGATAATCCTGCTGAGGGCACTGCTCACTGGCAGGGACTAAGGAGTAGCCACTGGTGTTCCCAGTTCTAAACCATGCAGGCATACCTAAAGTTGCAGCAAGGAAAAACTGACCACTCTGTGGGGTAGAGCAGCCCCCTGGCAAGAGCTCATTGAGGCTCTGATAAAAGTAGAACTGTCTGAATTTGTATGCTTTTATCAGCAGAATTTCTGTGCTGTAATTACTTTCTGAGGTACAAATGTTCATTACTGGGCTTTGACTCTAGTGAGATAGACGCACAAGTGTACATCCATCTATCTCACTAGTAGATACTAGGAATCTGCTGAGCCAGGAAAAAAAGCACAGGAAATAGAACAGAGCTTGCGCGCGCACGCGCGCGCACACACACACACACACACACACACAAAACACTAAATAACAATGCACTAGTTTCGAGAATGACTAATAAAGGGCCATTAAAACTCACCAGCTGCACCAATGTGTTTTGAGAGGTGTGATAAAAATGCAAATCTGAAACTGCCTACAAGACAGAGGTGGAGAAAAATCAAAAATTTTTAGAAGAGCTCTGTTATCCATGTATGAGAGACACAGAGGGCAGGTGGATGGGGAGCAGATAGCAGGACCATGGAAGCTGGAGGAGGCTAGAATCTCAGGCAGGGCCAAGGAATTGTGGAATTGTAAGAGAACTCAATAAAAATGCTAATGCAACTGAATTTAGAATCCTATGTCCATTTCAGAGGAAAAATATATTTGGATACTAAATTTCCACACAAATCCCTCATGATTCACCTATGATTGATTTGAACACTTCTACAAGGAGGACTTTCTGATGTTTTTCAAACCTGAGATCTTTGAAAGATACTTTGATTCCCCTAAGCTGAAGCAGGGCGTGATATTTTGAGACCTTCAAACTCTTAGCAAAACATCCCAACCTACTTCAAATTTTTTTAAAATAAGTACTATAATAAAGGGAGTTTTTAAAACAACTAACGTTTTCATGGTTTTAGGTATCCTGTATCATTCATCTAATATATATATATTTAGAAAGCCTCAAATTGCTGCTTGATTGAGGAATCCAAGCCAGTTCTCCCAAAAACTTAAAGTGCAATTCAGGATTTGAGGAAGAGCATCATATTAGAAGTTAGGAGGTCAGGGTTCAAGCCTCATTAAGTTACCAGCTGGATGATCTGTACAGATTTGTGCCACTATCACAGCTGTCAAGGATGCACCCTCCCCATGGAAAGAAGAGCAATGGAGCCATAGTTTTCAACAGGATCAATTCCTTCCCCAAAGGGTATCTGAGAAAATTGGCGGTGGTTCAGTTGACATGATAATTGTAAGATACTGTTGAAATGCTAGAAACCTTGCAATTCTCAGGATAGTTCTGCACCAGGAACATCCTGAAAGATTTTCAAGTGCCCCACCAGACATTCACATAGGTGTAAACCTCTTTGTGTTTTTCTGATCTAGTTCTGTTTTGTATGATATTAATAATACCTGTGTTGAGTCATTTGCAGAGACATGGTTGGACCTAGAGAGTGTTCATAAGTAAGTAAGCAAGAGAAAAACAAATATCATATATTGATGCATAAATGTGGAATCTAGAAATATGGTATAGATGATCTTGTTTGCAAAGCAGAAATAATGACAACATGTAGTTGACAAATATATGGATACCAAGGGAGGAATGGGGTGGGGATGGGAGGAATTGGGAGACTTGGGAGACACATATACATTATTGATACCATGTATAAAATAGGTGATTAATAAGAACATAATACATAGCACAGGGGAGCTCCACTTAAAGCACTGTGAGACCAGAATGGGAATGAAGTTCAAAAGGAAAGGGATATGTGTATATATATGAATTTTCCAGGTGGCACTAGTGGTAAAGGACCGCCTGTCAATGCAGGAGACCTAAGAGACTCAGGTTCAATCCCTGGATCAGGAAGATCCCCTGGAGGAAGGCATGGCAACTCACTCCAGTATTCTTGCCTTGAGAATCTTATGGACAGAGGAGTCTGGCGGGCTAGAGTCCATAGGGTCACAACTGAAGTGGCTTAGCACATATGTATATCTACACTTGCTTCACTTTGCTGTACAGCAGAAACTAACACAACATTGTAAAGAAACTATACTCCAATATAATTAATTTTAAAAACCCTTATAAGCATTAATGATTCTCAGGTTAACAAGGAAATCAAAAGAAGAACTCTAAGCTGTGTATGCCTAAATGACAAATTAAATACAAAGACTTGAAAATTATATCTAAATTTATGGCATATTTATTAAGAAAATAGTAAGAATAAAAATAAATTTGAATGTAAAAAAATAAAAACAATACATGTGTGTGTCTGTGTGTATTGGACATAGTTCTCTGGAAAACTTAATCACATTTTTTGTTTTAAATTAATTTATTTTAACTGTAGGATAAGTACTTTACAATATTGTGATGGTTTTCGCCATACATTGACATGAATCAGCCACAGGTGCCCACGTGTCCCCCCACCCTGAAACCCCTCCCACCTCCCTCCCCTCCCCAGCCCTCTGGGTTGTTCCAGAGCAGCGGCTTTGAGTGCCCTGCTTCATGCATCGAACTTGCACTGTTCATCTGTTTTACCTCAAATCATCCCACCCTCACCTTCTGTGTCTAAAACTGTATCACTTATGAGTTTGCTTTCATTGTCTATTTTCTCTTTTGATCCCATTAGTCAATATGCCTGACTAATGGGATAAGTATAATTTTTTCTTGAATGTTGTCCATTAGGTTGAAAGTTTGTAGATATGCTTATCATTGTTATTTTTTTCCAGAGAGGATTTATTTTAGCATTTGGCCATGTGTCCAAGGCTAGGGTGCAGAGGGAAAGCAGCTGTTTTTTCTGAGGCTGGCAGGTGGTTGGGGGGAGGCATTAGGACAGCATTCAGCTTAGGAAGAGTGCCTACCAAGGCAACAATGTATGGAGCATGTTCAGAGGAGCCAGAACGAGGGGGATGGACACCCACACAGGCCCCCAGAAAGCTTGTGGCCCATGTCAGAAAGATATGAGTCTGGAGGTCCCTGGATGGGTGGGAGACTTCTGTTACACCTGCTAAGGCAGCCTGGGAAAGAACCACATGTGTACAGTGGTGATATTAGATTCTAATGAACAACCAGGCTAAGACCCAACCTAACATTCTAGTATCTCCATCCTGGTGATACTAAGGAGCCAGAAGCAACAGCTAACACATCTGTAGCACAGAGACACAGAATCTGTGATGCAAAATGTGGTGCCTCTCCCAGGCCCCAGGCTGCAGGTTGCAGAATGTGGTTACCCCTGTGCTGGAGTTGAGGGGTATGAGGGTATAATCAGGGAGAAGCCCCAGGTGGCATTAGTGGTAAAGAACCTGTAGCCAATGGAGGAGACATAAGACACTCAGGTTCAATCCATGGGTCAGGAAGACCTCTGGAGAAGGACATGCCAACCCACTCCAGTATTCTTGCCTGGAAAATCCCATGGACAGAGGATCCTGGCAAGCTACAGTCTATAGGGTCGCAAGAGTCGGACATGACTGAATCAACCTAGCACACATGTGGAATGAAAGTTTTTATTTGGATTAGACATGACTACTTAATACCTATAAAACAAACTATTCCATATTCCAAACCAGGTAAAAAACAGAGAAATTTTGCCAGGGGTCTCATTTAGAGACTTGAAATGAGCACAACTATGCAGATCTGAAGACAAAAATGGGGAAGGTAAAGGTATTTCCCCACCAGCTGGAACTTCAGTATTTTGAAATGATAGCCAAGTCAAAGTTGCCCATGTTGTTCAATATATGAGATGAGTCAGTAGGCTTGGGAGTTGAAACAATATTGACTGCATAAATAAGACTGACAATTGATACAGGATAAAAAATCTTCTCAGAACTAAAGTTTAAGTATTTGATTAAATATTTATCTCTCCTATATATTACAAAATACATAACGCTTTTCAGTTCAGTTCAGTTGCTCGGTTGTGTCCAACTCTTTGAGACCCTATGGACTGCAGCACACGAGGCATCCCTGTCCATCACCAACCCCGGAGTTTACCCAAACTCATGTCCATTGAGTCAGTGATGCCTTCTAACCATCTCATCTTCAGTCATCCCCTTCTCATCCTTCCTTCAATCTTTCCCGGCATCAGGGTCTTTCCAAATGAATCAGCTCTTGCATCATTGGCCAAAAGAACTGAAGTTTCATTGGTCCTTCCAATGAACATTCAGAACTGATTTCCTTTAGGATGGACTGATTGTATCCCCTTGCATTCCAAGGGATTCTCAAGAGTCTTCTCCAACACCACAGTTAAAAAGCACCAATTCTTTAGCACTCAACTTTCTTTATAGTCCAACTGTCACATCCATACATGACCACTGGAAAACCCATAGCCTTGACTAGATGGACCTTTGTTGGCAAAGTAATGTCTCTGCTTTTCAATATGCTATCTAGGTTGGTCATAACTTTTCTTCCAAGGAGTAAGTGTCTTTTAAAATCATGGCTGCAGTCAACATCTGCAGTGATTTTGGATCCCCAAAAAATAAATTCTGACACTCTTTCCACTGTTTCTCCATCTATTTGCCATAAAGTAATGGAACTGATGGCTCAGAGGTTAAAGCATCTGCCTGCAATGCAGGAGACCTGGGTTCCATCCCTAGGTCAGGAAGATCCCCTGGAAGGAAATGGCAATCCACTCCAGTATTCTTGCCTGGAGAATCCCATGGACAGAGGAGCCTGGAGGGCTACAGTCCACGGGGTCGCAAAGAGTCGGACACGACTGAGCGACTTCACTCACTCACTTCACTAATGGAACTGAATGCCATAATCTTTGCTTTCTGAACGTTGAGCTTTAAGCCAACTTTTTCACTCTCCTTTTTCTTCAAGAAGCTCTTCAGTTCTTCTTTTGCTTTCTGCCATAAGGGTGATGTAATCTGTATATCTGATGTTATTGATATTTCTCCCAGCAATCTTGATTCCAGCTTGTGTTTCTTCCAGTCCAGCGTTTCACATGATGTACTCTGCATATAAGTTAAGTAAGCAGGGTGACAATATACAGCCTTGACATACTCCTTTTCCTATTTGAAACCAGTCTGTTGTTCCATGTCCAGTTCTAACTGTTGCTTCCTGACCTGCATACAGATTTCTCAAGAGGCATGTCAGGTGGTCTGGTATTCCCATCTCTTT
>SJYT01066885.1:120571-136606 GCA_006410635.1 Cephalophus harveyi | reverse complement strand
CTAAGAGTTGACTCATTGGAAAAGACTCTGATGCTGGGAGGGATTGGGGGCAGGAGGAGAAGGGGACGACCGAGGATGAGATGGCTGGATGGCATCACGGGCTCGATGGACGTGAGTCTGAGTGAACTCCAAGAGATGGTGATGGACAGGGAGGCCTGCTGTGCTGCGATTCATGGGGTCGCAAAGAGTCGGACATGACTGAGAGACTGAACTGAACTGAGAAATAAATGGAGACAAAGGAGACCCACAAAAGAGACAGAAAGGGGAGCTATTTAAATGGTAAAAGGGAAACCAGAAATGCCTAGCATCAGAGATCAAGCAGTGGTAGAGCTAAGTGGATGTGAGTGATCACCAGACTGGTCAAGTAAAATAAGGCCTAAAAAATGCTTGTTGATAGCAACTAGGAAATCCTAACAAAAGAAACTGGATAAGGCAGTGAAAGTGGAAAAGTGGGTGCAGTTTGTTCAAAAGTTAATGAAAGGTATTCATTTGTTGCTGGTGGGAATGCAGAAACGAAGACAGTGTCGCAGTTTCTGACAAAACTAAACATACCCTTATCACAGATCTGGTAATCATCAGTTCAGTTCAGTTCAGTCACTCAGTCATATCCAACTCCTTGCAACCCCATGGACTGCAGCACGCCAGACCTCCCTGTCTGTCACCAACTCCCAGAGTTTACTTAAACTCCTGTCTACTGAGTTGGTGATGCCATCCAACCATCTCATCTTCTGTTTTCCCTTTCTCCTGCCCTCAATCTTTCCCAGCATCAGGGTCTTTTCAAATGAGTAAGTTCTTCACATCAGGTGGCCAAAGTACTGGAGTTTCAGATTCAACATCAGTCCTTCTAATTAACATTCAGGACTGATTTCTTTTAGGATGGACTGGTTGGATCTCCTTGTTGTCCAAAGGACTCTCAAGAGTCTTCTCCAACACCACAGTTCAAAAGCATCAATTCTTCAGCACTCAGCTTTCTTTATAATCCAACTCTCACATCCATAACATGACTACTGGTGAAGCCATAGCCTTGACTAGACAGTACTTTGTTGGCAAAGTAATGACTCTGCTTTTTAATATGCTGTCAAGGATGATCATAACTTTCCTTCCAAAGAGCAAACATCTTTTAATTTCATGGCTGCAGTCACAATCTGTAGTGATTTTGGAGCCCAAGAAAATAAAGTCGCTCACTGTTTCCACTGCTTCCCCATCTATTTGCCAGGAGTGATGGGACCGGATGCCATGATCTTAGTTTTCTGCATGTTGAGTTTTAAGCCAACTTTTTCACTCTGCTCTTTCACTTTCATCAAGAGGCTTTTTAGTTCTTCTTCACTTTCTGCCATAAGGGTGGTGTCATCTGCATATCTGAGGTTATTGATATTTCTCCCGGCAATCTTGATTCCAGCTTGTGCTTCATCCAGTCCAGCATTTCTCATGATGAACTCTGCACATAAGTTAAATAAGCAGGGTGACAATATACAGCCTTGACATACTCCTTTTCCTATTTGGCTGGCATTCCATGTCCAGTTCTAACTGTTGGTTCCTGACCTGCATACAGATTTCTCAGGAGGCAGGTCAGGTGGTCTGGTATTCCCATCTCTTTCAGAATTTTCCACAGTTTGTTGTGATCCGCACAGTCAAAGGCTTTGGCAGAGTCAATAAAGCAGAAGTAGATGTTTTTCTGGAACTCTCTTGCATTTTTGATGATCCAGCGGATGTTGGCAATTTGATCTCTGGTTCCTCTGCCTTTTCTAAATCCAGCTTAAACATCTGGAAGTTCATGGTTCACGTGTTACTGAAGCCTGGCTTGGAGAATTTTGAGCTTTACTTTACTAGTGTGTGAGATGAGTTCAAAGACCATGGCATCTGGTCCCATCACTTCATGGGAAATAGATAGGGAAACAGTGGAAAGAAACAATGTCAGACTTTATTTTGGGGGGGCTCCAAAATCATTGCAGATGGTGACTGCAGCCATGAAATTAAAAGACGCTTACTCCTTGGAAGAAAATTTATGACCAACCTAGATAGCATATTCAAAAGCAGAGACATTACTTTGCCAACAAAGGTCCGTCTAGTCAAGGCTATGGTTTTTCCAGTGGTCAAGTACCAGTGGAAATATTCCAGTGTACCAATGTATGGGTGCAAGAGTTGGACTGTGAAGAAAGCTGAGCACCAAAGAATTGATGCTTTTGAACTGTGGTGTTGGAGAAGACTCTTGAGAGTCCCTTGGACTGCAAGGAGATCCAACTAGTCCATTCTAAAGGAGATCAGCCTTGGGACTTCTTTGGAAGGAATGATGCTAAAACTGAAAGTCCAGTACTTTGGCCACCTTATGCAAAGAGTTGACTCATTGGAAAAGTCTCTGATGCTGGGAGGGATTGGGGGCAGGAAGAAAAGGGCACAACAGAGGATGAGATGGTTGGATGGCATCACTGACTCGATGGACGTGAGTTTGAGTGAACTCTGGGAGATGGTGATGGACAGGGAGGCCTGGCATGCTGCGATTCATGGGGTCACAAAGAGTCGGACATGACTGAGCGACTGAACTGACCTGAACTGAACTGAGTTCAACAGTGCGGTAGGTTGAGTACTCTTAGGCATTGACTTTCTTAGGGATTGGAATGAAAACTGACCTTTTCCACTCCTGGGGCCACTGCTGAGTTTTCCAAATTTGCTGGAATATTGAGTGCATCAATCATGCTCCTTGGTATTTACCCAAAGGAGCTGGAAACTGATGTCCACACATAAGCATACACATGCATGTTAAACCAGCTTTATTTGTAACTGCCAAAACTCAGAAGCAACTAAAATGTCCCTCAGTAAGTGAAAGGATAAACTGGTACAGCCAGAAAATCAAATACTATTCAGTGTTAAAAAGAAATGAACTTTCAAATTATGAAAAGACATTGTGAAACCTTAGATGTATATTACTAAATGAAAGAAGCTGATCTGAAAAGGCTACATACTGTATGATTCCAACTATGTGATATTCTGGAAAAAGCAAAACTATGGAGACAGTGAAAGGATCAGTGATTGTTGGGGGTTAGGGAGGCAGAGAGGATGAATTGGCAGTATACAGAGGATTTTTACTGCATTGACAGAATGCAGTATGATTCTGTATGATAGTATAACGGTGGTGGTGGTGGTTTAGTCGCTAAGTAGTGTCTTGCAATCCCATGGACTGTATTCTTCCAGTCTCCTCTGCCTATGGGATTTGCCAGGCATGAACACTGGAGTGGGTTGCCATTTCCTTCTCCGGGGGATTTTCTTGACCCAAGGACTGAACTCCTGCATCGCAAGCAGATTGTTTACCACTGAGCCACCAGGAAAGCCATACTATAATGGTGGATACATGTTATTATACATTTTTCAAAACCCACACAATGTGCACCAGGAATAAACTGTAATATAAACTGTGGACTTTGGGTGATAATATGTCAACATGGTTCATCAATTATAACAAATGAGCCATTCTGTGTGAGATATTGATAGTGGGAAAGGGCATGCTGTGGGCAGCTGGACATGGTGGGTATGTGGGAAACCTCTGTATCTTCTGCCCAATTTTACTGTGAACCTAAAATGGTCTATAAAATAAAGTCTGTTTGGAAAAAAAAAAAAGAGTTAATAGGAGATAATGACATGGAGATGGTGAACACATTTAGAATGTAAGAAATTTGCGTGTTAAAAGTTGGAAATCACTCAACTGATCTTAGTGGCACTGGAATACATAAACTTTGGAAGGAATAAAGACTAATAATAGGAATTATTTGCCATTCTCCCAAATCATCCCACCCTCTTCCTCTCCCATAGAGTCCAAAAGTCCTTTCTATACATTTGTGTCTCTTTTGCTGTCTCACATACAGGGTCATCACTGCCATCTTTCTATATGGCATTGAAACATGTAAACTAACATGTAAGAACGAAGCACAAGCCTAAGTTCGGTACAGGATACAGGATGCTTGGAGCTGGTGCACAGGGATGAGTCAGAGAGATGATGTGGGGTGGGAGGTGGGAGGGGGATTTGGGATTGGGAGCTAATATACACCCATGGTGGATTCATGTCAATGTATGGCAAAACCAATACGGTATTGTAAAGTAAAATAAAGTAAAATAAAATTTAAAAAAAAAAAAAAGGAATTATTTGTGGGAGATTGTGGAGAGGTAGATGAGGATACTGGGGGAGGGGGTACCAGAAGGGGACTTTTCTCTAAATCTTTTTATACCTTTTTTTTCTAAAACATGTGAATTATTAATTCTTCAAAAAATTAAATGTAGCATCTACTATGTGCCAGATGAATTTCTTCATGTCTTGGAGGCTGGCAACCTCCTAAGGAGTCAAGACAGAGAGCCTTGTAGAATCTGAGATTATGACCTTAAAATCCCAATCAATAGCTCTGAGAGCTGATGAGATTGACCTCATAAGTACCAAAAGTGTTGTGGGGGGGAAATGACAGAAAAGAGAAATGCCATAATTCCTGGGATCCCAGGGAGCTGGAATAGAATGAACGAGGAAGAAGAAAAACCAGGGCTCAGAAACAGTTTATTAAAGTTTAGCTAACGAAGTAGCTACTGCAAACAGCTGGCTCATTGGAAAAGTCCCTGATGATGGAAAAGATTGAAGGCAGAAAGAGAAGAGGGTGTTAGAGGGTGAGATGGCTGGATGGCATCACTGGTACAATCTACATGAACTTGGGCAAACTTCGGGAAATGGTAAGGGACAGGGAGGCCTGGTGTTATGCAGTCCATGGGGTGGTAAAGAGTCAGACAAAACAGGGAAACTGAACAACAACAAAGTAGAAGTTAAGAAAACATTATTGTTTTCTTTCTTTTTTTTTTTTAATATTTATTTGGTTGTGCTGGGCCTTACTTGTGGCATATGGGAGCTAGTTCCCTGACCAGGAATCAAACCCAGGCCTCTTGCATTGGGAGCTCAGAGTCTTAGCCACTGTACCACCAGGGAAGTCCCTGAGAAAACATTATTGTTTTCTAAGCTAAAAATTTTGGTATTAAGCAGCCAATTTAGTTGACTCTTCAAAATGCAAATCAGTTTCAGTATTAAAAACCATGGAATTATTTCATTGACCAACTTATATTGACAGACTGAAATCAGCCACTGGAACTTGATTATAAAGATTTTTAAATCAATTAAATTTTGTTGTCCTCAAGCCATTGGATTTTGATACATTTCCATGACCTGTAGCCCTCTTATTTATGTATTCATCATAGCTGGCTCTCAGAATATCTCACTAAATAAAAAGTAACCCAAAGAACACCTTCCACTGAACTCTAAGAATTTCCATTGTGGAAAATCTGCTTATTATTATTTTAATAAAACAATGGAATTACCAAATGTAGCACAGATTCACCAAAGAAATGAAAATAAAACAAATAAGAGAAATTCCAGATCTCCCCACTACAGACCTCTCAACACACAAAAAGTCATAACAAAAAAATGAACAATACAATACTCTTCAGTTCAGTTCAGTCGCTCAGTCGTGTCCGACTCTTTGCGACCCCATGGATCGCAGCACGCCAAGCCTCCCTGTCCATCACCATCTCCTGGAGTTCACTCAGACTCACATCCATTGAGTCGGTGATGCCATCCAGCCATCTCATCCTCTGTAGTCCCCTTTTCTTCCTGCCCCCAATCCATCCCAGCATCAGAGTCTTTTCCAATGAGTCAACTCTTCGTATGAGGTGGCCAAAGCACTGGACTTTCAGCTTTAGCATCATTCCTTCCAAAGAAATCCCAGGGCTGATCTCCTTCAGAATGGACTGGTTGGATCTCCTTGCAGTCCAAGGGACTCTCAAGAGTCCTCCAACACCACAGTTCAAAAGCATCAATTCTTCGGCACTCAGCCTTCTTCACAGTCCAACTCTCACATCCATACATGACCACAGGAAAAACCATAGCCTTGACTAGACGGACCTTAGTCAGCAAAGTAATGTCTCTGCTTTTGAATATGCTATCTAGGTTGGTCATAACTTTTCTTCCAAGGAGTAAGCGCCTTTTAATTTCATGGCTGCAGTACTCTTAAGAACATATAAGTTGACATTCTGTTTGGAAAACATATGTAAGAAAAATTAAAATTAAATATTAACCTCATACAAACAATCTGCAATCCCTGTTGCTAAATACTACTAATTACTGGAATTCTTCGTCAAAAAAGCAGTCTGGGTAGGACTTCCCTGGAAGTCCAGTGGTGAAGACTCTGTACTCCCAATGCAGGGGCACAGGTTCCATTCCTGGTGGGGGAAGTAAGATCCCATATGCCACATGGTGCGAGGCCAGAAAAGGTTAAAAAAAGAAAGAAAGAAAGAAAGAAAAATCGCAACCCGGATAAGTAATTCTAGATAGGGAGACATATTAACTCTAATTTACTCAAATATTTTCCTGTCTCTTTATCTTTTCCCTTAATCCTCTGAGGGAAATAAAAGAGACTTTTTTTTTCTGCCTTATTTTCCTCTAATGAATTGTAGTGGTGTTGAGGCTTGGAAAAAAGAAGAATCATAATTGCAACCTAAATGTGGAATTATTACCACATTATACTTTGTATAATTAACTATGTTATTTGTTTTATTTAGGCACTTCCTGTTTTTGTTTGGAGAGAAAAAAATCAGTTATGCAGCTGACAATATATGTGTCACATTGATAATGCTTGTCCCCTTTTTTAAGAACTAGCATATAGCAAAAAATCTGCTAGTGTTTCTGACACAGTTTAATTTTAAGACAGAAGGATATTTTCTGTGTCATGTCTGGGTTGAGTGAGGCAGTAGAGAAGCCCAGATTAACACAAATCCTACTTCGAAGAAATCTATATGATCTCTTTCCTGAATAAATGAAAATTGAATCTTAATCAACTTAGCTCTCTATAAATTAACCTGAGAGCTACTGGAGGAGATAAATATCCTTTATGCCTCCACCCAGGTATAATTACATTACATTTAAATGTTTATGTTCCCTTTGAATTCTTGATTAGCTAAACATTGCCCGTGCTGGTAGCTGGGGAGCCAGTCTGCCTTAGAGAAAATATTGTACCAATGTTACTTGTATCTAGTTCCAGGAACAATGGTCAGAAACATAATGCCTACTTCCTTATTAGTAAATTATTTGACTGTGGGTATGGGACTTCTTGGGACTTCCCTGGTGGCTCAGAGGTTAAAGCGTCTGCCTCCAATGCGGGAGACCCGGGTTCGATCCCTTGGTCGGGAAGATCCCCTAGAGAAGGAAATGGTAACCCACTCCAGTATTCTTGCCTGGAGTATCCCATGGACAGAGAAGCCTGGTCAGAGAAGTCCTACCCAGAGAAGGCTGCAGTCTACGGGGTCGCAAAGAGTCGGACACGACTGAGTGACTTCCCTGTAGTCACTATGGGACTTCGCACAGCGGGGGCGGCTGCGACTGGGCGCAGTAAGCGTGGGCGGCTGCGACCGGCGCACTAAGCCTGGCCGACAGGAGCAGAGGTCAGGGGCGGAGCCAGGAGTACCCCATGCCCGAAGGGCGGCAGCCAAGAGGAGTAACCCCACGTCCGAGGTCAGGGACAGCAGCCAAGTGTGCCAGGCTGTGATGGCTCAGAAACGGCCAAGAGGAGCTACCCCACGCCCGAGGCCGGGGGCGGAGGCCGGGAGGAGCAACCCCACGTCCAAGGAGCGGTGGCTGCACTGTGCAAGAGGGCCTAGAGGAGCTATCCCATGTTGAAGGTAGGAAGGGTTGTGGTGAGGAGATACCCTTTGTCCAAGGTAAGGAGTAGCGGCTGCACTTTGCTGGAGCAGCCATGAAGAGACACTCCATGCCCAAGGTAAGAGAAACCCAAGTAAGATGGTAGGTGTTGTAAGAGGGCATCAGATGGCAGACACACTGAAACCATACTCACAGAAAACTAGTCATTCTAATCACACTAGGACCACTGTTCAGCTCAGTTCAGTTCAGTCACTCAGTCATGTCCGATTCTTTGCGACCCCATGAATCGCAGCAGGCCAGGCCTCCCTGTCCATCACCATCTCCCGGAGTTCACTCAGACTCACATCCATCGAGTCAGTGATGCCATCCAGCCACCTCATCCTCGGTCATCCCCTTCTCCTCCTGCCCCCAATCCCTCCCAGCATCAGAGTCTTTCCCAATGAGTCAACTCTTCGCATGATGTGGCCAAAGTATGGACTTTCAGCTTTAGCATCATTCTTTCCAAAGAAATCCCAAGGTTGATCTTCTTCAGAATGGACTGGTTGGATCTCCTTGCAGTCCAAGAGACTCTCAAGAGTCTTCTCCAACACCACAGTTCAAAAGCAGCAATTCTTCGGCACTCAGCCTTCTTCACAGTCCAACTCTCACATCCATACATGACCACAGGAAAAATCATAGCCTTGACTAGACAGACCTTAGTTGGCAAAGTAATGTCTCTACTTTTGAATATACTATCTAGATTGCTCATAAATTTTCTTCCAAGGAGTAAGCGTCTTCTAATTTCATGGCTGCAATCACCATCTACAGTGATTTTGGAGCCCAAAAAAATAAAGTCTGACACTGTTTCCACTGTTCCCCCATCTATTTCCCATGAAGTGATGGGACCAGATGCCATGATCTTCGTTTTCTGAATGTTGAGTTTTAAGCCAACGTTTTCACTCTCTTCTTTCACTTTCATCAAGAGGCTTTTTAGTTCCTCTTCAACTTCTGCCATAAGAGTGGTGTCATCTGCATATCTCAAGTTATTGATATTTCTCCTGGCAATCTTGATTCCAGCTTGTGTTTCTTCCAGACCAGCGTTTCTCATGATGTACTCTGCATAGAAGTTAAATAAGTAGGGTGACAATATACAGCCTTGACGTAGTCCTTTTCCTATTTGGAACCAGTCTGTTGTTCCATGTCCAGTTCTAACTGTTGCTTCCTGACCTGCATACAGGTTTCTCAGGAGGCAGGTCAGGTGGTCTGGTATTCCCATCTCTCTCAGAATTTTCCACAGTTTATTGTGATCTACACAGTCAAAGTCTTTGGCAGAGTCAGTAAAGCAGAAATAGATGTTTTTCTGGAATTCTCTTGCTTTTTCCATGATCCAGCGGATGTTGGCAATTTGATCTTTGGTTCCTCTGCCTTTTTCAGGCACTCTATCTATCAGATCTAGGCCCTTAAATCTATTTCTCACTTCCACTGTATAATCATAAGGGATTTGATTTAGGTCATACCTGAATGGTCTAGTGGTTTTCCCTACTTTCTTCAATTTCAGTCTGAATTTGGTAATAAGGAGTTCGTGATCTGAGCCACAGTCAACTCTTGGTCTTGTTTTTGCTGACTGTATAGAGCTTCTCCATCTTTGGCTGCAAAGAATATAATCAATCTGATTTCAGTGTTGACCATCTGGTGATGTTCATGTGTAGAGTCTTCTCTTGTGTTGTTGTGTGTTGTGTCTGTGCGGGCACAGGAGGACCTAGAGGAGCCATCCCACGTTGAAGGTCAGGAAGTGTGGCAGGAGGAGATACCCCTCATCCAAGGTAAGGAGCCATGGCTGTGCTTTGCTGGAGCAGCCGTGAAGAGATACCCCACGCTCAAGGTAAGAGAAACCCAAGTAAGATAGTAGGTGTTGCAAGAGGGCATCAGAAGGCAAACACACTGAAACCATACTCACAGAAATCTAGTCAATCTAATCACATGAGGACCGCAGCCTTGTCTAATTCAATGAAACTAAGCCATGCCCGCGGAGCAACCCAAGATGGGCGGGTCATGGTGGAGAGGACTGACAGAATGTGGTCCACTGGAGAAGGGAATGGCAAACTACTTCAGTATTCTTGCCTTGAGAACCCCATGAAGAGTATGAAAAGGCAAAATGATAGGATACTGAAAGAGGTACTCCCCAGGTCAGTAGGTGCCCAATATGCTACTGGAGGTCAGTGGAGAAATAACTCCAGAAAGAATGAAGGGATGGAGCCAAAGCAAAAACAATACCCAGCTGTGGATGTGACTGGTGATAGAAGCAAGGTCTGATGCTGTAAAGAGCAATATTGCATAGGAACCTGGAATGTCAGGTCCATGAATCAAGGCAAATTGGAAGTGATCAAACAAGAGATGGCAAGAGTGAACGTTGACATTCTAGGAATCAGCGAACTAAAATGGACTGGAATGGGTGAATTTAACTCAGACGGCCATTATACCTACTACTGCAGGCAGGAATCTCTCAGAAGAAATGGAGTAGCCATCATGGTCAACAAAAGAGTCTGAAATGCAGTACTTGGATGCAATCTCAAAAACGACAGAATGATCTCTGTTCGTTTCCAGGGCAAACCATTTAATATGGTTTCCAAGTAATCCAAGTCTATGCCCCAACCAGTAATGCTGAAGAAGCTGAAGTTGAATGGTTCTATGAAGACCTACAAGACCTTTTAGAACTAACACCCAAAAAAGATGTCCTTTTAGTTATAGGGGACTGGAATGCAAAAGTAGGAAGTTAAGAAACACCTGGAGTAACAGGCAAATTTGGTCTTGGAATACGGAATGAAGCAGGGCAAAGACTAATAGAGTTTTGCCAAGAAAATGCACTAGTCATAATGAGTATTAGGTTTTTAAAACTTAGAATCAACATATGATAACAATTGAAGAATTTAATATAGTCTAGAAGTGACTTATCTGTGCTGAAATGTGAAAGGGAAAAGAAGTAAGGCCTGTGGGGACGAACATAGGAGAGGTAGTTAGGGGCTTCAAAATCCCTGTGTTATACAGAAGGGAGCAGAGAGATGCCTCAACCAATAATAAAACAAGAAATAGACTCTTAGGAAATGCTATTTTGAATCATAAAATAACCAGCAGAAGAACTGAAGAATAAGAATAGTATTTTTTATCTACCTGTCAAAGGTTGATGGAGTGGGGAATTGAGATATTTTAAATAAGCTGTGAAAGTCGATCATTAGTGTCTGAAATTGACAAGCCAAACATTTCTATGAACATCTGTTCCAGTTGTGGAGGTCACACTAGAAGGACTAAATGCAGAATAGGAAAAACGTGGTGGCCTTTGGGAGGGAGGATTTGGTGGGATAAATTACTTTGGGGGAAAGAATATAACCCCTTCTGTTATTAGTCTTTGATGTCTTTCTGTGTCCATGTTCTACTGCTGTGATAGTGTGTACAATTATGATAATTATGAAATTTACCTTTAGACAGCTGATCTTTTAGGATTTTTCACCATTAACAGCAAATATATAAATGGGACAATTTTGGGGAATCTGAAAAACATTCAGATTATCCTGAAAACAGTCTTCATTCAGAAAGTCTGCACACTTTATGCATGCTTCTAAATCATATTCCTGTTGTCTCTTAAAGTTATTTATCCTATTTTGTTTTAATTAGCACAGCTTTGGATCATTTTTTGTTGTTAGAAGTGTAACTTATGCATTAGAGGCACACTTTGGTGGACGTGTAAGTAGACTGCATCAAATAAGTAAACAAGGATCTGAAGTCATACTTTTTGAAACATCATATTAAACATATTGTTGAATTCATCTTCCCCTATATCACTTTGGCTATATGAATTGAATCAGGGGAGTCATCATAAATGAGATCTAAATTCTACAATATTCTGCTTCTCTTTAGGAATTAATATCACGTTTTTTAATGAAAAAACAAAAATCATTTAGGCTAGTGATTTCTGCTGCTAAGTCACTTCAGTAGTGTCCGACTCTGTGCGACCCCAGAGACCAGGCTCCCCCGTCCCTGGGATTCTTCAGGCAAGAACACTGGAGTGGGTTGCCATTTCCTTCTCCAATGCATGAAAGTGAAAAGTGAAAGGGAAGTCGCTCAGTCGTGTCCTAGAACCAGCTAAATGTTAGGTTCACCTAGGGATGCTTAGAAAAGCACAGGCATGTCGGATTCTCTCCTGGAGATGTTGGTTGAGCAAGTCTCAGGGAAGGTTTCAGGAATCTCATTATTTAAAAGTGCTCCAAGGGATTCTGGGGCACATTCAGATTGGGACCCAGTAACTACCCTCTCTTGTTTCCTTTTTCCCAGTTGATAGGAAACTGAGGGTTAAATTAACTCTCCATCGTGAATAAATATGTCTGACCCCACAATCCTTGTCCCTTCTCCCCTTGACCTTGGTTATTTCGTTTCATTTTGCCATATCCTGGTCCTGATTTTTTTTTAAATCAATATAGAAATGAGTGCGTAACATTCATGGATTTGTTTTTTGTTTAATGGAGTATAATTGCTTTGCAATGTTGTGATAGTTTCTGCTGCCCAACAGTGTGAATCAGCCCTGTGTCCACATACACCTCCTCTCTTGAGTCTCCCTCCCACTCCTCCATCCCACCCCTCTAGGTCAAGACAGAGCACCAAGCTGAACTCCCTATGCTATACAGCAGCTTCCCACTAGTTATCTATTTTGCACATGGTAGTATATATGTCAAAGCTACTCTCTCAATTCTTTCCACCTCTTCCTTCATCATGTCTACAAGTCTGTTTTCTATGTCTGTGCCTCTATATTACTTATTTACTGACCTGCGAATAAGGTCATCAGTACCATTTTTCTAGATTCCACATATATACGTTAGTATACCATATTTGTTTCTCTCTTTCTGACTTACTTCAGTCTGCATAATAGACTCTAGCTTCATCTGCATCTCTATAACTTACTCAATTTCACTTCTTTTTTATGGCTGAGTAATAGTCCATTGCTGGTGGCTCAGATGGTAAAGCATCTGCCTACTATGCAGGAGACCCAGTTTCGATTCCTGGGTCAGGAAGATCCTCTGGAGATGGAAATGGCAACCCACTCCAATACTCTTGCATGGATGGAAAATCCCATGGATGGAGGAGCCTGGGTCCATGGGGTTGCAAAGAGTCAGACATGATTGAGCAACTTCACTTCACTTCACTTCAGTATTCCATATTGCATATATGTAACACACGTGAAAAGATGCTCGACATCACTTGCTATTAGAGAAATGCAATCGAAACTACAATGTAGTACCACTTCACACCAGCCAGAATGGCCATCATCAAAAAATCTACAAACAATAAATACTAGAGAAGGTGTGGAGAAAAGGGAGCCCTTTTGCACAGTTGGTGAGAATGTAAATTGGTACATCCTCTGTGGACAAAAGTATGGATGTCCCTTAAAAAACTAAACATGGATTGTCTAGATAGGTGATTTATATGGATTTTCCTAATGCTGCTTTTGAAATCTAAGAAAATCTGTTCTGCTAACATCTGTAGCTGCCTGGGAAACAGGAACTCAGCAGCCCATTTCACATAATTTTTGAGGGCTGTCAAGAAGGACCCATGGTGTGAACATGGTAAGTTGGCTCTATGCGCAAGTACAGAGGTATCTGAGCATGACATCATCCATCAAAAACTGTGTGTAGTCATCGTGCATATCTTGCAAAACACAAACACTTTTATAAAGTGGAAAAGTGACTAGTTTTTCCTAAGGAGACTCTCAGTGAAAATCCCACTGTGGCTGAGGGAGTGAGAGCATTTCGTGTTTTGCGGTTATGAAGGCCATCTATGGGGTCGCACAGAGTCGGACACGACTGAAGCGACTTAGCAGCAGCAGCAGCAGCAGCAGGCGCTAAAATATTCTACGCAGAGAGAATTTCTGCGACACAAATGGTGTCTGTGGCATCTGCTTTGCTCTTATTGAAGACAATTTTTTAAATGTGATGTTGAGAGGTTATAGGTCACGACACTCTTCTTTCAGTGGACTCCCAGAAGCCAGTCAGCAAAAAGTTCAAGCAGCAAATGGGAAGAGATAGGGACAAGATGGCCGGCCCTCGTTTCCGTATTCTTTCTCCCTTGATCTTCACAACCAAGTTCCTTTTAATTAGCATATTTACGAGGTATAAGGGGTAACAGACCTGGCTATCAAGGATTCACCTTGATGTAGGATTGTCTAACCCATGAGGGTCACTTTTTCTGTCTTAAAAGGTGTCAGAGGTGGGAGGCAGGGAGGGGATGGTAAGGAGACTTTCAAGTCCTGAAAAAAACTGCATGGTAAGCAGACTCAGACAAGGGAAGTATTCTGAAATCATCACTGATCTTGCACTGGACATCACGTGGGGACTACTGAATTTGAACGATGACCTGAGCCTTCTGCAGCCCATTAGCTGCAAGCCCCCGGGGCAGGTATCTTCTGAAGTATGAAGAAAAAATGAAGCATGAAAAGTTTGTTGTATGTCGTGTTTGTATTATAGGTCTAGCTGAGACAAAGTGAGTTTAGTGGCATCCTATCCTCTCTTCCCTAGTGAGCTTGGGATTGGATATTCAAGATGAAAAGCAAAAAGATATTTGTCTTAAAGTTTAGAGGACAGAACAAAATGGAGTGTGGGAGGGCAGTTAACTCTCTCATGGGCTTCCAGATAGATGTTGCTATGCTTCTTACACACACAGGCTCACAGAAACCACAGAATATTCATGCCTATGTGTATGAGGGATATTGACTAGATATATATCGTACACTTTAATACAGCTATAATAAAAGCATGGCAAAGTTCATGGATTAGCTACTTCAATAAGAAATGCTTTCTTTCTGCATAAATCAAGGTACAAGATCCAGTTGGGAAAAAGTGACACTATTTATAGCAAAATAGCATTTATTCTCAATACCCCTTGTGTGTGGGGGGGGGGGGGTCAAAGAGGCAGGTGCCCTTTTTCTAAGTTGTGTAATTGACAAATGTCCTAGTGGTTGGAGAATTCTGGAAAGTTTTGTGCATTTAGGAATGTTTCTAAAATTTCTGAATGTTTGAAATACAATATAATCATGATAAACATAGACCACAAAGTCAGCTCTTACTCCATCAAAATGATCTCCCCTCTCCTTCATACAAATAATTCAAACACCTTTTTAATGTTAGGAATACTAGAGGCTAAAAATGTCTAAGAGAATTTAGATAAATCAAATATTTTCTTCCTTTTATCTTCCAGAGTGTGATGTCTTTAGCAGTGGCAAGCAGGACTTATGTGCAAAGTACACTACAAATCCTCCTAATTCTCGTTCAGTTGTGAGGACCAATATTTTCAAACACCAATGCAAAAGAACAGGCCAGAGGGGTATGTATTTTATTTGTTTTCCACATCTATGGACAAAAGTGGCTCTCCATAACAAAAAGCAATGCAATCCTACTGCCTTGAATTGCCCTAGGTGGAAATCATTGCATTTTCCCCCCCATGGAGAAATTTTTAGCTGCTTGTCTAGTGCAATAAATGCAGCTTTTCTGTCACTGCAATTTTTTCCTACTTCTCACTTGAAAAGCCTAAAGCTTAGTTATTTCCAGGAATGCCCTCCCCTCCCTGCTTCCAAATGTTGCCCTGCTTATCTTATTTAGCCATGGGAATATTACAGATGATTAAGTGAAGACTATATATGATGACAAGATATTACCTTTACCGTCATGAAACTTTTTCTACAACACCCTTTGGTCATATGAGAATATCTAAATGGGGACAATCAGAGAAATAATAATTGAAGCCCTTTTTTCTTTTCATTCCAGCACTTTCTCAATGAAGAGAGGTTCAGGGTTATGATGTCCAAGTTGCCACCACGTGTCTGCAGGATTCAGCAGTTGCTGCCTGAACTAGTTGCCCATCCCTCATCTGGTTACTGAGAACTAAGAGTTAATGGACAATTGTGGTGCATAAAAGTTCTGAGTTGCTTTGCCTGTGTCCATTAACAATGGTCTTGGCTCAATAAGGAGAGTGACTCTTTACAGACCATTCTTCCTAATCCAGGCATTGCACTCAGAGCTCTCCTCTATTTTCTGTGTAATCTTTTCAAAAGTATTTGAAGTAGGGTGGTCATCCAGAGTTATTCATAGGAAATGGTAATTACTTTTTATAGGTAAGAAATGGTGGATAAAGGTGGATAACCACACTGTTTTATACCTTGTCAGCCCAAGGAGCTCAGGTAGGTTCTCCATGGTGACCTAGATGGGTGGAATGGGTGTGGCTGGAAGGAGGTTCAAAGGCAGAGGGTATATGCATGCATATGGATGACCCATGTTGATGTGCAGCAGAAACTAACACAGAACTGTAAAGCACCTATACCTCAACTAAAAAAAAAAAAAAAA
>SJYT01066885.1:77523-117085 GCA_006410635.1 Cephalophus harveyi | reverse complement strand
AAACTCCAGTACTTTGGCCACCTCATGCGAAGAGTTGACTCATTGGAAAAGACTCTGATGCTGGGAGGGATTGGGGGCAGGAGGAGAAGGGGACGACCGAGGATGAGATGGCTGGATGGCATCACTGACTCGATGGATGTGAGTCTGAGTGAACTCCGAGAGATGGTGATGGACAGGGAGGCCTGGCGTGCTGCGATTCTTGGGGTCGCAAAGAGTCGGACACGACTGAGCGACTGAACTGAACTGAACTGAACTGAGATTGTATTTCCTATTGCTGCTACAGCAAAAACAACCACAAAGTTGGAGAATGAAAACAATTGCCATTTATTACCTCCATTCTGTAAATCGGAAATCTGGCCAAGGCTTATCTAAGTTCTCTGCTCAGGTCACACAAGGCTGAAATCAAGGTGCCAACTAGGACTGGATTCATTCTCATCTGGAGTCAGGGTCTCATCCAAGCTCATTGCAGTTGTTGACTGAAATCAATTCAGTGTGGCTGATAGGACTCTTAGTGACTCATGCCTTTAAGGCCCACAGGAGAATGGCTGCTGCTGCTCCTTGTCATCCAGCTAGGTCTAGGTGTGTGCCACCCAGTATAAATGCCACTTGAAGGGACTGAAAGTCAGTCAACTGACTAGGGACTTTAATTACATCTGTAAAATCTCTTTTCCTGTATAAAGTAATACAATCATTGGAAAGATATCCCATTATATCACCAGATTGTCCATCATTAAGTAGAAAGAGATTATAACAGGTGTTATATGGGGCAAGAATCTTGAGATCCTTCTGAGAATTCTGCCTACCACAAAGGGTTATCACTTTTTAAATTTTAATTTGGCCGCCACATGGACATTGTATGGTAGAGCTGAAAATAGCTTTATATTTAAAATATATTTCATAGTATGTAGCTAAAAGAAAACAAGTTAAAATGTTCAGCTTTATTAAAAATATTTTATTTATTTATGTATTATTCCATTTATATTTATTTATTCATCTTATAGATATTTTTTATGGGCTTCCTTGGTGGCACAGAGGTTAAAGCGTCTGCCTGCAATGTGGGAGACCTGGGTTTGATCCCTGGGTCAGGAAGATCCCCTGGAGAAGGAACTGGCAACCTACTCCAGTGTTCTTGCCTGGAGAATCCCATGGACGGAGGAGCTTGGTGAGCTACAGTCCACGGGTTGCAAAGAGTCGGACACGACTGAGCGACTTCACTTTCACTTTCATAGATATTTTACATATTTAAAATATTTTTTTAAAGTATATGTGAACAATAATTTTATTTTTTCCTACATTTTCTTGCTTTACCATCTGTTGGAAGAGGCCATCTGCCATGGGTCCTAGGTGTGCCTGCCGTCCTTGCTGAATGTGCCAAATCCTAAGTCCTAACTATCCTCATCCTGAGAGAGTTCTGTAGTTAGTGATGTAACCAATTAAGTAGATTAATGACTATCCTGAGATTGCTCACCCTCAAGGGCATCAATTGAGACAATTGAGCACCTTCCATATATTTCTTATCATTTTGATATCTTTCAATTCAAAAAGATGAACCAATCTAATTTAATAAATGGGCAAAAGACAAGTAGTCACTTGACAAAACAGCTATGATCCTTAGCCTGGGAACATGCTAGGAGTACATAAGAAAACTAACTTCACAGCAAGGAACCCCACTAACCTGGGTTCCATCAAAACACAGATTGGTAATTCCAGACTGTGGTAGTGCTGATGCGTAGCAACGGGAGTGGCTTGGGAGCTGATGCATCTACCGATGCAATAGTAGAGAGAATGTGGAGGGGCTAGTTAACTGGAAAATGCATTACTTCATGCCATTAAGTAATTCTCTTCAAAAATCATTGTGACACTGGTTAGTACAGATGATTCCAGAAAAAAATAAGACCATTTTATGCTCTATTTATGTCCTATTTTATCAACCTGATGAAATAACTTGGTTCTGTTCTGTACTAGTTATACCTATGAAATCACTACCATAAAGCAAAGAGGAAAAAGAACATGGCAAAATGAACCAAGTCATAGAGTTCTGAAGTACCAAATTAAGCAATAATATATAAACAAAAAGATAAATAAAATCAGTTTCAGAATCAGTTTTCCCTCTCTTTTATTACGTTTTCAGACACATCTAATATATTACTTCAGTATTATTGCATTCATGGTAGTAATTTACCCTGAGTAATAAAATGCTGATGGCTTTGATGCCTAACTGACAAATATGCTGGCAGTTTTTTTTACGCAGATGATACATAGTTTGAGGAAGATAGAGTCAGCTGCAAATGCAGATTGCATTCCTCAAGCTTCTTCCACACACATATCCAATCATTATGACATTAAAAAAAAACCTCCTTTCCCACCAAAACAGTCACCTTCTCAATGTAAACTTTCCCAATCAAGTTAAGAAACAAACCCCTCTTGGGTAAATCATTGCATTGCTAATGAAATCCAGACAGACAACTTGAAACTTAAAACAGAAAAAACAAAATTATCCAATGGAAATCACTCATTAGCAGTCCCTGGTTCATTGAAACTAACAAAATGTGGAAGAAACGTGACCTGAAAGTGTCACAGATGATAATGATCTTATGCCTATGCTGTGCTTTCTACCCAGATGGATCCAAAACACTCTTCTGAGTTTCCTAAGGGATGGGAAAATTGGCAGTTGACCATACTACAAATTAATAACTCCTAGAATGACTAACAGTATAGATTAGCAACTGGATTCCATTATTACCCCAAAGTTTTAAGAAACTCAACATGACTGTAGCAGCAACCTACTTCCACTAGAGGAACTGAACTAACTTCACACCAGATCTAGCACTTGACTTTCGAACCAATCATAGAAACAATGAAGAATTCTTATTATCTTTAGTATGCATCATGTTTACTTGGAGCTTTTTTTGTCTTCTAAGCTTTTTTTCCAGAATTGCATTTGTAAGTATTAAAACATCCCAGAGTGAATCACATAAGGAGCAGCAATGCCATGCTTATACTGATTTGTACAAATGCCAGCCTGAGACCGCTCCTACTTTACCATTACAACATATACTCACACACACACAAACTATCACAGAACTGACTCAGTGAGTGGAGTAAGCATGGATTAGTTACTGGAGCAATAAGAGAGAGAGAAGAAATAGGGAGTTGGAAGGTAGCTTCAGTGAATCTGTCTTTTGACTGATTCCTCCACATCACTGTCTTTGCCTCATCAGCATCAACCCAACCATATTTTGAAAAAATGCACCAAAATGCATCTTCTGGAAATTAGTTCACCTACTTTAGATGGAGTCTGATGAGAGTAGGTTAATCAGTCACTCTGCCCCCTATAGTGGATATGCAGGTACAGCTCAGGCTAAATTGGCACTCTCTCAGCTTTTAAACTGTAAATAGAAGGTCACAATGACTGAAGATGTTTGAGGTTGTTTATTCCAACAGTGGTATGCGAATAAGTCTGTTGAGTTCCTGACCCCAGGGCCCACTAATGGTGCTTGAGTCTCTTCCTTTGCAGCCATGGTCCTTAGGTTTTCCCTCCCATTGTATAAGGCTGTCTATACAATTTCAATAGGTATCTATTGACTTAAGTTTTTCAAAATTGGTGTCTTTTGCTTTCACTCAAAATCTACAGTTTTCAAGTTCTTTCTCTGTCACTTAGAAAATGCAGCTAAGATTTCACTCTGGGCTTCTATTCCAAGAAGCATTTGTTTTATATAGACTTTTTAATTGAAGTATAACATATATACAGAACCCTACATAGAAAACTGATTCGTTCAAGATTGAGAAAGGAGTCCATCAGAGCTGTCTGATGGTGAGCAACGGAGAGACCTGGCATTTTGCAGTCCATGGGGTCACAAAGGGTTGGAACAACTAGGTAACTGAACAACAATAACTACATAACATATGTAAAAGAAGTCCATATAACATAGTTTGATGAAATTTTACAAATAAACCAATGCATTCACCATTCAAAAGAATATATCAAATGTGGCTATTCATTCTGAATAGTGTGATCCATTTACCAGAAGTTTTGGTTTATCTAGAAACTTGTTAGAATAAAGAAACTCAAATCACACCCA
Organism: Cephalophus harveyi; assembly: GCA_006410635.1. Taxonomy (NCBI): domain Eukaryota; kingdom Metazoa; phylum Chordata; class Mammalia; order Artiodactyla; family Bovidae; genus Cephalophus; species Cephalophus harveyi. Next base: position 113,003 of record SJYT01066885.1, on the reverse strand, counting down.
GACCTTTCAAATCAGAATCTACATTGCAACAAGATTTCCATGGAAAGCCGAGTGCTGAAATTTGAGAAGCAAAGATAAAGAACAAGACAATCTCTCTAGAAAACTCCCTTACTGATCTACTCAATCATTAAACCCTCAGTAGTAAGCACTTTTCTAACTAATCCTGGATTAGTTTTATCAGTTGCAAAACTTCCTATAAAGTGATTTATGGTATGTACTTTTGGAGGTCTGGCTTCCTTTGTTCAACTTTATGTTCTGCTATCATTTCATGCAGCTGTATGCAGCAATCTGTTCTTATTTTAAACTGCTGAATGAATATACTGCATTTTTTCTTTTTCATCACTGACAGTCATTTGAAATGTTTTCATTTGAAGGCCTTTTTGTAAACTTCTGGTGCCATCATGGCCTTAAAAATGAATGCATGTTGTATTTCTGTTGGGCGAGTTTTTATAATTAAAACTGCAAGTTCATGGAGGATATATGTGCTTAGACCTAGTGGATACTAACAAAATGTTTCACAAAATGGTTGTCCTAATTTACACTCCCACCAGCAGGGTATGGGAATTCTCTGGTTTTAGGCTGTTCTGTTTTTCATTCGTCATCACCATTCATTGACATTGTCAGATGTCTGTTGGCTGGCTGACTCGGTGAATGGTTTAGCCTTTCTGGTGGTTCTGTGATGATCTCACAATGTCATTTCAATTTATATTTCCCTGTTAATTGAAGCTATTGAGTATGCTTTCATATATTTGGCTATTTGTACATCTTCTTTTTTGAAGTAAATGTTCAAATCTTCTGCCCAATTATAAATTAGGTGAGTCTTTCTCTCTCTCTCTCTTTTTTTTTTGGATAGAATTTATTTAGGCTAGAAGAATGTCTTTTGTCAAGTATGTTTTTATGTACCTTTTCATATTCTATCGCTTGACTTGATAAACATGCATTTTAAATGTTAACATATCAAGTCTTTTTTACATGGTTAGTAGTTTTCACATGGCTTCCCTGGTGGCTCAAATGGTAAAGAATCCACCCTCAATGCAGTAGACCTGGGTTTGATTCCTGGGTCGGGAAGATCCCCTGGAGGTGGGTATGGCAACCCACTCCAGTATTCTTGCCTGGAGAATCCCCATGGAGAGAGGAGCCTGGTGGGCTACAGTCCATGGGGTCACAAGGGGTCAGACACAACTGAGTGACTAAGCACAGTAGTTTTCACATTCTACTAACAACATAGTGGCCAATTCAACACTAATCTGCTTTCCCTTTTTGTAGTGGGAGACAGAGAAAATTTTCTGGAAGAAAGTAATCAGTTCTAATTGGAAGGATAATATGTCCAACTGAGAAATGTGCTTTGTGCTTGCACTGATATTATTTGTTCCATTAGTTTGTTATGCCCAAGTCGCGAAATCTCCCAATGACCACCAGGAAGCTGATATCCGATGCAAAAGCAAGAGAGTTTTTATTACCAAGCTCAAGCTGGGGCTCCCACCATTACCGATGCAGCGGCTAAGGAGAGGAGCCTCGAACTCTGGGTTTCATTGCTTATATAGGGTTTTCTCGTGTGAAAAATTCGAAAAACGGGAGTTTCCGGGTTTGGAGATGTCTAATTGGTTACCTTCTTTGGAAGGGTTAGGTGTTGGATTCTGATTGGTTTTCATTTCCCAGGCTTAATTCAAATTTCTTGAGCAGGTCATAAGTCCTGAATGTAAAGTCAGGAGATCCTGATCTGGGATCTGATTGGCTCGCAGGTGGTGGGGTGAAGTCAGGGGATTTCCAAAGACTCTTTCCTCAGAACTCTAAAATGGAGTCTTATTTAACAAAATGAGGTGGCTTAGGTTCTTCATTCCCCCCTTCTCAAGGTCCCAAGACAGACCCAATCATGGGTCCAGCTCTATATTTTCTTCCGCTAAGGGGGCCGCTGGCAGAGCTGTATATTGGGACCTGAGCACCATAAGCTGCACCGTGTTGATGCGGCTCTTGATGAAGGTCATTAACTTGTTCAATAAACACGGCCCGAAGGTGAGTACTTTTGTTGTCTTCACAGTTTTAGCTTGAGTGGGTTAGTTTTGTCCAATTCGGCCTTCCATTGGGGGAGGAACTCTTCTCGTAAGGCAAACAGGTTCACAGGCCATGTGTGGGTGTAGTGGACCCAAGCAGAGATGCTGTTAACTTTGAGAGCAGTTGGTGTTGTCAAAACGACAATGAAGGGTCCCTTCCACCTAGGCTCTAGGGTCTCTTGGCGATGATGGCACACGTACACCCAGTCTCCTGGCCGGTAACGGTGAGGTTCAGGTGGAGGGCCTGATTCATATAGCACTTTGAGCCTCTTCCATGTGTCCCTGAGACACGAAGGCTGGCCCATTATCTGACCGCACCTGTACCGGAAACCCGAACCGTGGCAAGATGTCTTCAATCAGCTTTTTGGCCGCCACCTGTGCTGTCCCCTCTCTCTGTAGATGGCCCCGTGTATATGGGCAGCAGCAAAGGTGTATCGGCTATCAGTAACAATGTTAAGTTTTTTGTCCTTTCCCAACTGAAGGGCTTTTGTTAGGGCGACTAGTTCAGCCCTTTGAGCCAAAGTACCCGGAGGTAGTGCTTCTGCCCACACAATTTGGGTTTCCGTGGTTACAGCCACCCCCGCATACCTGAGTCCATCTCGAACGAAACTGCTGCCGTCCGTATACCAGGTGACCTCAGCATCCGCCAGGGGGTGATCTTGCAAGTCCTCTCGCGTCCCATGCACCTGGGCTAGTATGTCGCTGCAGTCATGGATTGGGACTTCCAAGTCCCAGTTAAGAAGCAACGTAGCCGGATTGAGAGCAGTAGGCGGTAGAAAGATGATTCTGGAAGGGTTTAGCAGTAGTCCCTGATAGAGGGTCAGCCGAGCGTTGCTGATCCATCTATCTGGGGGTTGTTACAGTATGCCCTCAATGGCATGGGGGGCGGTAATATGTAACTCCTGCCCTAGTGTCAGTTTGTCTGCATCTTTGACCATTAGGGCCACTGCCACAATCATGCGGAGGCATGGGGGCCAGCCCGAAGCCACGGGGTCCAGGTGTTTAGACAAGTAAGCCACCGGCTGCTTCCAGGGTCCAAATGTTGCATCAGCACCCCTTTTGCCACCCCTTGCTTTTCATCTACATATAGAAGAAAGGGTTTGGTGACGTCAGGTAGTCCCAGGGCGGGGGCTGACAGTAAGGCCATTTTAATGGCTTTGAAAGCAGTCTCCATCTGTTCTGTCCAATTGAAAGGGATGGTATTTTTTGTGGCTTCATATAAGGGTTTAGCCAATTCCACATAGTTTGGAATCCAAAGATGGCAGAAGCCAGCAGACCCCAGAAATTCTCTCACCCTTCAAGGTGAGTCTGGGGTCGATATTTTGAGTACTGTCTCTTTCCGTGCCTCCGACAGCCACCTCTGCCCTTCCCTTAATACGTAGCCTAAGTAGGTGACCTCTGGCCAGCATATTTGAGCCTTCTTGGCCGAGGCTCGGTACCCTAATTTTCCAAGGGCCCACAATAGTTCTCGGGTACCCATGAGGCAAGTCTGTTGGTCCTTTACTGCAATCAGGAGGTCATCTATGTATTGATCCCCTCCTCAGGATCTGACCACTCGAAAGCAAAAAGTTCCTGGCTCCTGGGCGCCAGGGAAAGGCTAAAGAAAGTGTCTTTTAAATCTAGGACCATATACCAATGGTGATCTGGCGGGAGCGAGCTCAAGAGGTTGTACGGGTTCGGCACCGTAGGATGAATATCTAAAACTCAGCGACTGGCTTCCCGCAAATCTTGTACTGGCTGATAGTCATGAGAATTTGGTTTTTTGACAGGGAGCAGGGGAGTGTTCCAAGCTGATTGACAGGGTCTCAAGATTTTCTGGGCTAGGAGCCTACGAATGTGAGGAGTGATCCCCTGACGGGCTTCCAGGGTCATGGGATATTGTCAGACCCGGACAGGATCAGCTCCCGGTTTAAGGTCTATATATATAGGAGGGCGGTGTCTAGCCAGGCCAGTTCCCCCTGTCTCGGCTCACGCTTCAGGGAATTTGTCTAGCCACTCCTGGATGTTCTTTTGGGGAAGGGTTGGTTTTTGGTGCAGCCGATATTCATCTTCTAATTGAATTGTCAATACTTGAATCGGCCTGCCCGCCTGGTCAAGTATTTTAGTTTCTCCTGGGAGGAAGTGAATCTGAGCTCCCATCTTGGTCAGCAAGTCTCTTCCCAACAGTGGGAAAGGGCATTCCGGAATGACCATGAAGGAGTGGGATACCCGGCCTGCACCCAAATCTACTGATCTTCGGGTAGTCCATCAGTATTGTTTCATCCCAGTGGCCCCCTGTACCCAAGAGGTTTTTCCGGCCAGCTTCCCCTGGGGCTCTAGCAAAACCGAATATTGAGCCCCAGTATCAACAAGGAAGTCAATTGGGGTCCCCTCCACTCTTAGGGTTACCCTGGTTTTGGGGAGGGGCGCAAAACCCCGTCTCCCCTAATCGCTCAGTTCTTCAATGGCCAGAATGGGGGTCTTACGCAGTCCCTTCTTTTTCTTAGGGCATTCCTTGGCCCAATGTCCTTCCTCTTTGCAATAGGCACATTGGTTCTTTCCTAATGCTGGTTGCGTACGGGGACGGCTCCTACCTTCAGCCGCCAGGCAGCGCAGCTGGCGCTCCCTCTCTCCCGAGTCAGGAACTATCACTTGTGGCGTATTGTAATCCCAGTCAGGTCACGATAAAGAAAAAGAGGTGTTAATCTCATCTATATTAGTGGTGGGTTCTCCATTTGCCCCTGGGGCCCTTTTACGGGCCTCATTCTGTATTCTCTCTCTCTCTTCCGTGGTGAAGAGAATCTGGAGCAGCTGTTGACAGTTGTCCCAAGTGGGCTGATGAGTAAAAAGCACAGTCTCTAGAAGGTTAATTAGATCTCTAGGGTTATCTGAAAAGTTAGCATTCTGGGACCTCCAGTTATATAGGTCATTGGTAGAGAAGGGCCAGTATTGATGAGGTTGGTTCCCTTCCTCGTCGGGGGGACTGGCCACTCATAAAGGGAGGGCAACAGTTGAGTCTACCAGCCCTGCCGGAGACATGGCTCGCCTATGGCGAGTATTTTGTGTGGGACCCCCTTCTGATGCGTCGGCCCTAGGTGGAGGGATAGCAGGGGCCCGTGGTGGCTCAAGGGGTTGGTAAGGGGGTGGGAAGAGAAGTTCTTCCTCTGTTCCCCCTTGTAAAATGGGGTACAATGGCGCCGTTGGTTCAGGTTCCTTGGGATCTTTCAGGTTCTTTCCTACACGTGTCACCAGCACCTGTGCGGTGGAAAATCCCTGTTGAGGCAAGAAAGGTTTTACACATGGAGGGGGGTACTATATGAGATCTTCCCACACTATGACATAGGGAACTTGGTCAGGGTGTCTGCTCCGCAGTCAAAAGATGATGTCTCGGACTCGGTGCATGGTTTCCAAGTCAAAGGTGCCCTCTGGGGGCCATCCCACGTGGAAGGTTGGCCATTCCACGCTGCAAAAAGTGATTAATTTATCTTTCTTAATTTCCACCCTGAGGTCATGGGCACGCACCTTGACCTCCTTAAAATGGTCAGTGACCAGAGATAGAGGAGTAGGGCTAGATTGACTTTGCCCCATCATTCCTAGATCAGTCAGATGTTGGTAAATTAACACAGACAGTACAGATAGCCACACAGACAGACAGAGAGATAGAAGATACAGACCTCCGGGAGTCCGGAAGCAAAACTGAAAGTAAGATGACAGCCTCTGGCCATTCAGTGGGAGCGACCCGCTTTCGTCTACAGAGAACAGGGGCACTCCCTCCCCTCCTAGGGGGTCGGGGATGTCTCCCAATGACCCGCACCGGTGACCCACCAGCGCATCCGCCTGAGTCATATACCGGCTTCAGAAAATAGGCCTTATCAGAAACAAAGAGACAGAGAAGAGCTTACCGGCTGCAGATAACTCTCCAGATCGGTTTCCCTGCCGGGCCGATGGGAGATCCCAGACGAGCCCCCAAATGTTATGCCCAAGTTGCGAAATCTCCCAATGACCACCAGGGAGCCGATATCCGATGCAAAAGCAAGAGAGTTTTTATTACCAAGCTCGAGCTGGGGCTCCCACTGTTACCGATGCAGCAGCTAAGGAGAGGAGCCTCGAACTCTGGGTTTCATTGCTTATATAGGGTTTTCTCACGCGAAAAATTCGAAAAACGGGAGTTTCTGGGTTGGGAGATGTCTAATTGGTTACCTTCTGTGGAAGGGTTAGGTGTTGGGTTCTGATTGGTTTTCATTTCCAGGGCTTAATTCGAATTTCCCAGGTAGGTCATAAGTCTTGAACGTAAAGTCAGGAGATCCTGATCTGGGATCTGATTGGCTCGCAGGTGGTGGGGTGAAGTCAGGGGATTTCCAAAGACTCTTTCCTCAGAACTCTAAAATGGAGTCTTTTTTAACAAAATGGGGTGGCTTAGGTTCTTCAAGTTCAGTCACTCAGTCATATCCGACTCTTTGCAACCCCATGGACTGCAGCATGCCAGGCTTCCTTGTCCATCACCAACTCCTGGAGCTTGCTTAAACTCATGTCCATAGAGTCAGTGATGCCATTCAGCCATCTCATCTTTTGTTGTCCCCTTCTCCTCTTCAATCTTTTCCAGCATCAGGGTCTTTTAAAATGTGTCAGTTCTTTGCATCAGGCATCAATCCTTCCAGTGAATATTCAGGATTTCATTTAGGTTGGACTGGTTGGATATCCTTGCATTCCAAGGACTCTCAAGAGTCTCTTCCCACACCACAGCTCAAAAGCATCATTTCTTTGCCACTCAGCTTTCTTTATAGTCAAACTCTCACAGCCACACACAACTATGGAAAAACCATAGCTTTGATTAGACGGAACTTTGTTGGCAAAGTAATGTCTGTGCTTTGTAATATGCTGTCTAGGTTGGTCATAACTTTTCTTCCAAAGAGCAAGAGTCTTAATTTCATGGCTGCAGTAACCATCACAGTGATTTTGAAGTCCAAAAAAATTAAGTCTGTCACTGTTTCCACTGTTTCTCCATCTATTTGCCATGAAGTAATGGGACCAGATGCCATGATCTTAGTTTTCTGAATGTTGAGCTTTAAGTCAGCTTTTTCATTCTCCTCTTTCACTTTCAAGAGGCTCTTTAGTTCTTTGCTTTCTGCCATAAGGGTGGTATCATCTGCATATCTGAGGTTATTGATATTTCTCCTGGCAAACAGCTGCAGATAACTCTCCAGATCGGTTTCCCTGCCGGGCCGATGGGAGATCCCAGACGAGCCCCCAAATGTTATGCCCAAGTTGCGAAATCTCCCAATGACCACCAGGGAGCCGATATCCGATGCAAAAGCAAGAGAGTTTTTATTACCAAGCTCGAGCTGGGGCTCCCACTGTTACCGATGCAGCAGCTAAGGAGAGGAGCCTCGAACTCTGGGTTTCATTGCTTATATAGGGTTTTCTCACGCGAAAAATTCGAAAAACGGGAGTTTCTGGGTTGGGAGATGTCTAATTGGTTACCTTCTGTGGAAGGGTTAGGTGTTGGGTTCTGATTGGTTTTCATTTCCAGGGCTTAATTCGAATTTCCCAGGTAGGTCATAAGTCTTGAACGTAAAGTCAGGAGATCCTGATCTGGGATCTGATTGGCTCGCAGGTGGTGGGGTGAAGTCAGGGGATTTCCAAAGACTCTTTCCTCAGAACTCTAAAATGGAGTCTTTTTTAACAAAATGGGGTGGCTTAGGTTCTTCAAGTTCAGTCACTCAGTCATATCCGACTCTTTGCAACCCCATGGACTGCAGCATGCCAGGCTTCCTTGTCCATCACCAACTCCTGGAGCTTGCTTAAACTCATGTCCATAGAGTCAGTGATGCCATTCAGCCATCTCATCTTTTGTTGTCCCCTTCTCCTCTTCAATCTTTTCCAGCATCAGGGTCTTTTAAAATGAGTCAGTTCTTTGCATCAGGCATCAATCCTTCCAGTGAATATTCAGGATTTCATTTAGGTTGGACTGGTTGGATATCCTTGCATTCCAAGGACTCTCAAGAGTCTCTTCCCACACCACAGCTCAAAAGCATCATTTCTTTGCCACTCAGCTTTCTTTATAGTCAAACTCTCACAGCCACACACAACTATGGAAAAACCATAGCTTTGATTAGACGGAACTTTGTTGGCAAAGTAATGTCTGTGCTTTGTAATATGCTGTCTAGGTTGGTCATAACTTTTCTTCCAAAGAGCAAGAGTCTTAATTTCATGGCTGCAGTAACCATCACAGTGATTTTGAAGTCCAAAAAAATTAAGTCTGTCACTGTTTCCACTGTTTCTCCATCTATTTGCCATGAAGTAATGGGACCAGATGCCATGATCTTAGTTTTCTGAATGTTGAGCTTTAAGTCAGCTTTTTCATTCTCCTCTTTCACTTTCAAGAGGCTCTTTAGTTCTTTGCTTTCTGCCATAAGGGTGGTATCATCTGCATATCTGAGGTTATTGATATTTCTCCTGGCAAACTTGATTCCAGCTTGTGCTTCATCCAGACCAGCATTTCACATGATGTACTCTGCATATAAGTTAAATAAGCAGGGTGACAATATACAGTCTTGACATACTCCCTTCCTAATTTGGAACCAGTCTGTTCTTCCATGTCCAGTTCTAGCTGTTTCTTCTTGACCTGCATACAGATTTCTCAGGAGGCAAGACAAGTAGTCTGGTGTTCTTATTTCTTGAAGAATTTCCCACAGTTTATTGTGATCCACACAGTCAAAGGCTTTGGCATAGTCAATAAAGCAGAAGTAGATGTTTTTCTGGAAATCTCTTGCTTTTTTGATGATCCAGTGGATGTTGGCAAGTTCATCTCTGGTTCTTCTGCTTTTTCTAAAACCAGCTTGAACGTCTGGAATTTCACGGTTCAAGTACTGTTGAAGCCTCACTTGGAGAATTTTGAGCATTACTTTGCTAGCGTGTGATTGTGTGGTAGTTGAACATTCTTTGGCATTGCCTTTCTTTGGGATTGGAATGAAAACTGACCTTACTAGTCCTTGGCCATTGCTGAGTTTTCCAAATTTGCTGTATATTGTGAAAGTGCAGTACTTTCAGAGCATCATCTTTTAGGATTTGAAATAGCTCAATTGGAATTCCATCACCTCCACTAGCTATGTTCATAGTGAGGCTTCCTAAGGCCCACTTGACTTCTTATTCCAGGATGCCTGGCTCTAGGTGAGTGATCACACCATCATGGTTATCTGGGTCATGGAGATTTTTTTCTTTATAGTTCTGTGTATTGTTGCCAGCTCTTATTATATTCTGCTTCTGTTAGGTCCATATCATTTCTGTTCTTTATTGTGCTCATCTTTGCATGAAATGTTCCCTTGGTATCTCTTATTTTCTTGAAGAGATCTCTAGTCTTTCTCATTCTATTGTTTTCCTCTATTTATTTGCATGGATTACTGAGAAAGGCTTTCTTATCTCTCCTTGCTATTATATAGAGCTTCTCCATCTTTGGCTGCAAAGAATATAATCAATCTGACTTTAGTATTGACCATCTGGCGATGTCCATGTGTAGAGTCTTCTCTTGTGTTGTTGGAAGAGGGTGTTTGCTATGACCAGTGCTTTCTCTTGGCAAAACTCTGTTAGCCTTTGACCTGCTTTGTTTTGTACTCCAATACCAAATTTGCCTGTTACTCCAGGTATCTCTTGACTTTCTACTTTTGCATTCCAGTCCCCTATAACGAAAAGGGCATCTTTTTAGGCTGTTAGTTCTAGAAGGTCTTGTAGGTCTTCATGGAATCATTCAACTTCAACTTCTTCAGCATTACTGTTTGGGGCATAGACTTGGATTACCGTGATATTAAATGGTTTGCCTTGGAAACTGAGATCATTTTGTCATTTTTGAGACTGCATCCAAGTACTGCATTTTGGACTCTTTTGTTGACTATGAAAGCTACTCCATTTCTTCTAAGGGATTCTTGCCCATAGTAGTAGATATAATAGTCATCTGAGTTAAATTCACCCATTCCAGTCCATTTTAGTTCACTGATTCCTAAAATGTAGATATTCACTCTTGCCATCTCGTGTTTAACCTCTTCCAATTTGCCTTGATTCATGGACCTAACATTCCAGGTTCCTATGCAATATTGTTCTTTACAGCATTCAACTTTACTTCCATCACCAGTCACGTCCACAACTGGGTGTTGTTTTGCTTTTGCTCTGTCTCTTTGTTCTTTCTGGATTTATTTCTCCACTGATCTCCAGTAGCATATTGGGCACCTATCAATTCGGGGAGTTCAGAGTTCCTCTCTCATTGTCCTATGTTTTTGCCTTTTCATACTGTCCATGGGGTTCTCCAGGCAAGAATACCTGAGTGATTTGCCATGGCTTTCTCCAGTGGACCACATTTTGTCCGAACTCTCCACCATGACCTGTCCGTCTTGGGTGGCCCTACACAGCATGGCTCGTAGTTTCATTGAGTTAGACGAGGCTGTGGTCCATGTGATCAGATCGGTTAGTTTTCTGTGATTGTGATTTTCATTCTGTCTGCCCTCTGATGGAGATGGATACAAGACTACAAGACTTACGGAAGCTTCCTGATGGGAGAGACTGATTGAGGGGGAAACTGGGTCTTGTTCTGATGGGCATGGCCATGCACAGTAAATCTTTAATCCAATTTTCTGTTTCTGGGCAGGGCTGTGTTCCCTCCCTGTTTTTTGACCTGAGGCCAAACCATGATGGAGGTAATGAAGATAATGGCCTCCTTCAAAAGTTCCCATGCATGCACTGCTGCACTCAGTGCCCCCAACCCTGCAGTAGGCCACCGCCAACCCATGCCTCCTCTGGAGACTCCTGGACATTCACTGGCAATTCTGTGTCAATTTCTTTTGGGGTCACAGCTCCTTTCTCCTAGGTCCTGGTGCACACAAGGCTTTGTTTGTGCCCTCCAAGAGTCCTGTGTAAGTTCTGGTGGCTCTACGCAGGGTTAATGGTGACCTCCTCCAAGAGGGTTTATGTCATACCCAGAACTACTGCACCCAGAGCCCTTGCTCCTGTAATAGTCCACTGCTGACCTGTACCTCTGTAGGAGACGCTCAAACACAGTTTTGGCTCAGTCTCTGTGGGAGTCTCTGGGTCCTGGTGCACACAAGGTTTGTTTGAGCCCTCTTAAGTGTCTCTGGTGGGTATGGGGTTTGATTCTAAACATGACTTTGCGCCCCCTACAGTCTTGCTGGAGCTTCCCCTTTGCCCTTGGTTATGGGGTATATTTTTTTGGTGGGATCCAACATTCTCCTGTCCACGGCTGTTCAGCAGCAAGTTGTAATTTTGGAGTTCTTGCAGGAGAAGATGAGCACACATCCTTCTACTCTGCATCTTGGAGCCATTCCCTAAATCCAAGTACAAATTATTTGTAGTAAGGATAAAATGCATTTATAATCTCAAGCTTTTTTTTTTTTTGCATAGTTACCTTTGATCTAAAAAAACAAAAAAACAAACAACAAAAAAAAAACAGAGCCACTTTGCCTAAATACAGAACTGCAAGTCAAATCTGCTGTGTTTATATTACAAACTGCTTACCAAACCATGAATGGTGTTACGAGCCAGGGGCAGTTCTAGTCAGTGGAGACAGAAAATTAATGCTTAAGAATTTCTTACCAGGCATTTTCTTCTACCCACACTATACCTTAAATGTAAAATTGACCAGTCATTGATGTACATAATCAATAGCCAGTTTTATCTGTCGAGTGCACAGTGATACAATTACCTAGGTAACACAAAGCAGTTTGTTGAGTGTCTGGACATATTTCTTAGTTTTTCTCACTCCAAGGCCTTAGCCTTCTTTCCAGGTTTCATCATTTGGTTTGCTTATGGAAAAAATTTCCATTTCATTAGTTTTATTCATCTGGAATCTCCTGGACAAAACATCCTTTGTGCAATAATGAATAATGAATTAAGACTATAAGAGCTTTTAAACTTGAGAAGGCCCTGGAACATTGGTTTTAATAATTATTTCCTGTGTGAATAACGAACACACCTGGACTACACCAGACTATACTTCATAAAGAGTCCTATTGTAGTTTTCACTGTCTTAGTATAAAAATGAATCATAATCTGGAGTAAGAAATAGTGAGAGGAGGGCATTATAGTGAAAACAGCATAGGCTTTGCCATCAGATCACCATCCATATTCTAGGCTTCCTTTGCTCATTGTGGGATCTCAGGCAAGACCCAAGGAATTCAGATCTCAGTGTTTGCACCTCTGCATTATGATAGGATACCACAAGAACATGGAAAGTGAAAGTGAAAGTCACTCAGTTGTGTCCGACTCTTTGCGACCCCATGGACTATACATACAGTCCATGGAATTCTTCAGGCCAGAGTACTGGAGTGGGTAGCCTTTCCCTTCTCCAGCGGATCTTCCCAATCCAGGGATAGAACCCAGATCTCCTGCATTGCAGGCAGATTCTTTACCACCTGAGCCACAAGGGAAGCCCTAGAATACTGGAGTGGTTAGTCTATCACTTCTCCAGAGGATCTTCCTGACCCAGAAATCCAACTGGGCTCTCCTGTACTGCAGGCGGGTTCTTTACCAACTGAGCTGTGAGAGAAGCCCACAGAACATGGAGTAAATCATAAAGAAGATAAGGACTTAAAAATCCCATGTAGGAGTTTACCTATCTTTTTTAAAACCAAAAAATTCCTTCAGATAAGCACCCATAAAGTCAAAACAGTATAGAAACATATCAGACCTTGTCTATCTCTGTGTCTGAATAGGCAAGATAAGCAGCACAGTAGCCGGGTGAGAAAAAGTTCAAGGGACCCTGTGATGAATGATAGGTAGATGCCAGAAAGGTCAGTCAGTCAGTTCAGTCGCTCAGTCATATCCGACTCTTTGGGACCCCATGAATCGCAATACGCCAGGCCTCCCTGTCCATCACCAACTCCTGGAGTTCACTCAGACTCACGTCCATTGAGTCAGTGATGCCATCCAGCCATCTCATCCTCTGTGGTCCCCTTCTCCTCCTGCCCCCAATCCCTCCCAGCATGAGAGTCTCTTCCAATGAGTCAACTCTTCGCATGAGGTGGCCAAACTATTGGAGTTTCAGCTTCAGCATCATTCCTTCCAAACAACACCCAGGACTGATCTCCTTCAGAATGGACTGGTTGGATCTCCTTGCAGTCCAAAGGACTCAAGAGTCTTCTCCAACACCACAGTTCAAAAGCATCAATTCTTCGGCGCTCAGCCTTCTTCACAGTCCAACTCTCACATCCATACATGACCACAGGAAAAACCATAGCCTTGACTAGACGGACCTTTGTTGGCAAAGTAATGTCTCTGCTTTCGAATATGCTATCTAGGTTGGTCATAACTTTCCTTCCAAGGAGCAAGCATCTTTTAATTTCATAGCCAGAAATTTGCTGCTGCTAAGTCGCTTCAGTCGTATCCGACTCTGTGCGACCCCATAGCCGGCAGCCCATCACATTCCCCCATCCCTGGGATTCTCCAGGCAGAAAGTTAGGTTAGCATAAAGACAGGGAGTCAAGGTAGTCTTGTGAAAGAATGCATGGCTGTACAACTCACCAAACCCAAAGTTCAGGTACTGGAACTGGGGGAAAGAAAAAAACAACAAACATACATTTAGGAAGGAATTCAAATAGAAACTCTGTGGACTTAGAAATGAAAAGAAGTAGCCTCCTCTCTCAGACTGCCCTTTGAAACTCAAGCTGCAAACCCAGGGTGGTACTGAGTCACTGTCCTCGGAGCAATAACATGAAAGAGCTTGAAGAGCCCAAAGCTGAAATTAGGTGCATTCTCCAGGGTCACTCAGAGTCAGCATGATTTTTTTTTAAATTATTAAGAAGAAATAAATCAAGTTCCCCGGGAATCAGTCTTTCCCAATCCAACATTCTTAGCTTCTTTAACTTGGCTTCAATCTATGGTTTTTGAGTGCATATTATGGTCACTTTCTTCTGAAAATATCATGATTTATCAAATGCTATCTTCATGTGAAGGGACATGAACACAGTAATATTCTTCTGTGGTTTTAGAGGCTATACTTACTGAAACTCAAAATTTATTCTTATAAGGGAGGGAAAACTTTGATAACAAGGTCTGCCCTGCCCACCCCCATCTGCTGTTAAGCTATATTCAAAATCCAAGTTTGTGCACTGACTTGTTCATGGATCTCAGTGTCAGACTTCATTTAAGTCCATGAAACATAGTCTGAAGGATTTTAAAAGATCTTCCTGTAAAGCGGGAAAAAAAACTCCCTCCTGTTAATATTTCTTGGGTTTAATCCTTATAATCAGGTTGCCAGATTTCTGACTAGGCTCATTAATTTACTTAATTATTAGATTTTAAAAATAATTGAACCCTCAATTTAAAAAGCCTTGGGGCATAGCTCAATAAAAACTTGCATTAAAATATCAATGAGCAGCTGCAATAATAACAAAAATAAAATCTATCTGCATAAAACTGCATACTTTGCCCACTTTTCCTCTGGACAGACCAATTTAGAAGAGCGAGTTTAGCCTCCTGCAATAAAATTAATTTGTCAGCGTTCCCTTAGGCCTGGCATGTATGGGTTGAAGAGGTACGTTTTCCATTGACACGTGCTGCCCCTAATATTATACTTTAAAAAAGAAATTGGGGAAGTTTGGTTTCTGTTGTTGGGTGTACTGGTGTAGACATCATACACTTTGGGGGCCATCATACACACTTCGAGTAAGTAGGTCACATAACTTATGTAGGTCATAATTTCCAAATTTTAATATAAAATTATTGGAATAAATGACTTCCATATTTCTTTCCAGCTCAAAACTTGTTTGAGTCTATGAGTAGTCAATGAGTTAATCATAGTACCAAACACACAGAATTTTTAAAATATTTTATTCACTGCATCCAGCTATTTGATTTGTTTTCCAAATTTTAGAGTCATGTTGCCATTAGCAGTTCACGCTCATTTAGAATCCATAGACCCAAAGTGATTTATGGAAGTTTATAAAACATAGAGAAGACGCGATCTCTCTGCCCTTGATGTACTTACAGCAGAACTTTTGTTTTGTAATACACTCAATTAAAATAACAGACTCCTTTTCCATATGCAGAAATATCTCCCAAAAATAATTAGCTGCAGACACAAAACAATTAGGTGGTTGCAACCTCATAAAATGTGGTTCTTGGTTAATTGGCTCATATTCGCGTTGTGATATTTGCATCTACCACCTTACCACCTGCAAAATTTTAGCTCACAAAAATAGAAGCGAGGTTTCAAAAATATGGCCTGGCAAGTGTAGTCTAAATAATCCGTGTGACCCGCATTTTCTATGGGCACCTTTAATAGCACTCAAAAATGTTCAAGCATATGGAAATATAAAATGTTAATCTCTACGTGGCAATTGTTTGTGGGAAGAATAATGAATACCAGGGGCTTGGAGTAACACCCAGGCTGTACCTCCGTTTTTCAGTCCAATCTTGTTTCCCTCTGTAGGTTCATCCCCTTCTAAGACATCTTAGATGTATTGAGTTGTGTTTTCTTTTCAGATTTTGACAAATGGGAACACATCCTTGATGGAAAGTCTTATGCATGATAAACAGAC
Organism: Cephalophus harveyi; assembly: GCA_006410635.1. NCBI lineage: Eukaryota > Metazoa > Chordata > Mammalia > Artiodactyla > Bovidae > Cephalophus > Cephalophus harveyi. The sequence continues at coordinate 97,432 of SJYT01066885.1, read as the reverse complement.
TGGACGTCAGCAAAGCGTACTTACTTTGAGAAATTGTCTCCTGTTCATCATGGTTTAAACTGAATTTTCCACTATCTCTCAAAAATTTCCCTAGTGATCAAGCCCTAAGAACCTCGCACAAGATCTTTTCCCTTTAATCTGTGGCCTGAATTTGGAGCCAGGATCCTGATATATTAATTGACTAAGTTAACTAGACCAGAGCCTTGATATACTGAAAAAGATTCTCTCTTGGACCAAACACTAGCCTGAGTCCTCTGGGCCCTTTCTCTGCTGGGCTCCAATCTTCAGTTGCAAAGAAGGGAACCAAACACCAGTGTAGCTTCTAATAGCTCAAGGCCACCTCCCTAGGAGGACCCTAGACCCCTTAAAGTGCCTGCCCAAGAAAATTCAAGGCTGCCAGAAGAATGCACCGTCTATTCCAACCAGCACCTGTCTCCCTGTCACAATGGGAGGCTAGGCGGCTAACTTCTATAAGAACCAGTTAGCAAGCCCAGATCGGTTTCATATGGACCAACCCCCTTACCACTTTTTGTAATTTTCTAAATTCCCACTTTTGTCAATTTTCACACCCCTGACGCCATTGCGCCCCCGTCATCCCTCCCCATTCCCTCATTTTCCCTTTAAAACATCCAGTCACCGCTATACAAATCAAAGTTGAATTCAGTTCACACTGGCCCCTTTCCCCTACTGCAATGGTTTATTAGTTTGGTGGTGCTAGTGATAAAGAACCTGCCTGCCAATGCAGGAGACATAAGAGATGAGGGTTTGATCCCTGGGTTAGGAATAACCTTTAGAGGAGGGTACAACAACCCACTCCAGTATTCTTGCCTAGAAAACTCCATGGACAGAGGAGTCTGCCAGGCTACAGTCCATAGGATCGCAAAGAGCAGGACACGACTGAGAGACTTAGCACCGCACATTACTGATTTAGGTTCGTCCTTTAGGTACCACTTTAACTAGTGTCTGGCTTTATTTGTTTATCATTGACAATACCCACTTAAATGCCAAAGGGCACGTGGTGCCTAGAAGGCTGAAACAGTTACAAAAGAAGTATCTTGGCCATGAGTCTTTAGGACTGGCATCATCTCAGCTTATGAGTTACACCACACCTCTTGAATCCATGATGACCCAATATGAGAGTGCCTCCATCAGGAGGAAAGAATCCTAACTATTTCCAGAGATTTTTAGTCTGGAATCAGTGTCCACCAAAGGAGGAAGTTTGCCTCTTTGAGACAAATGGAAGACTCCCAGCATCTTCCCTGTGAGGTTCCTTGGTTGAGCTCCCTGGGTTTGGTTTCAAAGGCCTTTAATTGGACTGTTTACACTGCTGAGGTGGGTGTTTTTAAAACCCATTTGTTCTGCAAATCTTCAGCTCTTAGCCACAAACTTCTGCAGGTCCTGAAACATCAGGTTATAGCGGCTCAAGGTTGAGAATCAGAACTGCTTATCAGAAACCTGGGTATTTTGAGGGAAGCCTTGATGCAGGAAGAAGTTCATTTCAAAGAAGGAAGAGGAAGAGGAATAGCAAGAAGAAAAGAAAAGGTAAAGAGAAAGGATGAGGAGAGGGTAGGGAAGAGGGAAGAGTGATGGGAGAAAGAGGTAGGTGAAAGGAGAAGAAAAGAAGAGAAAAAAAAAATTAAATCTGACTTTGTGATAGAGAATCATCTTTAGTACCAAGCCTAGACATTTTTTTTTTTTTTTTTTTGAGTTAGAAAGTTTTCCATGGTCTCACAATCTTGATCCATTAGCCTATATTGGTATTCACAAGCAATGTGTTGGGGGAGGGAGGAAGAAATGAAAGAAGAAAGAAAAGGAAAAAGCCCTTTTTATATCAGAGAATGCCAAGATGTGCTGAGCCAGATGCAGAGGAAATAAGTAAAAGCCAAGGTCAGAGCAAAATGCCACAGTTGGTATTAAAATGGATTCAGAAGAGGTTACCTGGGCAGCTGGCCTGAAACTCAACATGAAGTTCTGTATACCCTTTACTGACCAGAGAACCCTCTCCATCCAAACAGAATAATGCTGCTTTGAGACATTAGTAGATATATACCACAGTCACTTCTCAATGGAAAGGTCAGGATCTTCTAAATAGATTATAAAATAGATCTACAGTAGATAGATTGCAATAAAATATATTTTAGAGGGAATGAGAAAGGAGGCTGAGATATTTGTGCAGTGTCAGAGAAGCAAAAAGCTGAAAATTGCTTCTCTCAATAAGTAACTTCTACAAATGGCATTGATGAAAGCATCTTTGCTGAAGGGAGGGCTGAGGGCTGTGTGAGTCAAGGATAATATAGCTAAAATTTTACAGGAAGCAGTTTCTGATATCTATCTTCTTTATTTCCAGTATGATAACTCTGAATTGTTGTTCACAAAAGGAAATAACTGAGAAATAATCAAAGCAATACCTGAAGACTGATGAAATGAAGGTTGAATTCTAGTCCAAGGTAGGTTACTGACCATATGATTCTCCTCTTCTACCTCTCAAATGTTAATATATATGATAGTAAGGAGCAAAAATAGACATAAACCTACAAAATCCCAAGCCGTCCGAGAAGCAGAGCTTTTGCCATATTTCTGGAAGCAGGAAGTAGATGGCAAATGCATTAAGAAGTGAAAAGAAAAGTCACAGCCCAGAATGAATGTAGAGAAGACATACTGAGGGAGCTGCCAGGCTGGCTGGCGGGTTTTCCAGAGGTTCTTGTATTAGACCGGGAAGAGAATGTGAGCCTGGAAATGAGGGATTAATTGATGGTCAACAGTCAGTTTCCCTCTTCATTCAGCAAGCGTAACTACTGGAAACCTGCTGTATATTTAAGAGGAGAAAAAAAAATCCCACAATCATTCCTTTAAAACTTTGGAACTGTCTAAGGAGAACTTGTGAATTGAATGTTTAGGACTGCAGAAAAAAGCTGTTCTTACAAGAACACCCACCTTTGTGGGTGTTTTCCCAAAACCCTAAATGAAGGTCCATCAATCATCAAGCCCTATCTGTGGGCCCACAGCTTCAAGTCAAATTTATTCCTTCCACATTCTTGAATAGGAACAGATCTATTTCCAGAAAGTTGAGGAATCTTTTGACATAAAGAAAGGAGAAATGGAAAAGAAAGAAGCAAATAGAATTTAAAATGGACTTTAACAAGGGACAACGGAGAAGGCAATGGCACCCCACTCCAGTACTCTTGCCTGGAAACTCCCATGGACGGAGGAGCCTGGTAGGCTGCAGTCCATGGGGTTGAGAGTTGGACACAACTCAGTGACTTCACTTTCACTTTTCACTTTCATGCATTGGAGAAGGAAATGGCAGCCCACTCCAGTGTTCTTGCCTGGAGAATCCCAGGGACGGTGGAGCCTGGTGGGCTGCCGTCTATGGGGTCACACAGCGTCGGACATGACTGAAGCAACTTAGCAGCAGCAGCAGCAACAAGGGACAGAGGGAGATGAAAACAAAAATCTCTAAAATTATTCTTAGAGAAGTATGAGACAATATCATACTCATCAAACAAGAACAGGCTACAATGAAAAATGAACTATTGGTGAACCAGTGCATTTCTAGGAATTTAAAATATGATTACAGAGGGGAAAGATTAAAAAAGAATTGAGAAATATAAATAAGCAAACCTCTCAGAATGTGGAGCAAAGGAAAAAAAAAATTATGACAGAAAAACTGAGAAACAGGAGAGTTAGCTCCAAAATTTTGATGTTAATTAATAGTAGTATCAGAAAGAGAGAAATGAGCAAATGAGGTGAGAGGAAATTATCAGAACAATAGAAGAGACTTAATAGATGAGAGGGAAACATTCAGTTCTAAAATGAAAAAGCCTGTCAAGTGCCAAGCATGATTAATGAAAGTGAAGCAAAACCTAGACACATTAGTGTGAGATTACAGAACACTAAAGATAAAATTGTAGGGTCTTAAAAATCTCCATAGGGAAGAAAACAAGCCATCTAAAGAGATGAAAGGAGAAAGAGTAGGAAGGAGAGGGAGAGAAAGAGAAGAACTATAGTTGTTTATTATCCCTCTTTGTTATTATTATAACAGTAAATAGCATGTTAGCTCCAATAGAAACAAAGAGATTTCACACAGATTTAGTTGTTATTCCTATACCTCAACTTCAAAGTGATGAAAGTTACTACAAACAAACCTTTAAAAACAAAATTTTGAAGTATAACTGATTTGTGATATTATATTAGTTGCAAGTATACCACATAGTGATTCAACATTTTCATGCTGCTAAGTCACTTCAGTCGTGTCCGACTCTGTGCGACCCCATGGACTGCAGCCTACCAGGCTTCTCCGTCCATAGGATTTTCCAGGCAAGAGTACTGGAGTAGGGTGCCATTGCCTTCTCCGAATATTTTCATAAATATACTCTATTCAGTTATTATAGAACATTGCCTATATTCCCTGTATGGTACATTACATATTCGTGTCTTTTTTATTTTATACCTAATAATTTGCACCTCTTACTCCCCTCCCACTATCTTGCCCCTCCTCTTACCCTACTCCCTCATGTGGTAATTTGTTTTCTGTATCTGTGAGTCTGTTTCTATTTTGTTGTATTAATTCTTTTGTCTTATGTTTTTAGATGCCACATGTAAGTGAAAACATATCTTTTAAAGATATATTTGAAAACAAGTGAAACACTTTGAAAACAAGTATGTGGTTATATTATGGAGTATATGACTTTTTCCAATGAAGTACAATTTAAAATGTAATTGGTAACTTGTAGTTTGAGATAAAACCACAGTGACAGCACTGTAGGAACTCAAAAATACCCATATCTGAAAAAATCAAGATGGAAGCAGGGAGGACTCTGAAATGATATTTAGTGACTTCACAGGTATCTCTAGAGAAGATGGTGATATATGTAAAGATTTTGAGAATTGCTCCATAGAAAAAGGAAAGAAGGAAAATATTTCTAAATTAATAGTATGTGTATAGAATATACTTTTATATACTTTTCTATTACTAATTTGAATTTCCCAGGTAGCACTAGCAGTAAAGAATTAGCTTGTCAATGCAGGGGATATTAGAGACAGGATTGATCCCTGGGTCAGAAAGATCCCCTGGAGAAGGAAATGGCAACCCACTCCAGTATTCTTGCCTGGGAAATTCCATAGACAGAGGAGAAAGACTATTGTCCGAGGCGTCGCAAAGAGTCAGACATGACTGAGTAACTGAGCACACATTACTAATTTACTAAATTAAATATAGTTGCTGCTGCTGCTAAGTCACTTCAGTCGTGTCTGACTCTGTGCGACCCCATAGACGGAAGCCCACCAGGCTCCCCCGTCCTCAGGATTCTCCAGGCAAGAACACTGGAGTGGGTTGCCATTTCCTTCTCCAATGCATGAAAGGGAAAAGTGAAAGGGAAGTCCCTCAGTCGTGTCCGACTCTTAGCAACCCCATGGACTGCAGCCTACCAGGCTCCTCCGTCCATGGGATTTTCCAGGCAAGAGTACTGGAGTGGGGTGCCATTGCCTTCTCCGAAATTAAATATAGTAGTGACTATTTTATGACATATAAATGTATATATTTGAATTAGTCCATTCCCTATGAGAAAACTTTTCATTTGAAAAAATAAGAATCTGTAATGATTTTTATAACATAATGACATTATTAATATTAATAAATTTAAAATAATAGTGATCTGACTGAGTTGACAGGTGAAAAAGAGAAAGAAGAAGCAGCTAGAACAAGATGTAAAGGTTTAATTGTGTTAAATAGAATTACAGAAAGATAAACTGAAAGTGGGAAATATAAAATTCTTATCTATCATAACAGGAATTCAACAGATAAATTTCAAGTTGCTAAATGAAGAAATAGAAATAGCATACTATTTAAATTTGGAGATAACAACATCTAGGGTTTTAGCAAAAAATGGGTAGAAGTGATTGTCTCAAGAAAGAGAGAATATATTTGGGGAATTGTGAGATTACCCTTGAGTTTTCATCATTAAAATTCAGTTCAGTTCAGTTCATTTCGGTCGCTCAGTCCTGTCCGACTCTTTGCGACCCCATGAATCACAGCACGCCAGCCCTCCTGTCCATCACCAACTCCCGGAGTTCACTCAGGCTCACGTCCATCGAGTCCGTGATGCCCTCCAGCCATCTCATCCTCGGTCGTCCCCTCCTCCTCCTGCCCCCAATCCCTCCCAGCATCAGAGTCTTTTCCAATGAGTCAACTCTTCGCACGAGGTGGCCAAAGTACTGGAGTTTCAGCTTTTGCATCATTCCTTCCAAAGAAATCCCAGGGTTGATCTCCTTCAGAATGGACTGGTTGGATCTCCTTGCAGTCCAAGGGACTCTCAAGAGTCTTTTCCAACACCACAGTTCAAAAGCATCAATTCTTCAGCGATCAGCCTTCTTCACAGTCCAACTCTCACATCCATACATGACCACAGGAAAAACCATAGCCTTGACTAGACGGACCTTAGTCAGCAAAGTAATGTCTCTGCTTTTGAATATACTATCTAGGTTGGTCATAACTTTTCTTCCAAGGAGTAAGCGTCTTTTAATTTCATGGCTGCAATCACCATCTGCAGTGATTTTGGAGCCCAAAAAAATGAAGTCTGACAGCTCAAATTTCATAGATTATGTTCACATAGACTAGGGCATACTTACAGCCCTGACTGTAAGTCTGAGAATTAGATGCTGCTCCTATCCTAGGTTCACTGGAAGGAAATTGTGACTCAGAGATGTTAAATGACTGCTTGTATATAGCAGCCTTATAGATGGTAGAAATGAAGATTTTATATCCAGATTTTCCAAATGCTATTCTTTTGGAAATTTCAAAACAGGGATCCATATTAAACAACATTATTCCAAAACTTATCAGAACTACTGTCTCAATGTATAGAGTGTAGTTAAATTCAGATTTGGAAAAAAAAGTTTGGTAAAAATATCAGATAATAAACAGCAAGTTCCCTACAAGTTGTGAATTTCAAAGATGTGAATGTGAGTTTGCATTTCCAATTACGTAAGTTAGTTCGCATGCATGGCATACATTGTCACATGTGCGCATCCTGTACAAGTGGCTGTTCTGTGTACTCTACAATACTGTATACACACAGTATTACCGTATCTTTATTTCAGGCCCAGTATGTCTGGAAGCAAGTGTAAAAGCAGCAGTGATGTAGCTGGTGCATGCTCAGTCGCTCAGTTGTGTCAGTTGCTCAGTTGTGTCCGACTCTTCACAACCCCATCGACTGTAGCCCTCCAGGCTCCTCTGTCCATGGGATTCTACAGGCAAGAATACTGGAGTGGGTTGCCATTTCCTCCTCCAGGGGATCTTTCCAACCCAGGAATAGAACTCTTCTCCTGAGATGTAGCTCATACTACTGTAGTTTGTGTGTGTGTGTGAGTAGTTTGTGTACTGTTGTGTGTATGCTCGGTCATGTCCAACTTTTTGTGACCCCATGGGCTGTAGCCCGCCAGGCTCCTCTGTCCATGGGATTTCCCAGGCAAGAACACTCGAGTGCATTGCCGTTTCCTTCTTCAGGGGATCTTCCTGACCCAGAGATCAAACCCACGTCTCTTGTGACAGGCAGATTCTTTGCTACTGTGCCACCTGGGAAGCTCAAGCTTAAAGATATTTTGTTTTCTATGTTTATTTATTTTGTATGTATTGGAAATATATTAAAAACCTATTATAGTACAGTACCATATAGCTGATTGTGTTAGGTGGGTACCTAGGTTAACTTCTTGGACTTAAGGAACAAACAAGATGTATGAATGTGCTCTCAGAACAGAACTCATTCATATGTAGGGGACTTATTAAATATACTATTGAATAACTTAGTTACTTATTTATTGAATTATAATTGTCTTACAATATTACATTAGTTTTATGTGTACAAAAGAGTGACTCAATGTACTTATACTTTACAAAATGATGATTACAAAATAGTTAAGTCTAATTACGATCTGTCACCACACAAAGCCATTATTATGATATTATTGACTGTATTCCCTATGCTGTATATCAGTGGTTCCCGACCATCTTGGCACCAGGGGCTGGTTTTGTGGAGACGATTTTTTCACAGACCAGGTTGGGGGAGGGGGTCGGCGTGGAGGGGGATGGTTTCAGTTTTGCCTGCCACTCACCTCCTGCTGTGCAGCCTGAGTCTCAGCAGGACCTCTGCTGGCCTGTGGCCCTGGGGTTGGGGACTCTTGCTGTACATCACATACCTCCAACTTATTTATTTGTTAACTGGAAGTCTGTGCCTCTTAATCTCCTTCATCTGTTTCACTCATCCCTTTTGATCCCTCCCCTCTGGCAACCACCTCTTCGTTCTCTGTGAGTCTGTTTCTGTTTTATTGTGTTTGTTTGTTTTGTTTTTAAGATTCCACATATAAGTAAAATAACATCAGACAGTAAATATCTTTGACATGGTCAGTCATATGGTGTCTGTCACAGTCATTGGGAAGCAAAAGTTGCCGTGTGCATATTAAGTTGCTTCAGTCGTGTCCGACTCTTTGCAACCCTACGGACTGTAACCTGCCAGGCTTCCCTGTCCTTGNAAGTAAAATAACATCAGACAGTAAATATCTTTGACATGGTCAGTCATATGGTGTCTGTCACAGTCACTGGGAAGCAAAAGTTGCCGTGTGCATATTAAGTCGCTTCAGTCGTGTCCGACTCTTTGCAACCCTACGGACTGTAACCTGCCAGGCTTCCCTGTCCTTGGGATTCTCCAGACAAGAACACTGGAATGGGTTGACATTTCTTTCTCCAGGGGATCTTCCCAACTCAGGGATTGAACCTGAGTCTCTTGTATCTCCTGCATTAGCAGGTAAATTCTTTGCCAATAACACCACCTGGGAAGCCCAGAGTTACCATAGATAATCCATAAATGAATAGGTATGATCAGATTTGGCTTGCGGGCCATAGTTTGCCAACCCCTGGATCAATAGATTGACTCTCTTTTTAAATTAATTTATTTTTTTAATTTCTGAGAATAGGAGTAAGAGTGTGCATTCACTGGACTTAATCCGGTCTTCCTCTAACCCCTATCATTACTACATGGGAATAATACGGCCAGTATCCATGCAACGCATGGCTGACTCTCTTCTCCATAACTTGCCTTAGCACCCCATACACTCTGACGATTATATAGCAAGTTGTTCTAGGGGTGGGAGAGTTCTATTGACATGTTACTGATTATATCGGACAAAAATCTCAGGTTAAAAAAAAAAGTTAAATCATTGTTTTCAATGTTCAGGAGTAACATGAAAATGTCAAGATTTCATCAACTTAGCACTCATTGAGGTGTTTAGTGAATATCAGGGTAGGTGATGTCCAGGTTGTATTTATAGAACATAAGTGGGCACAGAGCTGAAATAGAGCCAGGAAGGGGATGTTGATTTGATTGGTTGATGCAGTCGTGATTCATTTAAGATGACAGAACTGGAGCATATGGAAAACCCAATAGATTCTATAAGTAAATTTTTCCATCAAAGCAAATTAGGAAAGGACATGCCTGATGTGTCAGTCAATGGCCTGAGAACTGAAAAGTAGTTTCTTTTGGGTGCTTCCTACAGAAGAATCAGCTCTTTATCTATACATGTTCTCTATATTAAAATTCAAATTTCTAGGGCAGAGAATCCTCTTAGTGTAGCCACTGCTCACTCCTTGGGCAGGAAGAACAGCCACTGATTTTTCCCTTCTCTTGGACAGTATGTAATAAGGCTTACCTTTTCTTCAAAGAAAAGTCAAGGTGGTACTGCTGCTGCTGCTGCTGCTAAGTCGCTTCAGTTGTGTCCGACTCTGTGCGACCCCATAGATGGTAGCCCACGAGACTCCCCCGTCCCTGGGATTCTCCAGGCAGGAACACTGGAGTGGGTTGCCATTTCCTTCTCCAATGCATGAAAGTGAGAAGTGAAAGTGAACTCGCTCAGTCGTGTCCGACTCTTAGCGACCCCATGGACTCCAGCCCACCAGGCTCCTCCATCCATGGGATTTTCCAGGCAAGAGCACTGGAGTGGGGTGCCATTGGTGAATATGAACTAGATGGGCAGGCAGAAACAAATGGTGTCTGTGACAGTTTAGAATATTAAATAGCAGAGTTTTAGAAAGATCAATATATTGTTCATTCCAACAGTCTGTCTCTTTAGGTAAAAAGGGAGTAGTTTTGATAGTTATTTTTGATATCATATAAGATATCATGATTTCCAAAGATAATGTTGATTTTTCTTTTTTTTAAACTTTTTGTGATTAAAAATGTTGAACATACATCAAGTCAGCAGAATACTGAGATGAGTGCCTCCATGGGCTCACCCAGCACAGCCGTGGTCAGCATCCGCTTTCTTCCTGACATTTGCACTCTCCCAGCTCCTTGGACATTAGTTTTCCAGGAAAATTTTACATAAGTTGAAATGCACAAATCTTGGCTGCATATTGTTGACAAATGGGTGTGCCCAAGTGGCCCACACCCCTAACAGTATATGGAAACATTTTGTTCCGCAAATGTGCCTCTCCAGTCTTTGCCTCCCTCTAATCCCAACTGGTACCTTGTCTGATTTTCACCTAAAATCTGTCTGGAACAATGCCTTGTGATTCTTCTGTGCTGCTCCTTCCTCTCACTCCAGTATTCTTGCCTGGAGAATCCCATGGAGGGAGGAGCCTGGTAGGCTACAGTCCATGGGGCCACAAAGAGTTGGAAACGACTGAGCTCCTTCACTTTCTTTCTTTCTTTCCTCTTGCCATGATGTCCATGAGGTTCGGGCAGGTTTCCTGCATGTCAGTAGTTCATGCCCCATCCTGGCTGCGTTGAATTCCATGATGTGTGAGGTACTGTCATTTGCTTATCTATTCACCTGCTGGAGTGCATCCTTTCTTTCTTTTTTTCTTTTCTTTCTTTCAAATATTTTTTTTTTTAAGTTTTTTTGATCTGATTGAGAAGGTTTCCAATGCTGAGGAATTTGAAATGTTTAGATAAGAGCAAGTACATACTCTATAGCGTCACTATAATTTAAACTACTGGTTCATATCTTTGGATTAACTTAAAGTAGAAAAAGAGCTTACTTACCTTGGTCTTGCTTCCAAGCAGAGTTAAAGACCTATACACATTGAACTGAATGTACATATTAGGATTTTAGATGAAAATTGTAAAGCTATTACAAAGAGTTTGTTACTGAATTTTTGAAGTTTGTAACAGATGTAATCATAGACTAATGGCATAACACACTTATTTATTTTTTTTTAAACTTTAAATTTTGGATTGGGTTATAGTCGGTCAATAGTGTTGTGATAGTTTCAGGTGAACACTGAAGAGATTCAGTCATACATGTACTTGTATCCATTCTCCCCCAAATTCCCTCTCACCAGGCTGCCATATCACATTGAGCAGAGTTCCCTGTGCTATACAGTAGGTCCTTGTTGGTTATCCATCTTAAATATAACCGTGTGTACATGTCCATCCTAAACTACCTAACTATTCCTTTCCACTCTTCCTTCTCCCTGGCAACCATAAATTTGTTCTCTAAGACTGAGTCCCTTTCTGTTTTGTAAGTTCATCCATATCATTTCTTTTTAGATTTCACATATAAGTGCTGTCATATGATATTTCTTTTTCACTGCCTGAATTACTTCATTCAGTATGACAATTTCTAGATCAACAGAATAAAAATGAAAAATAAAACTTCTAGATTTGTCTCTCTTGAACTGTATTTGAAATCCAGATTATCTGAATTGATTTGGGTGTATCGGCTACATGAGAAGACGAACTGAAAATCTGTTTCATGTCCCCATAGAAATAAGTGCTGAATTCACCCTTTAGCACATTTTAAAAAACTTAGTTCAAAGTCATATTTTTTTTTTCAAATCTTGCAGGCAGTTGACACCTGTATTGTTCAGGAATGTGTCTGTGTTTGTTAATATTATTAACTTTGACGGAGGGAAGTTACTTCCCAATCTAACTTGAATCTAATCAGAATGCTTAAATTGACTTCTTATAACTTGTTTACCTAAACATGTTCTACTATTTAATTATCTCTAGTACTATGCCAATATTTCAGATATGTGCATTATCCACTCAGCTGTGTCTGATGCTTTGCAACCCCATAGACTGTAGCCCTCCAGGCTCTGTCCATGCGATTCTCCAGGAAACAATACTGGAGAGGGTTGCCATTTCCTTCTCCAAGGGATCTTCCCAACCCAGGAATCGAAGCCAGGTCTCCTGCATTGCAAGAGGATTCTTTACTGCCTGGACCATGAGGAAAGTAATATTTCAGATGATAATGCTCAAATCTGAAAGCTCAGTTATATAACCAGTATTTCTCCGAAGTGTTTACTTTCAGTATCAGCCTCACAATATATTCCACCAGAAAGAAGATTTGTGGACTAGCCATTTGAAAAACACATTTTGCCCCCAAATCCATCTAACTTTGTTTATCTAATTATTTCACAGGCTTATCTTTCATGATGTGTTTCTTTCTAAGTAACTCTTACTAACACACACTGATGTACTAGTATTCTCAGAAACCCCAAATTTAAATACCTCTGGTAATATGAAGATAAGTAATCTTAAAAATTGATCAAAGTTCTCAGCTTTATTTATTGAGAGGCTTGTACAATTTATAAATGCAATTCCAGCCTCCTGATAGGATAAAGATACAGGCAAAAGAAGAAATAGTGAGAAAATTAAAACATGACATGAGAACAGAAAATGCTCTTGTTATTATTGAGTATCTTATGATTTAAAAGAGTAGAATTTAGTGATAAGGAAAATTTTGTTCAACTTATGTGCAAAAGGATGTGAAACAGGACATTTTGAGAGAGACTTTGGAATTTCTGGAGTTCTAATCCTGGCATTCCAGGATGGGTTTAAAAAGTCAGGAGAAAATAGAGGAGAAAGGAAAGAAACAGGAGTCTTATCTGCTACCTCTGCCGCATAGCAGTCCTTCTCATAGCGTCTCCTAAATACATACAGAACTCTTCTCTAGTATGCACAAACATCTGGAAAAAACATCATCTTAGAGCAGGTACACATGTTTGGGCATGGTGAGAATTTTGAGTGGGGGCATAGCAAAAGCATTCCCAGTGGTCAAAATCTTTTGAGAAGTCAGTGAGGCTGCAAACATAAAAAGAACTGATGGAGTCCAGAGCACCAATTAATCAGTTCAGTGATCAGAAGGAGCAGAACATTCTAATTGGCTACGACTTTCTGCAAAAAAAGAGACTCTGGGGGAATGAAAAGAAGCAAACATCAACAGAGAAGGAGAAAGATAAAAGAAAGGCAAGGTGAACAAAGAGGACAGCAGAATGCAACAGAGAGGATGATAGGATGGGGAGCCACGTTGATGCTGAATAGCAGTTCGTTCTGGCATCAGAAAAGAGAAGATTCTCAGCGCTAAATTGGAACATTGGTTTTATTAGTGTGTTTACCTATGGTCAGCAATTTTGTTTGGGTGTATCTTTGAATTCTCACTTTACATCTGAATTGAGGTTCTTAAGAGTCACTGTGCTGTGCTTAGTTGCTCAGTCAAGCCTGACTCTCTGTGACCCCATGGACTGTAGCCTGCCAGGCTTCTCAGTTCATGGGGATTCTCTGGGCAAGAATACTGGAATGGCTTGTCATGCCCTCCTCTCTTAAGAGTAAGTTGCCCAAATTTCACATATGATAGGTAAATTTGCATTTCAGGCCTTGTGACTCAAAGGCCCACATTCACTCTACTACACTCACTCCTCCAACAGAAGCAATTGGAGCATCTGGTCACAACATGAGATGATTTTGCCTGATTACACTAACGGAAGATACTTCACTGAAGTTCAAGTCAGTTTGGACAAATGGATATTTGTAATTTAATGGCTCCTAAGGGCATTCAGATGACACTTTGAAAAGCTGTCAATCAATATAGTCAATTAATTTAAGGCACAGAGTGGAGAAGAACTAGGTTATTAATATTCACAATGAAGGTAGTCTTCAATATAAGGTCAACTGACTCTATTTAAAAACTCAGGTAATATGCAAGACAGCAAAAGAGACACAGATATAAAGAACAGACTTTTGGACTCTGTGAGAGAAGGCGAGGGTGGGATGATTTGAGAGAAGAGCATTGAAACATGTATATTACCATATATGAAATAGATGACCAGTCCAAGTTCAATGCATGAAACAGGACACTCATAGCCAGTGCCCAGGGACAACCCAGAGAGATGGGGTGGGGAGGGAGGAGGGAAGGGGGTTCGAGATGGGGGACACGGGTACACCCGTGACTGATTCATGTCAATGTAAGCAAAAACCACCACAATATTGTAAAGTGATTAGCCTCCAATTAAAATTAATTAATTAGAATTTTGTTAAGGATTTTTGCATCTATGTTCATTAGTGATATTGGCCTGTAGTTTTCTTTTTTGGTGACATCTTTGTCAGGTTTTGGTATTAGGGTGATGGTGGCCTCATAGAATGAGTTTGGAAGTTTACCTTCCTCTGCAATTTTCTGGAAGAGTTCGAGTAGGATAGGTATTAGCTCTTGAAATTTTTGGTAGAATTCAGCTGTGACGCCGTCTGGACCTGGGCTTTTGTTTGCTGGAAGATTTCTGATTACAGTTTCAATTTCTGTGCTTGGGATGGGTCTGTTAAGATTTTCTATTTCTTCCTGGTTCAGTTTTGGAAAGTTGCCCTTTTCTAAGAATTTGTCCATTTCTTCCATGTTGTCCATTTTATTGGCATATAATTGCTGATAGTAGTCTCTCATGATCCTTTGTATTTCTGAGTTGTCTGTTGTGATCTCTCCATTTTCATTTCTAATTTTATTGATTTGATTTTTCTCCCTTTGTTTCTTGATGAGTTTGGCTAATGGTTTGTCAATTTTATTTATCCTTTCAAAGAACCAGCTTTTGGCTTTGTTGATTTTTGCTGTGGTCTCTTTTGTTTCTTTTGCATTTATTTCTGCCCTAATTTTTAAGATTTCTTTCCTTCTACTAACCCTGGGGTTCTTCATTTCTTCCTTTTCTAGGTGCTTTAGGTGTAGAGTTAGGTTATTTATTTGACTTTTTTCTTGTTTCTTGAGGTACGCCAAAATCACAGTCATCAAAACAGTATGGTACTGGCACAAAGACAGAAATATAGATTAATGGAACAAAATAGAAAGCCCAGAGATAAATCCACCCACCTATGGACACCTTATCTTTGACAAAGGAGGCAAGAATATACAATGGATTAAAGACAATCTCTTTAACAAGTGGTGCTGGGAAAAGTGGTCAACCACTTGTAAAAGAATGAAACTAGAACACTTTCTAATACCATACACAAAAATAAACTCAAAATGGATTAAAGATCTAAATGTAAGACCAGAAACTATAAAAATCTACAAGCAATAAATGCTGGAGAGGGTGTGGAGAAAAGGGAACCCTCTTACACTGCTGGTGGGAATGCAAACTAGTACAGCCACTATGGAGAACAGTGTGGAGATTCCTTAAAAAAACTGGAAATAGAACTGCCTTATGACCCAGCAATCCCACTGCTGGGCATACACACCGAGGAAACCAGAACTGAAAGAGACACTTGTACCCCAATGTTCATTGCAGCACTGTTTATAATAGCCAGGACATGGAAGCAACCTAGATGTCCATCAGCAGATGAATGGATAAGAAAGCTGTGGTACATATGCACAATGGAGTATTACTCAGCCATTAAAAAGAATACATTTGAATCAGTTCTAATGAGGTGGATGAAACTGGAGCCTATTATACAGAGTGAAGTAAGCCAGAAAGAAAAACACCAATACAGTACACTAATGCATTATGTATGGAATTTAGAAAGATGGTAACGATAAACCTGTATGCGAGACAGCAAAAGAGACACAGATGTATAGAACAAGCTTTTGGACTCTGTGGGAGAGGGAGAGGGTGGGATGATTTGGGAGAATGGCATTGAAACATGTATAGTATCATATACGAAACGAATTGCCAGTCCAGGTTCGATGCATGATACTGGATGTTTGGGGCTGGTGCACTGGGATGACCCAGAGGGATAATACAGGGAGGGAGGAGGGAGAGGGGTTCAGGATGGGGAACACGTGTATACCTGTGGCAGATTCATGTTGAGGTATGGCAAAACCAATACAATATTATAAAGTAATTAACCTCCAATTAAAATAAACAAATTTATATTAAAAAACAAAAAATTAAATAAATTTAATATTAAAATTAAAAATAAAATTATTTAATTAATTAAAAAAACTCAGGTACATGTGTTATCAGTTCTAGAATATTTTTCCTAAATAGAATTACAAATAAAATGTTGAAATATAAACCACATAAACAATCAGGTGCATATACTTTTTTTTAATGGCGTGTTCTTTGTTAATGTGAAGTAAGACCATTTTTTAAATGTTTATTTTGTGTAGGTATATATCTTGTGGCTTATAGACAATTTACAATAAGATTGTCCATTGTCCATTGAGTCTTTTTCCCTTAATTCTGTGTGTGTGCCATTTGAAGACTCCCTCATCAATCCAGTCTTTCTATCAATAGAAACCTCTTGTAAGACTGAAAAATTCACAGAGAACACAGCTTATCTACCATTGCATTTTCCTTAACATTATATTCTGGATGTACAAGAACTCAGTTTTCTGGAATCCAGCAAAAACAAAGATTACTTTACCTGTGTCTGGTAGACAAGTGGACCAATAGATGGATAAATGGGAAAAAAAGAAAAGAAAGGAAGGAAGGAAGGAAGGAAAAACAAAAACAGGCAGAGAGGGAAGGAAAGAGAGAAGACGAAAGGAAGAAATAATAAAGTAATGCTATGCTCTAGAAGGAAACGTTTCTTTTAAGAACATGCATGCATGGCTTAGCGAGAGTGCGCGTGGTAAATGAACTGTATTGCAGCATACTGAAAAGCGATTGGCAGTCAGAAGAGATGAGTTATATTCTTTGCCATGGACTCTACAGACTTAAATAAGACCCTTAACCTTATGCACTTCCTTTTCAAACTTGAAAATCTTAATCTATAGGAAAGCATGGACATCGTCTAAGCATGAGAGAATGTGGACATTTGAGAAGACCTGAAATAGTTAAAGGCAGGGCAAGACTTGGGAAAGGATTGCTGCGGCCACATGTTTTCCCAGTGTGTGACCTGCAGGCACGCACCTGGGCTCGGTCAGGTTACAGCTCACTTGTTTCCTCCACCCCCAGGTCAGGCCCTGGTCGATGATAGACCCAGGACCCTCCTTAATTAAGTATACCAATCACCTAAAGCAACAAGAGGGTATTAGAGAATATTGGATGTCACTCAGTCTCTCTTTAGACTTCCTTTCCCTTTAATTATTTCAAAAGAAAAACACTGTTTGTTTTTAAAGTCAAAAATAACAAAAGCAAAGCCTTTCAAGGAATAGATATCTGTAAAGATTAAGTAATGACTGCCTGGACTTTTAACTGCCCTGCATTTGCAGCTAAATTTGATGCTAAGTTGAATATAGGCAGCTCTAGTTATCTATTCCCACTCATTTGTCCCTCCGGATGCCTCATTTAGAAAATATCAATGAACAGTTACCATCTGGTTTCATAAAGAAAATGTCTGGAAATTCTTAGTTGATTCTCTTTTACTTAGAATTATTTTGTTGTTGTTGTTCCTTAAATCTAAGGAGCTAGAGGATATTTAAAAACATTACCGCTTCTATCCTATTCCAGGAATAGTTTTCTTCAGAGAAGTCTCTAAATCACCAATGGCTTTTGGGAATTTACCACATCAAAGAGAAGGAAGGGATGCTTTCCGTTATCCAATGGGAACTGCAGGTGTGTGGGATGGGCCCCCTCAAGCTACAAATTTGATGAGTCAATTACAAGTTTATAATCTATCTCATGAAAAAAAAAAATGTATCTTGGGGACTTAACAGAGGTTTTGTTTTCCATCATATTAGAAAGTTGAACTCAGAAGATTAACTAATGGAATTTGATTTTCTTAATTTAGTCGTTGTTACTAATACACATTTTCTTTGTCTTCTCACGTTTGATTTTATGGGTAGATTCCATCAAAATATTACTGAATGATGTTTACAATATCAGACTTAGAATATCACTTAACATGTTTTCTTATATGAACTTCTCATCAATCCCTTGGTATCTGTATTGGTAATATAAAATCCCCACAGGGAAAATCATATTTGGAGAACTTAAACTCAATATCCTCAGTGAAACCCATTGTAGACTCGAAAAGTTCATTTTCTGGCCCACACGGAGTCCACAAAAGTGAATTCTCATGTCAGTTTCTCCTGGACCAATTCTCTGAATGGTTTGCCCTCTCTAATCACCTTCTTTAAGGCATCTACTTACTTTTTATTTCCCAAGTCACCCCTAGCCTGACCTTGTTGACTAAAATACTAAAACTCTGAATTATTACCATATGCCATCATTTCTGACAGTTCTGTTTCCCATTCTCTGTCCTCACCTTTCTTATAAGATGATAAAAATCTAAAAACTTGGCTGCACCAATATTACCATATGATAATACCATAATTACCCAAGTCATGTTTTATTTGTTTTAAGTTCTGTCTAGTTGTCCTAAATAAAAATCTTAATCTAATGATTTTACTGGTGAGAACAGAAAACACAGGGGTTTGATAACCTAGATGAGATGGGTTAAATTCTTGAAAAACACAGTATACCAAAACTCACTTAAGAAGAAACAGATGATATGAATAGACCTGTATTTGCTAAAGAAATTAAGTCAGTAATCAATAACTTTCTAAATCAGAAAGCACTATGGGTTTGCTAGTGAATTCTACCAATTAAGGAAGACGTTGTACCAGGTTTAAAAACTCTTAAGCCTGGTAAAATTTCTTAAAACTCAACAGAAAGAAAGCAAGCAACTAATTAAAAAGCGAGCCAGAGGCCATAACAGTCACTTCACCAAAGAAAGTATCCAGATGACAAATAAGCATACAAAAGGATGCTTCACATCATGCTGTCAGGGAAACGCAAGTTAAAATAATAAGAAAAAACGACTACACACCAGTCAGAATGGCCAAAATCCAGAGAACTGACAACAGCAATTGGTGGTGAGGATAAGAAGCAGCAAGAATGTGCATGCGTTGCTGATGGTACTTCAAAAATAGAACAGCCACTTGGGAAGATATTTTAGAAATTTCTTATAAAACTAAGTATATTCACTATATAATCCAGCAATTGCATTCTTTGCTGTTTACCTAAAGAAGCAAAAATTTTATGTCCGTGAAAAAACCTGAATACAGATGTTTAGAGCAGTTTCCTTCATCAGTGCCAAAACTTGGAAGGAACCAAGATGCCCTTCAGTAGGTAAATTCTGGTGCTCCTGCTCGTGCTTAATTGCTCAGTCATGTCCGACTCTTTGTGACCCCATGGACTGTAGCCCCCAAGGCTCCTCAGTCTGTGGGATTTGCCAGGCAAGAATACTGGAGTGGGCTGCCATTTCCTCCTCCTGGAGGAATTTCCTGACCCAGGGATCAAACTCGTGTCTCCTGCATCTTCTGCATTGCAGGCAGATTCTTTACCGCTGAGGTGTCAGGGAAGTCCCTAAATTATGGCACATCTAGAAAATGAAATATTATGCAATGTTAAAAATAAATGAGCTATTAACCCATGAGAAAACATGGAAGAGTCTTAAATGCATATTACTAGATGAAGAAGGCAATACAAAAAGACAATATACTGTGTAATTGCAACTGTTTATATATGATAGTCTAGAAAAGGCAAAACTATATAGATTAAAAAAAAAGATCAGCAGTTATGGGGGTAGTTCAGAAGAGTAGTTCAAAGCACAGTATTTTTCAGGCAGTGAAAACATTCTATATGATGTTATATTAATATACATATGCAATGAAAGGTTTATCTAAACTCAGAGAAAGTACATCAGCAAGTGTGAAGCTTAAGGTAGACAATGAACTTTTGATAATTATGATGTGTCAATGTAGGTTCATCCTT
>SJYT01066885.1:10876-77374 GCA_006410635.1 Cephalophus harveyi | reverse complement strand
TATAAGAGACAGTCTTCACAGTCCAACTCTCACATCCATACATGACCACAGGAAAAACCATAGCCTTGACTAGACGGACCTTAGTCGGCAAAGTAATGTCTCTGCTTTTGAAAATGCTATCTAGGTTGGACATAACTTTTCTTCCAAGGAGTAAGCGTCTTCTAATTTCATGGCTGCAGTCACCATCAGCAGTGATTTTGGAGCCCAAAAAAATAAAGTCTGGCACTGTTTCCACTGTTTCCCCATCTATTTCCCATGAAGCTGTCTCTTATACACATCTAGATGTGTATAAGAGACAGGAGTACAGATAACAGAAGTCATGTATGCACAGGGTTAGGGAAATCTCTTTACTTTTATTTCAACTTGTTTGTCAATCTAAAATTGATTTTATCAACTATACTTCAATAAAATAAATTAAAAAATAAACTTGTTCTTAAAAATCAAACCTTTTAAAATTAAAAGAAAAAAGAACCTTAATAATTATCTACTATTAGCATTATTTTAAAATCTTAAAAACTTGAGGGAGAAGGAAACCCAGCCCCGCTGGTCTCTGGCTGGCTTAGCTTCCCTTACAACTTTCTGCTTCTGCATTGTGAAGGCTTTCCACTGCAGTGTGAAGATGACCACATTTGTGGACAGCTCACCTGCTCCTTCAAATTCTGTCCATCTCCACCCACTGAGAATGAAAATGGGAGAGGCTGTTCCTGTGTGAGAGCAGGGAGTATATGGGAAATCTCTTTACTCTCTTCTCTATTTTGTTGCTAATCCCCAATTGCTTTGAAAATGTAAAGACAGATAAAACACAAAATGGTAGCTTAGTAAGAAGATACTGTTAGTTTGGTAACCCATACAATGAATGATTTAGAAAGACATCAGTCTAACCTGCATACATGGGAAAAGCTCTGTCCATATATGAAAACTAAGACTTCAATCAAATTTGGCAAATAAGTTATTGTCAGTGTGTGCATCTCCATAAAAGAAATGTAATACAGCAGTGAATTAAGGTTTCGCTTGTAGGAGATAATGCAGTCTATAGGAAGAATGTCCAGCATTGGTGTCAAAAAGGTGTGGATTTGAACTCCAGTCATTTAAAAGTAATGTGACCTTGGACACGTTGTTTACTTTTTTATATATCAGATTCATCTGAAAAAAATGACTATATCTGTCATACAGTGATGCTTCAAATATTCTTGAAAATATAACCATGTGTGATGATGGATGTTAACAAGACATATTGTGCTAATAAACTTGTAATATACACATATATGAAATCATAATGTTGTACACCTGAAACTAACATAATGCTGTGTGTCAATTATATTTCAATAAAAGTCTATAAGCTTCATAGTTTTAGCTCATCTCCTGGCACACAGTAGGCTATCAAAAAATGGGTGACTTCCAACCATAGAAAAAAATAAGTGTTTATGACATTGTTAGGTCTTATATCCTCAGCAAAAATAATACATGTGAGTAAAAAACTTAGTACAGGGATTGAATACACCAAGTTCAGACAATCAGAGGCTAAATACTTTCTAGAAGATGAGAGTTTTCCCTAGAGTGAGTAATTTCACAGACAGGGAGTGAAAATAAGCCAACCACTCTATGAGAGATGTAGGGCTTATTGTCTCAAAAACTGATCTTATAGTCTCAAAATTAGGCTCACTACATTTAAAGGAACCTTACTTTAAATCTTTCTTCATCCTCACAGTAAAAGTTACAGTTTCAGGGAACAAGTTCTTTCTATTTAAGTCTAAGCTTCACTGGCATAATTAAGACTCATTTAAAGTAGAATTAGCTTTGACATGTGGCAGGAGAGGTCGTAGTTAATTCCTTTTCCTTATTACCTGGTACCTTGAATATGTTGAGAAGTATCCCTGGGATGGAGTAAGAAGGCCAGGAGTTCTTCACCCACTTTGTAAATCTTTTCTTAGACATGGGTTTTCCTTCAAGAGTTAAGCCATTGAGTTGCTGTATCACATGCCTTATCTTGGTAATTTATAGAATTATTCAACTATGACACTGGATGGATCCTTTTCTTTTTTTTTTAAATTTATTTTTTTTTTTTTTTAATTTTATTTTTACTTTATTTTACTTTACAATACTGTATTGGTTTTGCCATACATTGACATGAATCCGCCACGGGTGTATACGAGCTCCCAATCCTGAACCCCCCTCCCACCACCTACCCCATATCATCTCTCCAAGTATACAATCTCTCTGTGTCTACAGAAAGCCTCTTTGATGGGTAACGGGGATATTTGTATAAAGTTATTTCTCTAAGCAAAGGGAGGCACTCCTTCTAGAGGGCGGCTTTAAGTCCTGCCTCCTTTCTGTGACATTAGGAATTCCCTAACCAATCTGAAGGACACAATAGATCTTACCCCTAAGATTAGCAGTAGGGTGGGTTGGGAAATGACTTTCAAGAAGAGAAAGAAAATTCAAATCAATGTTTTTTTTTTTTTTTGGCTAAATGCAAGCTGAATGTCATCCTTTTGGATTAATTATGAAAAATCAAGAAATAATTTGCTATTTTATCTGAAATACAAATAAAATAAACTTGGACTTCTAGTTACTAGAACTTTTCAAGTTATTGAAGTCTTTGTTTTTTCTTTTAAAATTATTTATTTGTATGCATTTTTAATATTTTATATTTACAGTAAATCATTTAGAAAGAACAGAAAACAGTGAAGAAGGAATAAAAATTATCTCCTTCCATTCACTCAGAATTAGGTATCATTAAGGAGACCTGGGTTCAATCCCTGGGTTGGGAAGATTCCCTGGAGAAAGGAATGGCTACTCACTCCAATATTCTTGCCTGGAGAATTCCATGGAGAGCAGAGCCTGGTGGGTTAATAGTCCATGGGGTCACAGGGAGTCAGACATGACTGAGAGACTAGCACTTTTACTTTCAATATCTTAGATTTCTTTCTAATCTTCCTTGCATATATTTGTGAGTGTGTATTAGTTTCATAGAATTAGGGGCATATTATGTTGTATATGTTATAGGAGACCTGGGTTCAATCCCTGGGTTGGGAAGATTCCCTGGAGAAAGGAATGGCTACTCACTCCAATATTCTTGCCTGGAGAATTCCATGGAGAGCAGAGCCTGGTGGGTTAATAGTCCATGGGGTCACAAGGAGTCAGACATGACTGAGCGACTAACACTTTTACTTTCAATATCTTAGATTTCTTTCTAATCTTCCTTGCATATATTTGTGGGTGTGTATTGAGTGAGTGAGTGAAGTCGCTCAGTCGTGTCCGACTCTTTGCGACCCCATGGACTGTAGCCTACCAGGCTCTTCCCTCCATGGGATTCTCCAGGCAAGAGTACTGGAGTGGGTTGCAGTTTCCTTCTCCAGGGGATCTTCCCAACCCAGGGATCGAACCCGGGTCTCCCGCATTCCAGGCAGAAGCTTTAACCTCTGAGCCACCAGGGAAGCCAGTTACGTAGAATTAGGGGCATATTATGTTGTATATGTTACTGCCTTTTTCATCAAAAGTAATTTCATGCATATTTTAATACCATTTAATATAATGAAGGAGACTATTATTAGGTAAATATAATTCAAAAAAATATGTCACTCAACTCCTGTTACATAGCAACGATGACATGTCACATCAACTAGGAGAAGTTGGATTATTAAGTACTGGAGATGAAAATCTTTGTCAGAGGTAGGAGTAGAGTTGGGTTCCTAATTCACAGCATATACAAAATTAAATCACTAACAATTATGGCTTATTGAAATGTAAAAATTTTTTACACATGCAGTAAAGCATACAGTAAAAACTATTAATTTATATTTAAAATAAAAATTTACATAAATTGAGAAAAATATTTACAACATTATAAAAGCCAGTGTATGTAAACATGTAATATATAAATATGTAACATGAAAATAAATACAAATTAGAAAAAGATGAACATGCTACAGGAAAAAATGTAAGTCACTTTAAGAGACAAATTTCAGAGAAGAGGATGAAAAAATTCAATTTCATTATCTATCAAAGGTACCCCTTACATGCTACTTTATATTTTTTGCTGATTCACTTTTTCTTCAAATCAAATCACTGTGCTGTGTTTGTTGCTCAGCGGTGTCCAACTTTTTGTGACTCCATGGACTGCAGCCTACCAGGCTCCTCTGTCCATGGGGATTCTTCATGAAAGAATGCTGGAGTAGGTTTTCATGCCCTTCTCCTGGGGATCTTCCCAACCCAGGGGTTGAACCCAGGTCTCCTGCACTGAAGACAGATTCTTTTACCAACCGAGCCACCAGGGAAGCCCCAAATCAAATCAGTACCTGATAGACAGACAGATAATATTTTTATATTGCACATTTCCCCCTCAATCCAGTATAAATAGTGCTGCTGTCTTTTTATTCCCTGTTGTATATTCCCAGTAAAAGACTCATATTAAATATATGTACCAGTTAAACGCTGCTGCATAACAAATAATGTCAAATTTCCAGTGGAATATAGCAATAAGCATTGCCTTTGTGTTAATGAGTTTCTAACTCAGCTAGGATGCTTCAGCTCCATGGTGTAGTCGGGTGGGGTGGCTCCATTCCAGCTGCCACTCGCCCTCCTCCTGGAACAGCAGGAGGGGTGGGCGGCCGTGTGCCTCTTTTAAGAATGGAATAAGAACTTGTGGACGTGGAGGGAGGAGAAGGTGGGGCACATTGAGAGAGCAGGTTTGATGTATGCACACTACCTTACGCAAAATAGACAGCTAGTGGGAAGCTGCTGTGTAGCATAGTGAGCCCAGCTTAGTGCACTGTGATGACTTAGAGGGGTGGGATGTTATAGGAGGGAGGCTCAAGTGGAAGGAAATATATATATACACTTATAGTTGATTCATGTTGTTGTACTGCAGAAACTAACACAATATTGTGAAACAATTATCCTCCAATTAAAGAAAAAAAAAGAATGGCATAAATACAAGCAAATATAACCAGCCACAAAAATCGCACTTTAAGTCCCTCTAACATCATATCTTCTGCATCCACATTACCCAGAGAAAGTTACACCATGAAACACAAAATCCAGAGAAGGGAAGTGTACATCCATATGTAGCAGAGAGTGCATATATACATAAGATCAAGAATCGAGGTCCATAATTCTCCCTGTGCACAGTCCCTCATTTGTTTCCAAATCTTTGTGACCCCATGGAATGTAGCCCACCAGACTCCTCTATCCATGGGGCTTTCCAGGCAAGAATTCTGGAGGTTATATAGATATTTATGTATACATATCTAATATTTATATATGTAACATTGATATATATATATATAACAAAACAAAAAGAGGTTGTTACTTCCATCTTACTTTTATTGTACTTAGTTACAATAGGCAATGTTAATGAGAATATGGAAAACTCAATGATAACAAGAAGATAACCAAATATCCTTTGTACCTGTAGTTGATTTTCATGAAGTTAACATTTCAGGTTCTTCCAAGGTGGTTGAGTGGAAAAGAATCCGCCTGCCAATGCAGGAGATATGAGTTCAGTTCTTGGGTCGGGAAGATTCCTTGGAGAAGGAAATGGCAACCCAAGCCAACCTTGCTTGGGAAATCCCATGGACAGAGGAGCTGGCAGCCTACAGTCCACAGGGTCTCAAAAGAGACTTTAGCAACTAAACAACAGCAATATTTCCAGTATAACCGGAGATGCACTCAAAAATTTGCTTCTGTGATTTTTCATTGCATTGTGATTTTTTATGCATTTCATTCATATTAGAGAAAATTGGAATCAACCTTCTCTTTTTCTGAAACAGTACTTTCTTTTCTTACTGCATTTAATTTGATCTAGCACAGCCAACCTTTCTTATCATTGCATATGATGACTTGCAACTTTGGCAGAATAAGAAGAATGTATTTTTTCCTGATGAAATCTTCTACGACTGTTTGAGTTCATAAGTTAAAAAATCATGTATGGACTGCCTACTGAATTTTAGGAATGAATCAGTCATCTTCCTTCTCCCCTTCAATAGCTCAGATAAACAGCAGAAGTCTGGAGAGAGTGTGTATAAACATCATGAACGGATTAAAAAAAAGTGCAATTATAGATAGATCCACATTCTGGATGTTAAGAGGTCCTGATAAAAGACAAGAAATTCAGACTCCTCAAGGAGGAAAAGGAATGCTAAGGTTAATCAGTAATGGGAGCTTTGAAAATGCCGATATTGCTTTAAGATCTGTGCTCATGGCGTTTGATCGACATCACTCTCTACTGCTGGGGAGAAAAGGGGGTGTCCTTCTCTAGGTCCAAAGCCTCTGGAAAAAAAAAATGGGGCATCAGCTTTGTTAAGTGATGCTGAAAGGAGACAGGTTACCTGATAAGCCGTGGAGGGCCTAAGTCTGTTTCTTATTCTGGCTTCTGATTCCAGGCCCTGGTTTTCAATTCTGTTATACTGTCCCAAAATTTGGTAGGAGAGAGAGAGGAAGAAGGTCCAATCAATTATCAGGATTGGTTGAGAAAGATAAGCTAAGTACAATTTAATAGTCTTCCTTATTTCATAATGTCTAAAATATGAACTTGTAGAAAACATAGGTCCCAAAGGTCACTCTTAAAGCAGAAGTCTGTCAAGTAAGTGGCAAAGACCCTGGAAGACTCACATGCTTTATATTGTATTCTTTCTTTTGTTCCTCTGTGTATTAATCTGTTTAACAAATATTGCAACACATATTGGAAAGCTTGACTCCTTACATTCTTTTAAGTGGTTTACGGTTGTAAACAAATTGTTTAAGATCCATTAACACCAGAACAAACATCCACAGGGAGGGTGGTAAGCTGTCTTCAAATCAAAATCCTTCTGTGCCCTTAACTGGCTAGCAATACTACATCTAAGGGCTTCCCTCATAGCTCCACTGGTAAAGAATCCACCTGCAATGCAGGAGACTCCAGTTCGATTCCTGGGTTAGGAAGATCTCCTGGAGAAGAGATAGGCTACCCACTCCAGTATCCTTGGGCTTCTCTTGTAGCTCAGTGGGAGACCTGCAATGTGGGAGACCTGGTTCGATCCCTGGGTCAGGAAGATCCCCTGGAGAAGGGGATGGAAACACACTCTAGTATTCTTGCCCGGAGAATCCCATGGACAGGGGATCCTGGGTGGGCTACAGTCCACCATGGGGTCACAAAGAATCAGACACAACTGAAGCGACTTAGCACACACACACTGCATTTAAGGCACAGGAGTATACCCCTCTATGTCCATCATACACGACTCAAAAGACCAAGTCAGGATCCCAGGGTTTTAGATATTGTTTTTCTGTCCTATAAATACTAACAATTGAGCAAAACAACTCCCTTTTTTTTTTTTTTTTTATTAATTTTGAGTAAAAATGAGCTTCAAGTCAGCAGGCTGGGACCCCTGATTTGAGCAGTATCAGCAAAAAGAAACTCATCTTTATCTGGAATTAACTACAAATTCAATTAGAATAAAAATCTTAGCCCACCTCGTGGAAAAGATTTTACACAAAGAAAACCAGATGTTTCAACAGCATTAAGAGCACTTTGCCCAGCAGTCTAAGGAATTTTCCATCTTGTAAGCCCAATCACTGGTGAAAGTTACACAGATCCAGCTTTCCTAACACACAAAACGGCTTCCATTTCCCATGCTCCTTTAATTAGATTTACTTCTTTAACCAAAGTAGTGTTGGGTTGAAAGAATGGGAGGCGGGGAAGGACTTTACTTAATACTATGTTAGCAAGTTTAAAAAAGATTGAAGGGTAAAAGGCTGAGGTCTATTTGGAGATTCTCTCCCAGAGGAAGTACTTCTTATTTATTGTGAGTTTATTCAGTTGGAAAAAAAAAGAGTAATAAAAATAATCGCTAGAGGTTGTACTAAGAGCATACCTTAGTTCTATTTTCAGCTTTGAATCGATATAGGAAAACGGAGCATAAATGGAAAATAGAAGAGATTTAGAAGAGACCCAGGCATTATGCATCATTTTGTTTCACAGGAGGATATTAATGTGTAGAATGACCTGTGAGACAAGGCTGTGAAGGAAAACACACAGGATCACTCATGGCATGTGTGGGAAAGAGCGCTCAAGTGAAAGGGACCCAGGTGGGCTTCAACGATTTCTGCTTGGTTTCTGGAGATGTCTTAACTCTGTATTTTTTAAGTCTGTTTTAATTTGCATTTCTTTAATGAGAATAGTGAGAGAACCCAAAAGACAAAAAAAAAAAAAAAAGCTTGTCCAAAGAAATAGCAGTAAATTATAAAGGTTAAAATACAAGGAGCCAGTCACTCTTTTATAGTTAACGTCTGTCACTGTATTAAACAAAATCAACCAACATGTGGTTTAATTTCGACTTCTTTCCATATTGCAGTGTTCAAAATCTTTGGACTTTCCTCGTTGTGATCACAAGAGTCTCCAAACAGCTATTTCTAGTCGTCTGAACCCTTTTTAGGGACAAATTCACCTCCTTCCTAAATGCAGTAAAAGAGTTTCCTAAAATACAGATTGGGTTGTGACAGTCTCTTGTTGAAAATGGTTAATACTCCCCATCTTTTTAAGGAACAATACCCTAGTCCTTTATGTTTTACAAGACCTCCTCTTTCCCGACCATTTCCTGTTGCATGTTGCCACTCTCAATTCACTTCCCTTGAGCGTGTTAAACCCTTCCTTGCTTTTGTCCATTTAATGTATTTTTAAAAATTATTTATTTAACACTTCCCATGTGCCAGGCACTTTTATAAGCACTGGGAGTGAAGTGATAAACAAACTAGAAGTAAAATCTCTGACTTCCCAGGGCCATCTTCTTTGGGGGAAGAAGAACCATAAACACATTAGCCAATAGTACATATGCAGATGGTGATAAGTACTATGAAGAAAAGTAAAGTGAAAGAAGATAAAGTGATGCTTGGGTAGGGTTTTCAGTGTAGATAACACTGGAATTGCTGAAATCAACTCAAATCTCATCTCAACTGAAATCTCAAGTGAGAAGGAGAAGATGGGATGGCAGCAGCCTGGGTACCACCTTTGAAATCACCAGAACCTCAGAGTCCAGCTTAAAGTCCAGCTTAAGTCCAGCTGAACTTAAAGTCCAGCTACTTACACTTTATAAAACCTCTCTAGGATATTCTAATGCTCAGCTAAGGAATGTGGGACATGACCGAGTGAGAAATGGCATGAGCTTACTTATGTTTACTCGTCCCCTGGCTTCTGAGAAAAGATTGCGAAGGGCAAGTGTGGATGCTGGAGAAGACAATGGCACCCCACTCCAGTGCTCTTGCCTGGAGAATCCCAGGGATGGAGGGCCTGGTGGGCTGCAGTCCATGGGGTCGTTAAGAGTCAGACACGACTGAGAGACCTCACTTTCACTTTTCACTTTCATGCATTGGAGAAGGAAATGGCAACCCACTCCAGTGTTCTTGCCTGGAGAATCCCAAGGACAGAGGAGCCTGGTAAGAGGCTGTCTATAGGGTCGCACAGAGTCGGACACGACTGAAGCAACTTAGCAGCAGCAGCAGTGTAGATGCAGCAGACAAAACAGGAAGCCATTGCACTTGGCCTGAAGGGGGATAAAGACTAGATTAGGACTAGTCCACTTAGGAGGGTAATATTGAATGTACTGATAAACCAGGTCAGGTGGGAGCTATTGTGTTGAAGGCAAAGCCCACATGGCATCACCATCATTGTGCATAATATTCTCAGTCCCTAGAATGCAATGGTCACTTTTATACATTTTTAAATCAAATTTCATCAGAACAGTTCTTTGCACTTCCCAACACAGGAGTTTGCTCCATGTCTAGTCCCGGCAGATATGGGAGACTGTCAATTTCTCCACGAAGCGTTTCCTTCTCTGTGTTCTCATGGTACCTTCATGCCTCTGTTGTGTCATAAACCCTATCCTTACTAGGGTTGTTTTCATTTGCTTCTTTCCAGATTACATTTTACACATCATCATATCCCTGAGGTTTAGCACAGAGCCTTGCAGTTGGTGGGTGTTAGGTCATTGTTGAATAGGTGATGGGATGAATTAATGAATGAATAAACAAATGAGTAAATGAACAAATGAGTGTTTTCTTTCTAAATGAGATAGTCTCATGGCAGAAACGAGAACACAAACATTTCATGCAAAAGATGGACTAGGTATTTATTCCTTTATTAATTAAATATTTCTGAAGTGTCCTGTAAATCCTCAGTGGGCTTTCCTGGTGGCTCAGCGGTAAAGAATCTGTTTGCCAAAGGAGGAGATGAGGGTTTGATCCCTGGGTTTGATCCCCTGGGGAAGGACCTGGCAACCCATTCCAGTATTCTTGCCTGGGAAATGCTACGGACAGAGTAGCCTGGCAGACTACAGTCGATGGAGTTCCAAAAGAGTCAGGCACAGCTTAGGGACTAAACAACAACAAAGTCCTCAGTAGATTACTCACATTTTGAGGAAATTGTAAAATGGTAATATTAAATGAAATAAGATACAAATCCATCAACATGTCAGCTACAAACTCTTCTGATTTTCTCCAGTTCAGAGGCACAAATTAGGAGAATACTGAGAGGATAAAAGGGCCAAGCCCCATGGAATAATTCTCCAGACAGATGCAGAAATGGAGGAAAGTACACAGCAGGGAGAATGCGTGTTGGTGGTCGCCCATCCTGTCCAACAGGAAGTGAAGGGAGGATGAGCATCCAAGATGGAAAGTTTGGTCTGGCACATTTAAGGAAAGGAGAGTAAGAGGGTCTCAGGAATCCCAGTGTGTTGAAATATTCAGAGATAAGAGTTACTTGGGACTTTAGACTTGGACAGTCTTCCAGTTTTTATTTTTTAATTATAGCTGATTTACATTGTTTTGTTAATTTCCACTGTACAGCAGAATGATTCAGTGATACATACATATGCATTCTTTTTCATATTCTTTTCCATTATGGTTTATCACAGGATACTGAATATATTTCCCTAAACTGCACAGGAGGATCTTGTTGTTTATCATCCTATATAGAATCCCTTGCATCTGCTAATCCCAAACTCTCAGTCCATACTTACCTTACCCCTACTCGACTTGCACCCACAAGGCTGTTCTCTGCATCTGTGAGTCTGTTTCTAGTTTGTAGATAAGGTTATTTGTGGACACTCTTGAATGTCTGAGAAAGATATGACAAAAGAAGAGAATTTCCTTTTAGTCATTCTTTAAATGTCACAGGAGCCATGCTTTTAAAACTTTCACATAAAATAATACCATATAAATATAAAGTAAGGTACACATTTAATAGCCTGGCATACATTAGCCTCAAACAAATGTTACCTCTTTTCCTATAGTACTTGAAGAGTTAGGAAGCACAATCATTATTCCATTTTCAGTGCATCTTGACTATAGCTAGTTAAAAAAAAAAAAATAATAGGAAGGTAACATTATGTCCATTTAACTAAAAGGCTCAGAGTGACTGAATACAATCGTCTAAGGTTATATAAAATTCAACTGTCACAGTTAATTTTTTTTAAGTATAGAATGATAGAGATGTTAGATTATAAACTCATAGAACTTTTTAAAATTAAACTTTTTATTTTGAGATAATTTCAGATTTGCATGCAATTGTCAGAAAGAATAATTTTACCTATTGGTAACACCTTGTCCAATTTCATCCACTGGTAACACCTTGTGAAAAATAGTATAATTTAACAAATAGAATATTGACATTACACAGCTGTAATACAAAATCCTGATCCATCATAAGAATCGTCCTCATTACCCCTCTACATATTTACATGCTGCCCATATAACCTGCCTGTGTGCGAAGTCACCTCAGTCACGTCTGACTCTTTGTGACCCTCTGAACTGTAGCCCGCCAGGCTCCTTTGTCCATGGGATTCTCCAGGCAAGAGTATTGGAGTGGGTTGCCCTTTCCTTCCCCAGGGGACCTTCCTGTACCAGGGATCAAACCCAGGTCTCTTATTTCACCTTCACTGGCAGGTGAAGGCGCTTCATTAGCACCACCTGAGAAACTCATGGTTATATCCTCCTTAACCCCTAATCTCTTCTCACTTTCTGTAATTTTGTCATTTCAATACTACTATATAAATGGAGTCATATAGTATGTACTTGTCAGAAACTGACTTTTGCCACGTGCTGTAATTCTCTGGAGATTCATACAGGCTGTTGTATGTATCAGGTTACTAATAGTCCCTTTTTGTTGGTATGCATGTATGTACCACAGTTTGTGTAACCATTTACACATTACAGGCTATCTGGGTTATATCTTGCTTTTGGCTATTGCCAATACAAATACAAGCATTCATGCACAAGTTTCTGTGTGAATATGCATTTTTACTTCTTTGGTATAAATGCCCAGGAGTGTAACTGCTGGATCATGAGGCAGTTGAATGTGAATTTTTTTGCTGTTGTTGTTTGTGTTGTTTTTTAAAGAAAATGTCAAACTGTTACAAAATGTACTAAATGGTATGGTTTTCCTCTCCCATAGAAAATAAAAGAGTGATCCAGGGTCTCAGCATATTTCCCAGCATTTGGTATTTTTGGTAGGTTCATTTTTACCATTTAGATGTATAAGTTATCACAATCTACACTTATGGTCATTTTATCCATCTGAGTGAATTATATAAGAGTTACCTCCCTCTAAGTCCTTTACCCTCACCGTTTATAAAACAGTTGTCTTAAATAATTCTTCTATATAAATTTAGAACCACATGTGACAGTTATACTATTTGCTTCAATCCTCAAATATAGTTTAGAAAAATGAAGAGCAGAAAAACTCACTGTATTTACCCATATTTTTATTTACTGTGTTTTTTTCTCCTGTCCTGATAATCCAGAATTCCTTATTTTTATCATTTTCTTTTTGTTTAGAGAATTTCCTTAGCTATTATTTTAGGGTAGGTCTGCTGGCAACATATTTTCTTGGTTGTTTTTATTTTTTTTATTTTTTTTTTTTTTTAACTGAGACTATCTTGATTTCCCTTCATTCCTAAAAGAAATTTCACTGGGTATTGGATTTGAGGCTGGCAATTCTTTCCTTTTAGAACTTGAAAAATGTTGTACCAGTTCCTCATAGCCTCTCTGATTTCAGATATGAAATCCATGGTTATTTGAATTGTTTTAGCTCCTGTAAGTAAGATATCTTTTTTTCCCTCACTGTCTTCTGTCTTGTAAGGTTTTTTTTTTTTTGTCTTTAGCTCTCAGAAGTTCGACTGTGGTATGTTGTGATCAAAATTTCTTTGTGCTTATCTGGCTTGAATTCACTCAACTACTTAAACCTGTAAGTTTATGTTATTTGCCAAATTTAGGAAGATTTCAGCCATTATTTCTTAGAGTATTTTTTTAGGCTTTCCCCCTGCTTTCTCTCTGGATTCTGGTAATGCAAATCATAGATTTGCTTTTATTTTTTGTCCCACGGGTCCTTGAGCTTTTATTCTCTCTCTCTCTCTCTTTTTTCTGGTCTACTTTCTCTTAGTTGTTCAGATTAGGCAGTTTTATGGTTCTATCTTGCAGTTCACTAATACTTCCATTGTCTCTCCATCATTTGCTTCTGAGCTCATGAGTTGAATTTTTATGGTTTTATATATTTTTCAGTTCAAAAACTTCTATTAGGCTCATTTTTATATATTCTATGTTATACTGTGACTTCTTATTTTGTTGCTGAAGCTCTAATTATTAGTTTCAAGAATATTAATTGCACATTGGAGTATTTTTCTGATAGCTGCTTTAAAAGCTTTATTAGATGTTTCTAATATCTGTATCGTCTTGATGTTGGCATATATCTATATTGCCTTTTTACATCCAGCTTGAGTTCTTCCTTGTTCTTTGTGTGATGTTTTTTTAATTGAATTTTGGGCATTTCGTGGTAGGCTATGAGATTCTGTCTTTTTTAAACCTTCTGTTTTAATGGGCTTCCTCTGACACCATTCTGCTATACGTGTGGTGCGTGCCCCTCATCACCGCCAAGGGGGAGGAGCTCCAGGTTCCTCACTTGGCTTCTGTTGACATTTGAGAGGGAAGATGCTCCTTCCTTACTGTTGGGTTGGGTAGTGGTGAATGTCCCTGCTCCCCCCAGCCCTTCAGAGATAATTTCATATATGGGAAGGGTAGGAGGTCCTACCCCTCCCCATATGGTGTTCACTGACCCCACAGGGGTGGGGGCTTAACAGTATGGCAGGCTTAAAAGTCACAGGTCCAAACTCAGCCTTCTCTGATACCTCCCAGTTATCTTTCATGGCGTTTGTTGGAATAGAGCAGTTACTGGCTCAATATTTCATATATATATATATATAGAGAGAGAGAGAGAGAGAGACTTGCCAACTTGCCCTTTTCCTGGTTTCTTGGGTCTTATATTGTCTGTGCCTACTACTGTCTCTGAGTGGTTGGCTTTCTCAGCCATAGGTCTTAAATATATGAGGAAAAACAAAACCTCAGGGAAACTCACCATTCCTTGGGTCCTGAGGTCTCTGGCCAGTCCGCTTTCTTCTTTCCACCTTTCAGATCTTACATTTGTTTTATATATAACCTCCAGAGCTTCATCTGTGCAGAGAAGGAGTCATAGAGAAGTGTGCATTCTCCACCTTGAGCAGAACTTTTTAAAGGAACACTTGATTTACTGTGGTAAAAACAAGGCTATCTGTCTTAATAATATTTAGTGAGAAGACAATCTGAGTGTCTTGTTGCCACTGTTTATCTTTAGAAGTAAATTCTTCCCTACTGCATGAAGGCTTAAGCTTAATTAACATTTTATTTTAAAAGACTAATGTATTAGATATGGCAAATCTACAAAGGCACCTCAAATCCCTAAAGAAGCAATTCCCTGAGTCCTTTCGCATGTGTACTAAAGGTATTATTGCTCCTGATACCTCATGAGGATGCATCACAGAGTGAAACTGGAGGGCAGCTGGAATCAGCAAGTTTCAACCTTTAATTTCCCTCTTTATGCAACTGTATAAGAAAACTTATTTCAGAAGCTGCTAAGATTAATTGACATCTCACTGGACCTATTTCACTAACTACCAAAAATTCACTTATTCTAAGCACTGAAACAATATCATAAATAAAGTTATAGACTCTGTGTCTAGGAATGCATCTGATGATCATTTTGACCACAAAATTCAACTGATCTTATTATTGCTGAAGTTTATTTTCCCAAAGATATAAAGTTTTTTTTTTTTTTTCCAGTACAGGATGGCTAAAAGGATCCAATGCAAATTGAATATAGAAGGTTTAGAGTGGCCGAGCAACTGGGCAATAGTGAAGAGGTCAATTAACCAATGGGTTGGTTTGTCATGATGGCATGAACGAATTATTTTAAATGATTTTCCACATTAAATTTTCCAGATGTTTTGGCCACAGGCCAAGATAATTAATATTGCTAATCAGTAGCTAGAATTATGTTGGCAAGCTAATTCGCTGAGCAGGGACTTGGAACTCTTGAGTTGGGTTGTTGGTAAGCTGCATGTTAGTCTCATCACTGACCCAGGCCAAAAATTTGCTGTGGTACTTGAGATGATTACTCATTTTACATCATCAGAAAGTAAATCTAAAAAGAAAAGATGTCGTGTCTTCTCTTTTTCTTCCCTAGAGAGGTCTCTTTATACTCATGACAAATTTGAAATGCAACACTTCGGTCCTTCAGAAGTTTTCAGTGGAAAAATTTAAAAGACACACAATCACTTTAAGCAGAAGAGAAAAAAAAAGTATGTATGCATTTTTCTTCTCAAAAAATTAAGAATGGATGGATGGATTTTGCTGAAACATTAAAAAGAGTCACATTTTCAACTACCTAGATATTATCAGAATGATTGGTATTTGTGTGGTTTTTGTTTCTAAATGTAATATGTTGCTTAAAATGCTTATGATATGCATTTACTTTAGGCAGCTCTACCTTATAAGATGCATCAATCACACTGCAAAGCTTTCTGAGTTTGTTTTAAACTAAGATATGGGCATCCCATGCCTACCTATAGAGCACAGACAAAAAGTCTAGACATCAGGAGAAAGCAACTCAAATTGGGTTAGAAACTTGCCATTTGGATACAGTTGAGTCCACCAGCCCCATAGGCTTTACAGTCTCACTTCCCCTTTCACAGACCCAGTGACAAGAGGGTATTACAATTTTTACTGACATCAGTGACCTGGCATCGCTGATTTATTCTCTGCTTTGGTTTACAGAGGAATAAACCGGTAATTAATTATATATCAGAACACGAGAATCGACCTGGCAATAATATACAGGCTAAGAACGCTCTATTTACATATGTAGGTTATTTAAAATATGTCTTGTTAAATAAATATTTAAAATACCTCCTTATTTAGCTTATAAACTGTTTGGACTGAGGCTGCAGTGTGCCTCATTGCAGAATGTTCAAAAGAGTGAGAGAATTGCCATAGAATTTCATCTCTGCCTGACCAGCAAAAATCTCCTGTGTCTGCCAGGGCTTACAGAAAGCCTCTTTAAGGAAAACAACAACACAAACTATCTTGCTATCAAAATATATAATACTGGTATAAAGAAGATCCTTGGAAAACCATAAAACTTACCTTTATCTTGAGAGCAGGCATGTAGAACAAGGGAAGTAGAAATAAATTAGCCACATCAACAGGATCATCTCAGAGAGAGGGGAGTAGGTGGACAGGAAGTAAGAGAAACAAATGATTTCACAGCAAAATGATCTCCCTGCTGTGGCTTGTTTACCCTGTCCAGAATTATTTTTAAAGGGGACGAAAATACAGAACTTAGAGTTTTCACATCTCTCAAATCAGTACAAACTCATGATTTCAAAACAACCATAATAATGAGAACACACGTGGACACCAGTCGGTCTGGGAGAACCAACTCCATGTGCTTTGCAGGAGAGCTAAGCTCAAAATCCATCAGGGGCTGTGCTAGGCATTCCATTTATTTTCGGTGCTCTAAAAGTTAGTTTTATCCTGGAGGATACATCTGCGTACCTCAAACTGCCCAGTTTTCTTCAAAGCTTGTTTGTTGCCTATGGTCTGGAATCACAGACCTATCAATTGCTGATCCACCAGGGGGAGCAGTTCACCAGCACAAAACAAGCCTTCCCTAAAGGAAGTCTCTGAAGGTGCCTCTTTCTCTCCATTTACACAGCTGACAACAACCCTGAGTTTTATCAGTTCTACTAGCTGTGGTGCTCATATACCCAATACCGATTTCATGTTCCTTACCCCGTGCTGGTGGGATGCATGTTGTTCAGTTGTGGATACATATACCCCCAGCAGATTTTGCAATAGGACGTGAAACTTAGTCCTTGTACTTTGTAGAAATTCCATGTCTTATTAACAGGAAATGATTACTTCCTTCTCCAGCATCTTTTACAGGCAAAACCAATAGATTTATCGAACTACTTATTCTACCCTTATTCTCTGATCTTCCGTCTGGGATGTGTGTGTGTGTGTGTGTGTGTGCGTGCACACGTGTGTGACTCGCACAGGTCTGGAAGCCAGGCAACCAGCACAGCTTGCTGACACTGGCACTTCTTTCTTCAACCCTTTCCCTTTCCTCTGGCCAGGACCCTGGGCTGGGCAGGAAAACAGCTGTCAGAGAAACTTTTGTGTTGATGATAAACCGTTCCTGTGCAAGCTCGGGGGTTGCCACCAACCAGTCCAAACAAAATGTCTGTGGGCGTCAGTGGACTTGTGTATGGACAGAGAGCCCCAAGTTTGCTGATGACAGACAGACAGACAACCAAAAGTGTTTAGTAATCTCTAAGGTGCTTTGCAACTGGTTTTTAAAATCCGCAAAAGGCAGTGCCCTGGGGAAACCAAGTTGTACTTTTACTAATGCTCTGTTCCTTTGGAGCCTTATCCTAAGCTTCTTTCAGAGTCCTTCTGAGTCTCCTTCTTCTAACAAGGAATAAGCTCCACCTTGCAGCTTAAGGCATAGGCTCTGGATCAGGAGCTGTGGTGAGAACTTGGAACTTCTTAGAACCTCCGGCCCCATGCTGCTGCTGCTGCTGCCGCTGCTGCTAAGTTACTTCAATCGTGTTTGACTCTATGTGACCCCATAGACGGCAGCCGACCAGGCTCCCCCGTCTCTGGGATTCTCCAGGCAAGAACACTGGAGTGGGTTGCCATTTCCTTCTCCAATGCATGAAAGTGAAAAGTGAAAGTGAAGTCACTGAGTCATATCCAACTCTCAGCGACCCCATGGACTGCAGCCCACCAGGCTCCTCCGTCCATGGGATTTTCCAGGGAAGAGTACTGGAGTGGGGTGCCATTGACTTCTCCGGCCCCATGCTAGACATCCTGAATCAGAATCTGCCTTTTAACAGAACCCCACACAATTGGAGAACAAGTTGAAAGCCAATATTCTGTTCACAGGCCCTGGTCTCTGCAGAGGCCACCTTCTGTCAGGACACAGGTAAGATGCAGAGATGTGTCCTTCTCAATAGTGCGAAGGTGTTGAGATCGTTAAGCGGCCTTATGGTACATGCAAGCCACTCTTAAAGCAGCAGCATGAACGTACAGAAATCAATCTTTCAGACAGCAAACATGGCTTCCCACTTGAAGTCTGGCACTTGCCAGCTCTCCCTTTCCTCATTTGTATTTACAGATACTAACTCCATTGTGGAGATTAAACGAATGCCTGACACTCAGAAAACTCATTCGATCGTCTTCTTCCCCTTCAGAACTGAGTTCCCAGTCTATGAATATTATCCTGGAATTTGGTTAGTAGGTTTTTTTCTATTTGACTTTTCCATTTTTTATTTTGCTACTATTTTTGTTTCTTTTTATTACTTCCAAATAATACAGGGGGAAATGGATAGTGAATCTCAAATTTGCCTATGTATCTACTCATTAGTGGCTTTGTTGAATGACTTTTGAAGAGGAGAAAGTTGAAAAAGCTAAAATAATCATTTGAGTTTTTTTTTTTCTGAAATTCTAAGCCCTGTCTTTAAACACTGTTATGTCAAATGTAATTCAGGGAAGCAGGATTCATTCTTAAGAACATACCCCATGAAATAATAGAAATGCCCCGTGAAAATAGAAAATAGAAAATACCCCCATGAAAAAATATCTAAAATGAGAGAGAAACAAGCTAAATTCCAATAAGCACATCTGTTAATCCCACCATGGGACCACTGTCACAGCTGAATGGAATGAGCAATAGGTATTTGTGTCACGGTACTATGACATAGGGTTTTCTATTTCTTTGAACAACAGTATTCTATAACGCTCCTTTTCTTGCTGGCCCTTTCCGTTATTCTTTGGTGAAAGTGTATGCGATATTCTGAACTTTGGCACAAAGTTATTAGAAGGTAAATGCACCTAGATATTCACTGCTTCATCCCCAAATTAGAAGTAATTGCTTCTAGAGAATGTGTTATGAAGGAGTTACATGATGGGGTTTCTTTTCTGAGAGAGTAGAGTTTTAGCATGGTAGGTGAGTGTGAAAACAGGTCTCAAGGTGATATGCAAACTTGGATCAAGACATCATGATCCTTCCTGGGGGTGGCCCTGGGGTGGGGGGTGGTCGCTGCTGATTGTGAATCCTCTGGAAGCGGGGCCTTGGCTTGCAGCAAGGAAGCACCTCTCCAGAGGGTTTTTGACAGCTTCCCCTCAGGTCTTCTTTCCTGCCCTTCCAGATGGCCTTCCTCATACCATTTCCTCTCTAGGGTCTCCCATTCAGCTTTCAAAGGAAATAGCTACACTCTGAGAGAAGAGAAGTACATACGATTTTTTTTTTTTCCAGACTAACTTCAAAGCGACCTATAGGTTTAATAAAACATAAATGACTCGCTGGTTTACCCCCTACCCCTAAATTAACTTCAGTGTTTAGTTCATTCATATTCAGTTTCATTCATATTCTGTTTATACTCTGGGACATCACGTTGAATCTATTTGAACATCTAAATGTTCAATAGACATTCACGCATCGACATGGGATGCCATCACCCATATTTTTACTGCAAGCTTCTGTGAGACCTAGCAAAGACCATACTAAGTTCTCATAAGTATATCTGAATTAGTAGAAGTTCATCTTGACTAGAAATGAAGATCATAGGTGAAGAAGGGGAGATGGTTCCCATTTTATTTTAGACTCGTGGCCGATGCCCCAAAGGGTGAGACCTTCAGGCCTGGTAAGAGAATGGGAGATACCAGGCCTACTCTGACCTGGCTTGTGTGGACTGAGTGTCCAAAAGTCAATCTCCTCTGTTGCAGAACACTCTCTATGATTCAGATGTAAGAGCTCTGTGAAATGGAAGGATTTTGCTCTCAAGAACAGAGATCTTTCAGTTCCTCCAGGGTTTCTTAAATTTTACAACCATCATCAAGGAAGAAAAAGTTCTTTTCTCTCTTGTCAAGCATTAATATACAAGCTGAATAATTAGTCTGAGTTATCACTGCTCTTGTTTTAAGCCATGTAGCCACATTCACAAATATCAAAGTACTTTGCAAGATGAAAACAACCTCAGACATGTAGGAGTGAAGTACTGCCAACATCTAGGAGAGAAAATAAAATGTCTTTCATTCTTTCATTCTGACTTGGACCAAATTTCTTTGGAGAGAAACTTTTACTGGAATGGGGTAAAAATATGGGAAGTCTGAATATAGCCCATAACTGGCTTTAATTAATGTCCTTTCTGGCCTCTTGAGGAAAACAAAAAAAATCCAAATAGTGAGAATGCTTAGGGGTAAGCTCTTCTCTTTTCCCTGTAAGTGCTTTCAATCTGCAAAGGAAGGGAATGAATCAAAAGAATGGTCCTCATGATCAATCTCAAAGAATTGGCTTTCTGTGGCTCAATTTTGCTGCATTTTATCCTAGATGTTTACAAAACATCTGTAATAATAATAAAAAAAAAAAAAGGCAAGAGAAAAAGATTAGAGAAATGCAGCATTCTCCAGAAGAAACAAAACTTATATCCTTAGGAATTTTATTATCAGAGCAGTTTTCTAGTACAAGCTAGGTTTTTCCGAGATCAGTCTCCCTCTGAAATCTTCATACAATTGTACACCCACAGGAAGTGTCCCTTGCTGAATCACCATAAACAAATCATTGCTTCTAAAATAATCTTAAAGTGAGGTGTCCTAGAAACTAGTTAGGTAACTGTCAAGTTTTAATATTTTAAAGGAACAATTGGCTAACTCTTCTAAATATCTCAGTTTTTGGTTTCTAATTTTTAATGTAAAAATATCATTGAAATACGCTACCCTAGGGTTTGCCAGCCTTGCCTCAATTGACACTTTGAGTCAGATAATGAATTCTTTGTTGAGGGGAGTGTCTATCCTGCGCATTGTAAGATATTTATTGGCATCTCCAGACTCTACCCATTAGATACCTGCCAGGCACATCCTCCTTCTCCACAGTTGCAACAATTGAAAATATCTGCTCATGTTGCCAAATGTCCCTGGGGCCAAAATCGACCCTGGGTGGAGAATGACTACTGAAGCTTTGCTTAACTCATGCCAAAATCGTCTGTGGCAAAATGTCATGCTGTGGAAAATTGTTTAACAACTCTCGTGTTTTAATTATTTTATGATTTGGCATTGCTGAGACCAAGTTTGTGATCTGTCTTAAAAAGGAAATGCTTTCTGTTTGATCAGGGTCAGTCAGCTCCTTTAAAATGTATTCATACTACTTCTGATAGAATTTGCCATCTGATTTCCCAACAAGTTATACAGATCTGTAGCTACGCATTATCCAGTGTATGAAATGATGATATCACTAGCTTTTTTTTACAGAGGAAAATCAAGATAATAGGTGAAACACTGACTATGCGAAGGGGCTAGAAGCTGCAAAATCATACAAAATGTAATTCAACAAGTATGAAGCAAAGTGAAGTGTTAGTTGCTCAGTCATGTCCAACTCTTTGCAAACCCATGGACTGTACCCACCAGGCTGCTCTGTTCATGAAATTCTCCAGGAAAGAATACTGGAGTGGGTTTCTTAATACCCAGAATACTGGATTCCCTTCTCCAGGGAATCTTCCTGACCCCAGGACCTAACTAAGACCTCCTGCATTGCAAGCAGACTCTTTGCCATCTGAGCCACAAATATAGGAGAGGTTATATGAATAGTAACCATTGATCATTCAACAAGTGTATGAAAGGTCACAAAAATATTAACTATTGATCAATGACTATTGCTAATCACTCTTCTGAAATGGTTACAGACCCTGACCCTATCAGGAATGCCCTTGAAAACCAGGAATGTAACAATACATATTACCTTCTCAGAAATACCTCTTGTTTGATGCATGCGTACTTTTAAATGTGGTTTCTGAAAGAAAAATAACCTTGGTAAATAGACATTTATACTACCTAGTTGGAAGGGTATTTGGAAAATGACTTCTCACTAAAAGATCGAAGACAGGATTAAAGTGCTTGTGGAGGATCCATTTCCCTGGGCTCGCATGTCTCTGAGAAACAGCAAAATCAGGTAATAAACATGAAGACAGGGTAAACGAACAGGCTGGCTTAACAAAAATAACAGAAGCTGATTTGAAGCTGGTCTGAGTACTATACCCAATTCACTCAACAGTAGGCTAATGCCTGGGCATTAGCCATGCCCAGAACAGGGTGTGCTGTGATGTTTAATATGTGATTCAGCAAGTAGGGCAAGAGTGGGGAACAGGACACCGACCTTACATCTCTGTGTTTATTAAGTTGTATCACATGACGCCCACCTCCCTTAAACGGTGTGCGTGGTGTGTCATGGGATACTGTGATGTGTAAAAGAAGGGAGCAGAGGCAGATTCAATCACTCCCACCAACAAAGGCTTCTTTCTTAGGCCCTTTGAAAGGGTCTTTGGACACAGTGTCCTTGTGTAACAATCACTAAATCCTATTCTGTCGGAATTGTGATACGTTCTTGCTCCGGGCTACCCTTTGAGTAACTTCTCTCCTTTCACTTGTGGTAGGTGACCTATTTTACAGGACTTTCACTAAACGTTGCCCCAGTTCCCTCCAAAAGTAAGTCCAACAAGAGCAAGGCCATCTTTGGGAAGTCAAAGAGTTCATGCCACACACCGAGAAGCTTTGTGCAAGGATGTGCCTGCTGAAGAAGTGCTGGTAGTTATGTCTTTTTTCTCACATGCTCTAGATTGAGCACAGGCTTAAATAAAAGTTTTCATTAAAAAAAAAAAAAGTTGTGAAAACTAGCAAGCCTTGATTGCTAGGTAGGTTGCCAACCTCTTTTGGGTACAGCCATCAGCCCTGAATCTAGTGAAGACATGGAGTTAA
The DNA here is from genome assembly GCA_006410635.1 of Cephalophus harveyi. Taxonomy (NCBI): domain Eukaryota; kingdom Metazoa; phylum Chordata; class Mammalia; order Artiodactyla; family Bovidae; genus Cephalophus; species Cephalophus harveyi. The sequence goes on along the minus strand of SJYT01066885.1, from coordinate 54,226 downwards.
AAAGTCTTCCGACTTCCTGTAAAAAGAGCTGAATTTATACAGTGCCAACCATATTGTGTCCATGGTCTTATGGCTTGTGTGAAGTCATCTAGTACTTGTCATTTCTTCATAAAATCTGACAGTTTTTACCTACTATAATAAAACCAACTAGCATTGTTTCTGAGGCGGACAGTTAGGACCATTAGTTGGTCAAATCAATATTAGTTGTTATGTGTGCGTTGCTTAGATTCCAAATCAAAGTGTGACACCAAAATATCAAAGATTCTGTTATTGACTAGGAAAATAATTTAAACTATTAAAAAGAAACTTTTAAATTATTTATATGATAATGGCAATAAGATCAAATAAGCCACCATCACAATCTTTTTTTTTTTTGGCTGCACTGTGTGGCATGCAGGACCTTAGTTTCCTGACCAGGGATTGAACCTATGCCTCCTGCATTGGGAGCATGCAGTCTTAACCACTGGATGACCAGGGAAGTCCCACAGTCTTATTCTTTTGTCTCCCACTGGAGGATACAGTTTTTTTTTTTTTTTAAAGGAACTAACCATCCTTTCCTTGGCTGCAATCTTGCTTCTGTTTGTTGTGGATCAAAAAGCAAGGCAAGGTAAGAATTGTATCATAGAAAAATCTCTCATTTCTCCTGGATAAACCCACCCAAGTGCAGTGCTGTGGATATATGAATAGCCCGTAAGATTTATGCTCCCTCCAAATATCATCTTAGAGCAGGGGAATTTGCTGTTGATACACCAATGAACTTTCTTCTTATTCCAATTGAATTCATCACCATGGGTGTATTGATTTCAGTTCCCTTGCCTCAGCATGTTTTTTCTTTTCATTTGGAAGTAATTCCCCTTGAAATTTGTAGTAAAAATGAATTTCATCTCGTTCCTTCCTTGGATCCACTGGTCTTGGAACTCAACTCTGCTTGAACGTAGATATCCCAGAGAGTCAGAATTTGAACTTCTGTTTCTAGGCTGGGAACAGTATCAGTCATATCCTAAGCTAATAAGTGATTTAGGGTTTGTGGAATATTTTCTTTTTCTCTTGAAACTAATCTCAGAACACTACTCCATCGTAAGGTCACTGTCAACAGCTTGCTCAATTTATCCTTTTAGAGAACCAACCCTTCCAAGCCTGGCCAGCTGCAGTCTCTTCACTTTAATGTGCTGCCATGGATCAGCCTTGGAATTCAGTCTGGCCTCGAATTTCAGCTGACTTTATAATTCAAATGTAATTGCTGATGCACTTTCAGAAAACTTCAGGAAACTGTAAGTGGTTATTCTAGTTTATAAAAACGACGGTATTTTATGTTTGAAGAATGTTAGCATGACGACTAGAAAAATGCACATTCATCATCCTCTATAATCTAGGCCTCTGTTAGCAGGTTTAGTCTGGAGATAAGGGTTCAGAGAGTGTTTTGTCTATTTATTTTGGAGAGTCTGAATCGTCAAAAGTGGGTTTGCGACACAGTAGGTAAAAATAGGAGCCAGGAGTCTGTTTTCTAATCCCAGAGTTATTGTTGACTCATAAAATAATGTTCCTTGTTCTTTATGCTTGTGTCTCTTTATTACTTTGCTGGAAGATGACAGCATGGCCCAGCCATCACTAGATCTTAGTAAGAAGGGGATACTTTGGAACCATGGCCAACAGGCCTCAGGATTTCATATTATCACTCCTGGAATCGTCCTTAGAGTTCAAGGATTGGCTCTCACCAAACCACACTTTCCTCTTGTCCTAAAGAACACATTGTAGTAAGCTTCGCTTGCAGGATTAAGACCAAAGTCCTAAGTATGGCATTCAAGTCTTCTCAGTAGTTGACACTTTCCTTTTAAGGTACTCTGTGCTTGCTTGGTCGCTCGGAAGCACTTACTGTGTCCTGATTTTGTTCTCTTCTTGTGAACCTTCAAGTCTTTTCACCTACACTTCCAGCTGCTTTCATTATTCTTCCTTGTGTTCTCAATGCAAAACTAGCATTCATACCCTCAGTACATGCAGAGCTATATCTTCTGCCTGCAATAAAGCCCTTCAATCCTTGGTTTAGAGGAAAGTGGCTCTTCCCTCTTCGTCCGCTGGATCCCTTCACACCCAGCTTTTACCCTGTGCTGTCAGTTGACTTGTTTATGTTCTCAGCCTCACTTCTGGCAGACTGTGATCTTCCTAAAGCAAGAAACTGGATCCTATTTGTTTCTGTCTCCATCCCATGTTGCTCAATCAAGGTGGGAAGGAGAAAGAGAGGGGAAATGAAGGAGGAAGGCCTCGGATGTCTCACAGGTATTATTATTTGTGTTTGCCAGGTCAAATTGGACATCTCCCTGCACCTCATGTGAAGAGTTGACTCACTGGAAAAGTCTCTGAAGCTGGGAGGGATTGGGGGCAGGAGGAGAAGGGGACGACTGAGGTTTGAGATGGCTGGATGGCATCACTGACTTGATGGGCGTGAGTCTGAGTGAACGCCAGGAGTTGGTGATGGACAGGGAGGCCTGGCGTGCTGCGATTCATTGGGTCGCAAAGAGTCGGACACGAGTGAGCCATTGAACTGAATTGCTTCCGACACCCATTCTGCACGCACACACCATGCTTTGTTATCTCGTAGCTCCTCCATTTCACATGCCATCTGTTTAAGCCACACACCTGAGGTCTTCCTTGATCCCCCCTGTCCTTACCATGACTAATCTGTCCTTTAGACCCGGCCCTCGGCTGGACCCTTGCTTATTCTCTGCTCTGACGCACTGCCTTCCTAGGCTTCGGTCACAAAAACTTCCAACAATTTCCCCGGAAGTTCCTCCATGTTCTTGCCACCTCACGATGTCTGCGCACAGACTGACTGCGGTGTTCTTCCTCCATGCCCACCTTGGCTAACTCCTCATCTGTTGAATCTGACTTTAAACATGACTTCTTCAGAGATCTCTTTCTTATTTCCCTTGTCAGACCCTTCTCATTCTTCTTGTCAGTTCTTTAGAGAAGCCCATTTCTGACATACTCACACATCACAATTTGGATCCGTTGTGTATTTCTTTGTTTACTTTCTCTTTAGAAAGTATGTTGCATGGATCCTATTCATCTCTTGGTTTGCAGCACCTGGCTTTCTCAAGACACTCTTTCTTCCTGCTATTTAAGTAAGTGAGTAAGTGTTAGTCACTCAGTTGTGTCTGACTCTTTGCGACCCCATGGACTGTAGCCCGCCAATTTCCTCTGTCAGGGGGATTCTCCAGGCAAGAATTTTGGAGTCGGCTGCCATTCCCTTCTCCAAGAGATCTTCCCAATAGAGGAATCAAACCTGGGTCTCCTGCACTGCAGGTAGATTCTTTACCATCTGAGCCACCAGCGAAGCCCCATTCTTTTTTAAGTAAATGACTTCTAAAAGAGTTCACACACTTCTCACATGATAGTATACTTGTAAGTGGATTTTCTTCATATCTTTTTTTTTTTTTCCCTTGTGATGAGTGATGGCCACTAGGAAACTTACTCACTCATGAGATTCACTTCCTTTGGAAGGGTAGAGTTCGAATAATCTGTGTATCTTTCTACTAATATTCACTTTAAAAGTAGAGTACTCAGAGACTCTGTCATAAGTGTAGATCCTAAAAGTTAAAAATGCTCCAATAAAACAACAGTTAATTTGTACATAAAATGAAAACATGTTAACACTGTACTGAGGTCCAAAAGTGAGAAAGGATCCAGACACCATAAACCGTATAACCCTATAAAGTGTTAAATGACAAAAATTCAGCATAAAATAGAAGAAGCAGTACATTTCTGACTATCATTAAAAACACCCATGAAGATCCAGGTGTTTAAAATTTCATAATTAGACAAGTCAAAGCAGTTGTCCCCTTTTTAAACTTTTCCAACTGATTTTACTTTTTATCCCAGTTCATGCCCTCTCATGATAAAACATTATTATTAAAATTATATAAATTGTATCAGTGTTGTTTTAAAGTCATATCTGAAATGGGTTCGAGAACTAAATAAAGTGTCATTTTAGTTAGCTAGATTCTTTGTGTTCAGCCTGGGAAGGACTCTGGGCACTTCCCGGCTGTAAGGCTTTGCTGCGTGTGGGTCCTTTGTAAGTAGATCTGGTTGTACTTCATTTCCAGCTGTTGGTACTTAACACAACTAAGATGTTCTTGAGAACACCAGATGGTCCAATCATGGAAGTTTAAAGAGTGGGTTTCCTTTGGGGTTTTTAGTGCCCATGAGAAGTTTATCTTATCCCGCTTTTGAATGCTGAATTTTTATCATTATAACACCTTCTCAGTAAGATCTGAATTGTTTCTGATTGATGGACTTCAGGAGAGCCCAACATTATTGATTTGATTTATTTATTAACTGCCATGTGTTACCTAGGTTTTGACAGAGCATTTGAGTTCTCCCATTTAAAGCAAAAATGAATATGGTTTGAAGCATTTTTTAGGTCTCATGATTTTATGATGAATTCATGAGACAACAATTCAGATTGAATAGTAGAAAAATATTCCAGCTGGGAAATAACACCTCAAGGGAAGAGGGAGAATTCCCTCTGCTTGAGTCAGACTGGTTTGGATAAAGCTCAGGCAGGGGATGAAACAGGGAAATCAAGCCAAGGGGAACTGGCCCTACATAACCCAGCATGGTCTTTCCATCTCTAATTTCTGAGTTTGTGAATCTTGTGGGAATTTTTCAACCCATAAAATAAGCCCCTTTTCTGTCCCTCTTAATGGCTTAATGAAATAAACACTCGTAAAGATATGAAGTTCCCAAAGATGAGATCTGAACATCAACCTTCTTTCTTTTACCTGGCAGTGGGGGTTTACCATCAGTGCATCAGTCATGTGATCTCTTGCAACGTCCCCAATCTCCCTTTCCGCTGAAGGTCAGAACCCTTGTCATTTTATTCTTTTAAATGTCCTGATGCCTAAGAGCCTAGTGATTGAAGAAATTTAAATGTTACATATTTTCTAACACTTGCTATAGAGATGATTGGCATTTATCAGCTATTTGTGATTTTTAACTAAACCTCTGCAAATCTGGCCAAGGACAGAGAGACCCTTTAAAAGGCAGGTTTGGAGGGGTCTTAAACAGTAAGCAGAAGTGGACAGAGCTACTTTGACTGCTAAAATTAGATTAAAAAAAAAAAAACACCAAACCAAACATATCTGATGGCAAACATGACATGACAAAGATTTGTTTCTGTTGGAATAGAACTTGCTTGTTTTTAAAGTATCCAGGTCGACCCTGTGGTCTTTCATCAGCAAGGCGAAGGCAATAGTCACTTCCCCAAATCTTTCGCTGGTGAATCTGACAAGAGGTGGCCTGGAAACTACTTAGGTCTTGTTCTTTCTTTTGTTATAGATTTATGATCATGCATGCTGTGCTTAGTGTATTTTGCCCTGGAAATAATGTAAAGGTGGTGTGTTCTTCAAGCCTGAGCAGTGGTAAGTTCTATTCTTCTAGGTTGAGGACTTTGCATACCTGACATACAGGTGAAGTAGAATTTCCTTTGCCCACTTCCAGTGCTCTCTTTCTTGGTCCAAGCTTGACTCTCCTGAAGACTGTTTTGTATTGTATGACTTTTATCCTTGGCATCTCTGGTTTAAGAAGAAAGTTTCTCTCTGCTTTACAGTAGCATATAGGAAAGTCAAAGAACATGGATCACAGAGGAACTGCAGAGAACCAGGACGGATGTGTTGTAATTTTATACTTACTTGTTCAATTTCTTTCTTATTCTGGACAACATGCAAGCCCCTAAGTAAGTTTATGCTTTCGGAAATGCATATACTTTCAATGACTCAAGCACTTAAAAATGTGTTTGTTTACTGGGGCAAGCAATCATCCCAAGTGTACCGAATCCCTCCTGCATTCTCACATTCCTGCCACAGCTCATGAGAGGGGACCGGCAAGAGCTCTCAGCTGGATCCACACACCTGGCTTGGATTCTTGAGTCATCATACACGATTTATGGAACTTTGTTCCAAAATCTCCAAGGCCACTATGTTCTTAGCTAAACAATAGAGACAGCATTACCTGCTTGAGGTATTTCACACAGCAGTTATGGAAATCTATGGGATAATGTTTGTCCAAGAAAAAATACTAATGACAAAGACATTTATAAATGGAATAACCAGCAAGGCATGGTTCTAACCCTTACAGGCTGTTATTGAAAAGACGGAATTCCATGTTCAGATTGTCAGAAAGATCACGCTAGTGGTAAAGAATTAGCCTGCCAGTGTAGGAGACAGAGAGAAGCGGATTTGATCCCTGAGTCAGGAAGATCCTGTGGAAGAGGGTGTGGCAGTCCACGCCAGTATTCTTGCCTGGAGAATCCCATGGACAGAGGAGCCTGAAGGGCTACAGTTCATAGGGTTCCAAAGAGTCGGACGTATCTGGAGTGACTTAGCACACACGCATGCAAAAGAGCGGGAAAAGTGTAACCTTGAAAAAGGAAAGGTGTGGCAATGTAGATGAAGATGAGAAAGTAGAAGCGAAGGGACTGCAGCTTGAACATACTTTTATGCTTAATCTATGTGAGCTGTTTTTACAACTGTGACATTTGCCCTCCCTCCATAGTATCCTTGCATACAGTGTATGTATGTGTATACATACATGTATACACATACATATGTATGTGTATACATGTATGTATGTATATGTTTGTATGTATGTATGTATACACACACACATGGGATTATGCATAATTATATTGTTATGGTATACCAACAATATTGTAAGAGAAAGAGAGGAAGACATGTATATGATATATAACCTTTCTATCATACTTTGAGAAAGTAATGTTTTATTTCACTGGGTGTGTGGAGACATGATTTGACTTAAGCTATAAATATTTATAACGATGAGATCTTTAAGAATAGAGTTTTGCTAAGTACATTTCCCATTGTCTCCTGAGAGCTGAAAGAGCTGAGAAATATGTTTTAAGACAAGAGTAAATCATCCTGTCAATACTACTGATTATTTTACCAATTCAACTCTTAGATACATGGCCAACACCCAAAACAGGAGAGGAAAAAAGTGACAGTGGCTGACAGATATAAAATATCCTTTCTAACTTCAGAACTTGGGATTTTAAAAATATTTATAATTTACAAGAATAAACAATGAAGTAATGGTCCATTGGGTTCTCTGTGGCCAATTTGGACTTAAAACAGTGGTGGGTCACTCTCAAATATCTAAAGTTCAAATTCACTTTGGATCATGACCAAGACATTCAAATAGATAGATGAAGTTTTTTAAACCTCTGGAGATTGGAAATGTGAGCTGAAAATTTCATGTGCCTTCATGGTATTTTTGATTCTTCTGGTTTGGGCAGCAATGAGAAATGAAGTTTAAGTTAAATGTTTTAGATTACTAAAAAATAAATGGATGGTGTCCAAACAAGAACTTTAAAGTATAAATACTCATTGAGCATGCCTACCTTCTAAAGTTCACAATCATTTTTATAAAGCAGTCTTCAGGATCTGTGTGAACTTAGTATCTAATTGATTCATTCTTTCAGATAGTAAGTAGAAGGAGAAATTACACTGCTGACTGAGTACTCTCTCCATAGAATTGTTCAACTCATCCTCCAATTTTAGAAGTGATTTGAAAAGCACCTCCACTGTCTTATTTTTTTCTTTCTGGATGTAAAAACAAGAATTACACTTTACCCAGTTCTTTATAGTTATTTAAAGTACCAAGTTCTATTGGGAGGGAAACCACACCTCAGTTGGTTTAGGTACCTTAAGGTAGGTCTCCACAACTGGAGATGAAATGGAGCAAGACTGAAAATATAGTGAGTCTGACTTTCTGGAAAATGCAGGGGTCCTCTCATCAGGGCAAAACAGGGATGGCATTGCTAGGTTCACGCTATTTGTCTTGGTGGTAAAGATGAACTGTAGCAAGTCAAATCAACTGAAATTGGGGGGATCAATATGAATTAGCTGAAACTGATAAAATGTACACATTCAGCATCATGTAGATCACAGAAAGAAAATTTAATTGGTTCGCAAGAACAGAAAGTCTGATCAGTTCCAAAAGGTATATTAAGACGTTCTCCTCTGGGCTCTCACATGTTCTGAGTTTGAAAACATGTGCCATAAACTTGGAGCTCATTTCTCTCCATGGCATTGTAGTTTAATTTAAAGTAGAAGTTCAGAAAATAGGATGTATCCAGCCCTTCAACCAATAAACAGGAAGAGCAGTTTGCAATACTCTTTTTTTTGCAGCTGCTCCTTGCACATAGTAGGTGATCAGCAGTAAATGCTCATTGAATTTAATCTCTTTCTTTGGGGCAACATAATTCAGGCTCAAAAAGCAGGACTTAAATGAAAATGCCAAAGTGAAATCACATAGCTAAATTGTTTTCGTGTCCCTCTACCCTATCCCATCCCTAATTCAAGTACCTGAACACAAGAATTGAGAGCAGATTGGAAATCTTCACTGAGTAAAAGGAAGGATTTATTCTCCTAACACTGAGAACACAAAGCAGACTTCGGTTCAGGTTCTGAACCCTCCATATCCTAGCTGCCGTTTTTAGCGTGCCCTGTGTATACGGTTCCCCAGCAAACCTTGCAGGGATTTCAATGCGGTATATGATGCTTAAGGCTCTAGAGATGGGACAGCCTGTACAGTGTTTCCTGGATTCGAGGATGGGTATCAGGTGTGTCAGTATTGCTCACATTGTAAATCTTCATGTTCTCTAACTGCAAATTCACTATCTTGGGATCTCTCTAGCAGAACCCAGGAGTCTGTATGGAGCAGGCATGACCCAGGCAGACAAGTATGGTGACAATAGAGTTTCTTAAATGTATATGATTCATTTCAGAAACCTCCTAAGATTTTTAACTGAGATAGGAACTTAGCATTCTGGAAATAGTCAGGATATTTTTGGAATCTGCCTAGAAAAGTCAGAGAATAAGCATTTCATATGTTTTATGAGAGGCTCATTGGGACCAGAAGTGTGACAACATATTATAAATTGCATCATCGATGTAAACATGTAAATATATGCTTGTGTATGATGATACATGCATATGGATGACTATATATAAGTATAGTCTGATCAATGTCATGTGTATTTATTTGTTTCCTTTTTTGGTGGCACCACTCAGCTCGTGGGGATCTTAGTGGGCTACTGTCCATAGGGTTGCAAAGAGTCTGACGTGACTGAACATAGGACAGCAAAAACACAGCAGTGAAAACATCAAGTCTTAACTACTGGACCTCCAGGGAATTTCCTGTGTCATGTGTATCTTATACATAGCCAATTATGTTTCAAGTTGCCATTAATTGAAAGGGGTGAAAAATAAGCTCTAAGTTGTTCAACATATGAGATCAACTTTATATTCTGAAATTAATAGGCTGTTGAAAGCAAAAGTCACTCAGTCGTGTTCAACTCTTTGTGACCTCATGGACTATACAGTCCATGGAATTCAGGCCAGAATACTGGAGTGGCTAGCCTTTCCCTTCTCCATCTTCCCAACCCAGGGATCAAACTCAGGTCTCCCACTTTGCAGGTGGATTCTTTACCTGTTGAGCCACAAGGAAAGCCCTAATAAGGTTATTGTATTAACAGTTTTTATAAAGTATGATTATATTACCCCAAACTTTTAGTATTATCTTACTTGAGATGGGTGTATGTGTTCAAATGTGTGTGTTTCTAGTTTCTTTCTTTTATAAAATCCTCATCGTTGGTGTTTTGTTTGTTTTTCCCCAACATATAATATGGGTGAAATCTTTGGTTAAGGCCAATTAATACAATGAAGATCAACATTCACTATTTACATTTAAATTATTTTTATTCCATATGTCACTTAAGAGTCCCTTGGACTGCAAGGAGATCAAACCAGTCAATCCTAAAGGAAATCAGTCCTGAATATTCATTGGAAGGACTGATGCTGAAGCTGAAACTCCAATATTTTGGCCACCTGATGCAAAGAAGTGCCTCATTTGAAAAGACCCTGATGCTGGGAAAGATTGAAGGCAGGAGGAAAAGGGGACGACAGAGGATGAGATGGTTGGATGGTATCACTGACTCGATGGACATGAATCTGAGCAAGCTCCAGGAGTTGGTGATGGACATGAAGGCTTGGTGTGCTGCAGTCCATGGGGTTCTGAGGAGTTGGACCCAACTGAGTGACTGAACTGAACTGATAGGTTAGGAAAGCACCACTTACTCTTTTTAAACCTCTAAGTTAACATTTCATTCTATGTTTTGTCTAGTCTGTAATCAGTAGTATTCTGGAGAGGTTTTCTGTGTTTTTTTTTTTTTTTTTTCCTCATTCTCCATTTCCATTATTTGCTCATAGTCATTTGAGGAGGCTTGGTGCACCCCCAAGGGTAGTTGTGCTTCACCTCACACCCATGGCACCATTTGCAACAACAGATAAAATCATGAATACAGAGAGGTCTGAACTTCTAATGTCACTTCTGGGTGTTCTTCTTACCCTTGAACTCTTCATTTTGGCATTTTTGTTCCCCAAGTCCTTGACTCCTAATGTATACAGGAGAGCTTCGGAAAGCAGTCCCTCTCTGCCCTGCTGGAAGATTCTTCCACCCTGGAGGAGACAGCTCATGGTGGCTACTTCTGAGTCCTGCTATGGTCTCCAAGGCTCAGCACAGCCTGACCTCTCACAGAAAACAGGACAGTTTGATCAAAGTCTTATCAAATTCTTTTCTTTGATGGGGTACAGAATGCTGTATGTTTCCTAGCCAAGCATGCTATAATATCTTTAGGGAACTTTCACAAGTTCGTTAGGTAAGCTTTCCCCCATACATCTAGCGGTTGGCCTTGAAAGACTGTCAGTTTTTTCAAGGTGCTCTTTAGCTAAAGCACACTGCAAACATACCCAGTATTTCCTTACACACCTGATTTCTTTTCAGAGTCCATGAACTCAGCACTGTGAAGGCATATTTGAAAAATAATTTAATGTCACCATTCAGTTGGCTGTCAGTTAGAAGACATGAAATTCTTCTGGGGCATCTTGGGACACACTTGCTTTCATTCCTTATTAAAAGGCATTATGGGTAGTTGAAAAACTGAGCTTTGGTGGGGAAAGGCTGTTCTGGGGCTTAATTCTGACTTTGGAGAACTTGTTTAATTCTTGCAACTCAGCTTTTCTCATAAATACAGTGCTTTATACTATATTTGGCATAGATGTAGAATCATTGGGATGACTAAATTAAAAATATATATAAAGACCTGAGCATATAGTAGGTCTTTCAAAAATGTAAAATACAAATGTCTTAAATACATATTTTAAGAGTTTTTAAAACAAGAAAGCTTCTTACATATTATTATAACTACTTTCCTTCTCTCAGCATGAGACACTGGGAAATTTCTCTAAAGTATGAAAAACCGCTTGTCTTTTGCTGCCATCGAGTCTGAAGTGATGGAAAGCCTTGCATTAAGAAGAGCAGCACCAAGTTCTCAGGTTGACAATGGTTTCTACCAATTAGACCTGAAAAGGATACAACTGACTTAAAGGTGACTCTCACTTAAAATAATTAATCAATGCCTATTTGAAAACTGGACATCATGGCCAATTTTTATTTATTTTATTTTACACATCACTCCCTTCTTTCCAGAAATTTTTCAGGATACTAAAAATAGTCTTACCCTAAATGAAACCAAACTGGCCTTCTGATTTTTTCATTACACTCAACAGTGTTCTCACTGCTCTAAATCTCTGACTAGCATGCCAGAAAGTTATAGAGAATGTGTTTTGTTTATTTGAACTAAGCCAATGACCTTTTCAAGCATTCTCATCATGAACTGCATATTACATAGAGTACCTTCTGTGCATAATGAACAAATAGGATCAAATTCTGGGGCCTTATGGGATAAAACTACATTTCCCCTTAGGTCGTCAGCTTTTAAACGAGATGTTCTGCAGAACGGACAATGTTGACATGACATTATGGAGACACATCATGACGGGAGAGCATTTTGTCACAATGGTGATGTGTGAACTTCAGAAGAGTTGGATCCCAAGTTTGAACATGCTGCCAAGAATGTGGCTTCCTTTTTAGAGTATCCAGATGTCTTATGTCTGTAGAAATGGGCTTTTCAAATTGTTTATTTGTTGGTTTATATCAGGACAAGAAAGAGTACATTGCCTTCTTGAATCTAATTCAAGTCACTTCCAGAGTCTGAGAAACATGCCATACCTTCAGACATTTATTTTTATCTGCTCTGTAGCTGACTTTTATTGACTGGATCAAAGCTAGACTTATTTTAAAAGAATAAGCAAAAATAAAACCAGAAGTCTCCTTATGTTAAGCCAAGTCAAAGGTTTAAGGTCGTTTCACAAAAACATTAGGGGATGAAATAAAAGAGGGGATATCATCTGAAGCTTTTATAACCTTGATGCTTCACCATAAGCACCAAAGGAAATCAAGCAGAATCTTCATGGCTTTTCTCCATCATGTGCATATGTTGGTTCTGCCTCAGGGATCTGTAGACAACTGTCTTCATATGCAGATTCCAGCAATGACCATCGGTAATGGCAATGGAATTTCCAAGGTACAAAGTTTTCATTTGATTCATTTTTGCTGTCATTTGTCTGAAACATATCAGCGCCATGAGTTTAGATATTATCAGAAAATCATGAATCATTTTTTTCAACTACATAAGTTCTTGGAAAATTTGACCAGCCCCAGGTCTTAAAATAGGGACACCCGATGGTTCAATTTGGAAATTCATGGAAACTCATGTTTTGTTCCCTGCAGCTTTCATATTTATTGAATAAATGAGTGAATGGTTCACACCAATGTTATTAATTGCCTACAATTAGTAAACAGTCTGGTACTTTAAGCTTTCAGGAGTGAAGATGGACCTGTCTCTGATATGACCCCTGGGTGATAACGATAAATTGCTGACCCCCTTCTTTCATACTGGAATTTCATGTATTCATTGTGAATGGATTTCCACATATCATAAGCAGTTATGATTTTCATAATTTTGGTTGACCAATCTGAAGCTCTATTCTTCATCTTTGTAGAAGAGTCATCAAGCCTAAGAAAATATAGAAAACTTAATGAAGCCATGTAATCTCATAACACCTTCCAGAAAAAAATAGCAGTAGGTCACAGGTTACCTTAAAGGTAGATTTCCCTGGTAGCTAACACAGTAAAGAATCCACCTGCAGTACAGGAAACCTGGGTTTGATTCCTGAGTTGGGAAGATCCCCTGGAGAAGGGAATGGCTACCCACTCCAATATTTTTGCCTGGAGAATCCCATGGAGATGGAGCCTGGCAAGCAATATTCCAGGGGTTGAAAAGAATAGGACACGACTGAGCAACTAACACACATTACCTTAAAGGCACCCTCTTTACATCCAGAAATAGAGCAGTGATTGTGTACCAGCTCAAGAAACTTACTTGAAAACTTGAAACAAAAGGTAAGAATCTTTGAATGCAAGCTCGCACTGAAGTCTAACATCAAATTACATTTTTAGATTCCTTTTTTTGGATCAATGATATAGCTAAAAATATGCACTTTCCCAGAAAAAAATAATTTAGAAACATCCTAATATATGCTTAGGTAATTGATAAAGAATCTTAGCAAAGAACTAGGAGAGATCGTGATTGTCACGTCAGCCCATCTTCCTACTTTGTACAATATCTGTGCAAAAAGAGAGGGAAAAAATAATATGGTAACCACCTTGTGCATGTTAGCATTGTATAAGCAATGGACACATCCTGGGGAGGGAGGAAAAATATATCTACAGAATATCTGTGTGGTACCTGAGTGTCACCTTATTTCATTCTCTCAACAATGCTATGTAAGTGTTAAGTATTGTGCACTCTTTTTATTTTTATATATGTGAGTCAGCCACTTCCCTGTGAAGAATAAATGAGATAATGCATGTAAAAGTGTTATCTAAACTGCAAGCTTCCATGTCACTATTAGATATTGTCAGAGCCCAGGAATTTATAAGAAATCTCTGGTTCTTATAGATCGGAAGACTCAGTGAGCTGGCAGCAGCGGGCTGCCTGCCCTTCCTATTAGGACATGACTTGGGGAGAGGGGGCAGTAAAGAGCTAATTAGTGAAAAATTTGTTTATTCTTGGGGGATTTCATTTTCCTATCTAGGGCTTACTAATGAATAATAAGCCTTCTTCTTCTTCCTTTCTTTTTTTTTTTCAGCTTTCTGGCTTATCAAGTCCTGTGAGTCAAGACTGGGGCTAAATCTGGTAGCAGAGCAGAAGAAAAAGCCATACCCCTGCAAGGGGATGTTGTAATTGAGAAAGAAAAATGAGGATTCTGGCATAAGCAGCAGTTTCTAAAGCTTGAAGTGAACTGAAAACTTTGCCTAAACTCTGATTCTGGGCCCAATCACTATCAGTATTAACAGCAGAATATTTCTGCAGCTTCTCCAGGAATAGAAGAAGGCAGTACAGTAACAGGAGAGGGGCAGGGTGAGTTGCTGAGCTTCATGAACAAATCAGGTTCTGCTGATCCAGGACTGGATATGCTGCGGAGGTGGATGCTACTGCTGCCGCTAAGTCACTTCAGTCGTGTCCGACTCTGTGCGACCCCATAGACGGCAGCCCACCAGGCTCCCCCGTCCCTGGGATTCTCCAGGCAAGAACACTGGAGTGGGCTGCCATTTCCTTCTCCAGTGCATGAAAGTGAAAAGTGAAAGTGAAGTCGCTCAGTCGTGTCCAACTCTTCGCGACCACATGGACTGCAGCCTACCAGGCTCCTCCATCCATGGGATTTTCCAGGCAAGAGTACTGGAGTGGGGTGCCATTGCCTTCTCCACGGAGGTGGTTAGGCAAGGATTAGTTGGGATTTAAGAACAGGGTCCTTTGCTTTAAAGGCCAAGAAAGTCATTTGTGTTTTGCTGCTAGCTGCTCAGTCATGTCCGATGTTTTGCAATCCCATGAACTATATAGCCCACCCGGCTCCTCTGTCCATGGGATTCTCCAGGTAAGATTACTGGAGAGGGTTGCCATTCCCTTCTCCGGGGGATCTTCCTGATGCAGATATTGAACCCAGGTGTCCTGCATTGCAGGCAACTTGTGCCTTAATTATACAGAGTAGGTCCTCAGAGAAGGGTGTGTAGGTTGGTAAGACTATGATGTCTTCTGTCAGCTGCCTAGAGAGGAAGGCACTGATCTTTGAAACATGGAAAATTGAGTTCAGGTGGTAATGAAATTAGACAGTCCTTTTGGGTTTTACACTGTTCAGCAGAGCAAAAGTTGTACTCGAATACAGCCATCTGAAGATGTAAAGTACTGCTCTCAATCTTGCAGAAATATGAAGAATCCCTGAACTTCTCTAAATCAATTGTCCATGCCCAACCCTACACTGATAGAACCCAACCAATCTTTCAGTGAGTGGAACTTGGACAACTATGGATTTTTTTGTTTTAAAGTTTCCCAAGTGATTTTAATTGTAATCAGGCTTGAGAAGCATTGACTTAAGAGCCTCGAGAGAAAAATTTGCAAGGAGATGCTATTCTATTCAAATCACCTTTCCCATTCTTACTGGACTGACAGTTATCCAAGAGGATGTATCAAATGGCAATTATTAGGAGGGAATTATTCTAGCAGGTAGAAACACACCATCTTGTTGGGCCTTATAAAGTCAGCACCTGCTTCCTGAGGTCCGTGGTCTGTTCCACATTAAGCACGAGGAGATAGTGGTTTAAGAACCCAGTATGGTCTGTTTCATGGGCACATGCTGTTGAGTTTTATTTTTTTGATTATACAAAGATGGTCTTCTCCCTGCTCTTGGTAACTCTCAATCCCCAGACTTAAGTGGCTGCCTCCTTTGGAAATTAACCAGCCTGCCATCCTTTCTCACTGATGGCTACAGATGGCTACTGACATTGCATAAACTGCATTGATGTTCCTTCTTTGAAGCCACAGGTTGTAAACATTTTCTGCTGGATTTAGGTTATATTGGAATAGGTGATAGGTGAAGTCACTCAGTCGTGTCCGACTCTTTGCGACCCCGTGGACTGTAACCTACTAGGCTTCTCTGTCCATGGGATTCTCCAGGCAGGAATACTGGAGTGGATTGCCATTTCCTTCTCCAGGGGATCTTCCCGACCCAGGAATCGAACCCGGGTCTCCCGCATTGGAGGCAGACGCTTTAACCTCTAAGCCACCAGGGAAGCCCATATTGGAATACTGGACACAAAATTTCAGTAGTGTTGGTGGACAAAATGCCTAGTGTTGAAAGTGCATACTGGACAGTTACAAAGGGATCGAGAATCTAGAAGATATTCAGATATTTGAAGGTAATTAGGACAAATGAGCCGTGTAATGATGACTTGGGAAGATTCCTATTGCCGTCTTTTCACTTTCTTTATGTTCTGTGCTAGGAACTCTAACCTCTCCCCAGTTTCAAAAGTTAGGAGAGACACCAGTCAAAGCAGAATTGGCCAGAACCTGGGGTTCTGACAGAGTACCTGATGCTGATCTGGGAAGAAACACATCTCTAAAAAGTTTAGACCTCTAGAAAGGCCCAAGAGTAGTTGACTGGAGCCTATCAAAGCAGGAAGGCAGAGTAGGGCTTCATGAAGGTCTTGCCTTGGGTGTGGAGAAATGTCTAAGACAGAGAGCAAACAGCATCTGGTAAGCACAGCAAAGCCAATGGGAGTCCTAGTCTGGAGCACAAGAGTTATGAAAAAACTTGCCAGACTCCAGGAGAATTTATTCTATGGCCCACCAAGTGGGCGCACCATGTAGTGAGAAAGGCAGTGAGTTGAAATTGGACTCCTAGGCAGGAGGAAGCACGCTAAAGAGACTGAGAGCTCAGGGCTTGTCCTGTGCACGAGGCCTGGAGTCTGGCCTCGAGAAATGGGGAATAGATTTTGTCCGGCAGCCAAGGGCACCTCATGTTGGCTGATGCACTTCTCGTCTATGGCTCCCTGAATTCCCCCAGCCCAGGGTAACGGGATAATTTCCAGAGTCATCTCAGGCCTGGACCTGTAGGTTGAGGTTAAGTGGTTCCAGCTTCTAAGGTTAGAAAGATACAGAGACAGGAAACCAAGGAGATCCTCACCATGAGTAATTTTTTTTTTTTAACTCAATTCTTCTTTCCTCCCCCAACTACAGTTTAGTGAAGTGGACATATTTTAAGAGTATGTTCAGAGGAAGGAGACTGACTAAACTATTCAAATCAAAGAGGGGCTACAGCACTGTGGCCAAAATATTTACTGCTGGAAGCAGTCAAATGCATTTCTTGTTCTTTTATGTTCCAGAGTATCTGATATTATGTGGGACACATAATGTACTTTAAGTGCATATTGATACATACCAGAAAGACATAGCTATAACAGAGGTGTGTGTGTGTGTGTGTGTTTAGTCAGTCAGTTGTGTCCTTGGGAAGGACACACTCAGTCGTGTCCGACTCTTTGCCACCCCATGGACTATAGCCCACCAGGCTCTTCTGTCCATGGAATTCTCCAGGCGAGAGTACTGGAATGGATAGTCATTCCCTTCTCCAGGGGATCTTCCCAACCCACGGATCAAACCCAGATCTCCCACATTGCAGGAAGATTCTTTACTGTTTGAGCCATTAGGGAAGCCGATACAAGAGGTATAATACTGATAAAATATGGTATTTCCAAAACCACTACTATCCCATCCCAATTTATTTTCAAGTGTGCCCTTATCTAAAATGTCTTATTTTTATTTAGGTCTTTGCAAAACCTCATTCTTATTTTCTCACTTTAAAATACAAAATCTTAAATACTTGGAAGATATATTGCTGCCATATAATTCACAGGCACACACACACACAACAATAAAAGAACCAACATATTGCTGAGTTAGCAACTAAATAAACAGCTAAGTACACCCCTTTTGTATCATTAAGTAGTGTGCATTCTTAAAGTGATAATGGAACTAAATTTGGAGAGAACAGACTAGTAGGTTTCAATTTATTTGTTTCACAATCACAGCCTCAAACTGAAGGGAAAATTACGCGGCAGTTTGATAAATAAAGCCCTATACATTCACAAACAAAATGCAAAATGCAAACTTCTAGAACTTCAAATAATCAAGGATCTTAGATTAATTCCATCAGTGGTGGAGAGTTTTTTGTTGTTGGGGATTTGCTGGAGAATTTAGTATGAAAGCACTCTAACTAGTGTCTGATTATATCAGTGTCTCCATTTCCTCTTAGAACACACATCTGTTGTTGTGGGGGCTTTTAGGAGGGGAGAGTGTGGTTGTGGTTATTATGGAAATACGGCAAAACCAAATATTTTAAAGCAGATGAGAAGAAATCCACAGACAGTTGGCTCACAAATGTTGCAGGCTTTCCGCATCTAGGCATAAAGCAAGCAGCAGTTAACAGCAGCGTTCCTGGTGGCCCCTGTTTTATCTGTTTCCAACACTGGACTGCTCTTGTTAGTTAACTGACTGGAGATTGTTTCCCCCTTTATTCCCTCGCTCTCTTTTTTAATTGTTGTTACTCTGTTTTGCCTGAAAGCTGCAGTATCTCACTGTTCATTATTCCTGGTTCAGTCAAATCCTGTCCAAAATTAACCCACGGCGTGCTGGAGTTATTCCCTACCTCTGCTTCTCCCTCCACCACATGGACCTTGCTGTTGCTCTTAAAAAGTTTACAGATCCTATAGAAGTAACTCTTTTAATGAGCTCAATGTTGATTTCACCCGCCTGTGTTTCATATTTAACATTTCTAACTAACATTTAATATTTAAGTTTCCAATTATTGACAAATTGTAAAATTCTGGAGTCCCATACACTTAAATCCTCTCTCTCTCTCACACAGACCTAGGTCTACAGAATCCGTTTTAACTTTAGCTCCACGTTTTCTATTTTATTCATATTCTCTACTCTTTAAAAGAGCTTTCTGAGACTCCAAATTCAAGCTGTAAGACAGGAAGAAAAAAAAAAAGTCAGCATCAATGAGAGAGGGGAATTAGTTTCTTCTCCCAGCATCAGATTCCAGAGTATTCCATCTGAATTAAGTGCAGCCATCAGAAGACCCATAGAAATGGGAAGGTTGCTGTTATAAATTAATGATTATTTGCTGTGCATGTTAGAATGGCTGTTTGTTCCACATTTTATTGTGATGTTTTATTCTTATTCAGGGTAACAGTAATTGGGTCTTAAACATGATAAAGTGTCTTAAAGCTGCCTTGGTAGCTGAGCTGCCTACAGCAGGTTTTTAACTCTAGTTAAAGAAGGTTAATCAAAGCTAATGAATCTGTTTTATCCAATGCCACAAGTGTATCCAAAAAATATGCAGGAGGTGACTAAAATCCGGATTGTTCAGCTGGAAATGCAAATGCATTTTCAGCACAGTAATTTTGTAAGCATTTTTGATGGTCCTGGATGGATGGCCCATACCTGCAAGCCCAATACTTTCCTTAACTTTCTGCTGCTCACTCTTCTGCCATGAAAAATACATATATATGTATACGAGCCTTATGAATATACAAGGGTGGAAATGCAATCCCACATAGAGCCCTTGGTGTGAGAATATCAAGAGACTGTTGCATTCAGAAGTTCAGAATAGCTCTGCTCTTTATGAAAGAATATGAGGAGCCCCTAATAAGGCTAATTCATTAGAACAAGCGTTTGTTATTAAAACACACCACGCACGACCACAGGCATCCAAGCCAGACAGTGTGGCAATTAAAGTTGCCTCCCTGCAAAACTCGGGCTGCCCACCAACTCTTGCCCACGAGTTCTGTTTTGTTTTCTTATTAGAAATGACATTGAAGAATGCAAGTTCATAATTTGTCAGGCAGCCGAAGACGGATCAGTCTCTGGCCGTGACACCGTTGTGTCCCCTTTCAGTCAGAAGGTTTTAAAAATTCAAATTGTCTGCCTGTGTCCTTTTGCAAGGCGGGGGAATCCACCTTGCTATCTTGAACGCTGCCTCGTTGCACTGGAGAAAAAAAAAACTCACAGCTAGAAATCATCCTCTAAATGTCTAAATTCACAGTGGCGGAGAGTTTTTCATCTTAATCCCAGCATTTACGGAAAACACACACACACACACACATCCTCAGTCTGCACGGACACCTTTCCCCTCTTGGCTACCAGTGGTGGTTTGGAATGAGATTCATAGCGACTCAGAGGGCTGCTGCTGGCCTGGAAAAACCCCCTGCCTATGAGACAGAAAGGAGGGGGCGGGGGCACATTGTAGCTTTCCACCCAGCTCTCTTTTTAAGCCTAAATAATATTTGTACTTTAGGGGGAAGGGTGTGAAAACGGGTTGGACCAAGAAAGCAAGGCAGGACCCGAGACTCCAGGGATGGAGGAGGAAAAAAAATGAAAAAGCCCGAGGACTGCATCTAGCTTTGGTCCATGGAAAGCCTCCATCACAGGTTTCAAAAGCATATTTTTTCAGTTTCACCAGCCACAACCCCCTCGATGAAAACTAGTTGCGAAATTCAGTGCCTGTTAGGCCTCAGCTAATTAGAAAAAATGGGCTTTTTTTTTTTTTTTCTTTTCCTTTCTTTCTTTAGCACCTTTTCTTTCAAGCATTTAGTCTCAGGAGGGGAATCCAGGCTTTTGGCCGGGCTGTTTTGAAAACACGCCTTTGAATGCCTCTCCCTAATTCACGCCTTTTGTTTTTCAGCTTTTGTGTTTGCCAGTTTGACCATATAACATTATACATCTGGTGTATAGCTTGTTGGGGCTTTTTTCTCCCAGGGATCCTATGCATTCCCTATAGGATCCTCCCGGGCTTCAATTTGAGCGATCTTGTAACAGAAAGGGGTAAAGGAGCGCACGGAGGCTGGGGGCAGGCAGAGAGAGAAATGAGCGAAACCCAAAAAAAAAAAAAAAAAAAAAAGTTGAAAAGAATTCTTTTGCTCTGGTCTTTTCTTCTCACTGTTGCGACTGGACCCTGAGTCAGCCGGCGACAAGGCCTCGGTGGGAAAATTGACGGGGCCACAGAATAGATAACTCATTGGAATTCTGGCAACATATTCGTAAATAAAACAAAAGTGGAGAGGCGGGCTGGGGGAGGGCGTGTGTTTCTGGGGAGGCGCGGGGCTGCGGGGGTCTGGGAGGACCCTTCCAGGGCTGGCTCCCTGACTTCCCTCTCGCAGGGGACATCTAAGATGGTCAAAGGAAAGGAATTCAGACTGTGTTGTCCAGGCTTGTTAGGCAGAGCTCTTGCAGCTGGACATGTTTATTATTGCAGCTATCAGGGTGCTCTTGCACACACACGTTCCAAGCCCCAGAGAGCTGAAATAATCCACCTTGTTTCTTCAGAGCGGGCAGGCAAGTTCTGTGCCTCTGAAGGGGTTTCTTTTTAAAAAGGAACATTCCTGTGCACGACAACTTTTTTTTCCTCCTCTTCAGGAAGAGATGTCCCCCAGATTCACTTTGCATTTATCGTTTCCAGCCCCTACCTCCCAGGCACACTTTTGACAAAACAACTTGGATGGGTTTTTCTGGGTGTGATGGAATTTGTGTATGTTTCCTAATGGTAGAGACTCTCAATCTTCTAGCTGATTTTGTTAATGTACATAGTGTGTAATCTTCTGGCCAAGATCCTCTCTCAGTCTCCCCATCTGCAAAATGGACACAGCAAAACACCAAAGTCAGAATTTATAGTTTCCTGTATACTTTGAGTTCCTTTTTATAATGGCTTTGTTTGATACATATATTTCACATATCATATATGAATAAACTCATTATAAAACCCATTATAAATATATCATGTCTTGATTTGGGATAAGATAAAACCTAGAATAAATAGAAAGACAGTATGTCTGTAGCTGGTGTTTGAAGCTAATACGAGCATTCTTTTCTTTACTGCTGAACAATTTCAAAAGCAATACTAGCCATGAAAACAAAACAAACTCATTTCAGTGCAAAGCTTATGAGCTGTTTGTGTTTCCCTGAATTCAACGAGGGGGTGGGTGGGCAGGGAATTTATTTTAAATATAGAAGTGTGGAAAATATAACAGAGTCGGCAGAATATCTGGGAAGATTCTGCAGCTCACAGTGCAGAGTTTATTAAAGATGTGATGTAACTTGTGAATGTAGTTTTCAAAAGTAGTCATGGAAAGACTGAAAGATCTTACGAAAAATGCTATTTTTGGCTTACATATTTGTGATTCAGATTACCTGCTGGTTAACCCTTTGATAAGAGTTTCTTTAGCTGGAAATCTGTATTCCTGTCTGTCCTTAATCAGTCTAGTCACCTGACCAATAATGCAGATTCAAGGATAAACACAAATTAGAAAGTATTTGGAGGAAACGGTGAGATCTTTTTAAAAATATATGTATTTTTAACTAAGACACTTTGCTGTTCCAATCAAACACATAAATTATACAATAAGCTAATTTTCAAGAATCTGTTTTTTTTTTCCTAAACATCATTCAGATGGGTAGAAAAACGCCTACTCTTCAATATTGAAATATACTGTAATCTCCTTGGAAAAGTAACTTAAGGAACAATTTTACTTAACAAACAAAGACTATTTATTTACTCTGAGTTTCCTGCAAGGTTGTCTGTTTTTTGTTTTTGTTTAAAATGGTTTCAAAACATGGAGAATAAGACCATCCTCAACTGAAAGGAAAACAAAAACAAAATTCACGGACTTTAAAATTCTTCAATGAATTCCTTAGCTTCAAAATGTAAAACTGTCCCAGCAAGAGTGTCACAAAGTGTAAGCACAGAAGGATATGTATTTTACTGAAAACATTCTCTCCATAACGTCCAAAGAATACACAAAGAATAAGCTGCTCTTATTTATATGACAGTGTCTGTATTTATCATATTTTCAAGTCTGCTTAACAATCCGATACCATTTTCTAAAAGATGTCTCGGTTAGACTAAGACTCCTAACCCACCTCCTCTTTTAGCTCATGAGTCTTGATTTGAAGAAAAATGTCCTTTATGTTTCTGTGAAGACTAGCTTTATTTCTAATGAAGTGGGAGTTTAGAATTAGAGGTAAACCTGGTGCAGGTCGTCCAGCAGCAGCAGCAAAGTAAAAATGACAAATAGCAGTTCCCCACTTAAGAAAATAACATTCTGTTGATTGACCAACACCCTTTAAATTTTAGCTCTTAACAACTCTTACAGAAACAGGAACTGCCAATAACAAACCTGATTTCCAGCGTCCCCAAGGTAATAATAATCCACTAATTTGACTACATCCCAGCTGGCCCTCTGTAACAGTTTCTCTCTGGTTTTTGAAGCAGAGAGGCCTTATCTTTGGAGGGAAAAAAAAAAGAAAACACATACACAGGGAGGGTGGGCAGTGAAGTTAAGGAGTGTGGAGAGAAAACACATGGAAATTTAATGTGAAAGTTTCTTGTTTCAATAAAGCTGTTAGGTTTGGCATGAAGACTGTTATCAGATGGTTCCTTTGACATTACTTGAGCCTTTCAGTAAGTAAGACAAGCCTGAAGGATTAGGTTGTCAACTTCAGCCTGTCATCTTTAGGACAGGAAAAAAAAAAAGTTTCTTTCTTTTTTCTTTCTCTTTTTTATGGTTGCATCTTCCTTCACCAGCTTTGGGGGCTGCAAGAGAGGCATTTAAGGTGTAGAAGACAACTCCGACCCCACATTGATCACGGATGTTCTGCTTCTAAAGATGAGTGAGCCAGCCAAGCTGTAAGGCTAATCACCCTGGGCAAGTATGAATTTATCTAAAGAGGATTTCATGTGGAACCCCCTGAGCCGGCCGCCAAACGGATGACTGCACACTTTAAGAAAGTTAGTGGGCCTTCTCCCAATCAACTGTCAGGCGACATAAAAGGTTTGGAACGCGCTGACTTAAGCAAACGGTATTTAGCCATCTAAGGAGACCAGAAGGCCCAAGATTTTGCTTTGTTGGAGCTGACAGGAAATATTGATACGTATCAAGTAACACTCCTGATGTAAAAGGGAAGATGTGATTCTTTTCGGCACTATCTCTATTTACAAAACTGTCTTGTGCTTTGGAAAGAAGGTGGGGGCAGGGGAAATGCCAAAACCAACACTTCACTTGGGACTTTGCCAGCTTTCCTGGGACCGCAATTTAGTGAAAATGGGAATCAAACTACATCAGCTTTTTTTTTTTGAAACAAAAGGTGTTGGAATTGGAATCTGCAGACTCTCCGAATGTCTAGCTGATGGGTGGACCTCGTCCATCACCCCAAATCTATCCTTGGAGTTGATTAACTTAGAAAGCCTGCCATGGATTATGTTTTGGTGTATAAGTGTCTTCCAAATATCTGGCTCTCGGGCCTGAAAAGCAAATGCTCTGAACAGGTCCTACGTATTGAAGTTCTATTTTCATGAGTAACAATGTTCATGATCCGAATGATTCATCACTTTTAGTATTTAAACCACATGGGTCGGGGGGAGGGGAATCATAATGTCCTGTATTGGCAAAGTCTAATGGGAACACAGAGCTTTTACCATGGAATAAAGGTTGGGTTGGAAGGTTTCATTTAAAAAGGGGGAAAAAAAAAAAAAACACCCTATTTTATCAGAAGACTAAACGTTCTCCATCAGTAATGTTGTGCCTGAGGTGATACCTTGAAGATGCTGGAGGTGGCAGTGTTAATGAAACACCCGTTGGCACTAAACAGCATTTCTAGAATCCTGATTGTAGCACTAGAAAGGAAAGTGAAATTTGTAACAGCACAATAAACAAGGGAAACTGCAGAAAAGAACCTGCTTGTTCTGAGAGGAAGATCGCTTCCAGTTAAACAAAGAAATTTAGGGTCGTCTGCTTTTCATGAAAATCGCATACATATGGCCTTTGAAATTTGTCACTGAAGACGTTTTTTTGCTCTAAGGTAAAATTCACCACTTTATAGCTTTTCAGCTGCAAATCTCTGGCTTTCTTTTTTTTCTTCTCTCTTTTGGCCCGCAGCCCAATATGAATGTATGATCACTAGCACAATAGTTAAACATCTGAGTCTTTTTGAAGTGTCTTCAATGTTACAATGATGTGATGGTTGATTGCCTAGCCGTCCCTTTAGAAAAGAACTTCATTCTGCCCCCTAGTGGTAGAGATTAAAGTTTAATGACTACTTCATAATACAATAAAGCCTTCCCGCTCCACTGTTTCCCATATTTTTAAGAACATTCTGTAGGGTGGGAAGTACTGATGAGTTTCCTCATAATCAGTAAAATGTATATTTTCACAGGAAAACTATACTGAATGGACTGTTCTACAAGCCAGAGGATCGTTTCATATACCTTTCATGCATTTTGCTGTATACACTGCCACTATAAGCTGTCATTGTTCCCACTACCAGATCCCTCCTGGAAAAATTCTGCAACATCTCAATGGAAGCTTTTAGCCAAGAAGTGTATGTTATCCTCAAAATAACTGGAGGAAGAGAAAGCATTCCCTATCGTCAGATGTTGTGGAAGTTTACCTTACTTCTCAGATGACTATTTTTGAACACAAGGTAACCGAAGCAGTTCTCACTAATTACAGCGCTGGTTACTTCACAGGTCACATTTCCTTAGGGTTCCAGTTCATAAAGTAAGGCATGTATCCCCAACGTAAAAAGGGGATGTTGTGATGTCAACACGATTTTTGACATGGGAAATGTTGATCATGCCCGGTTCTTTTGGAGTTGACAACAAAGTAGAAGGGATTTGTTTGGGTTTTTATCCTGTCCTGGCTTTGTTTTCTTTATGTATTTATTTTTTTAATCTTTTGTGGAGGGTTCATATTCTGCATGCAGGTGGAGCATATGCAAGCACATGAAATCAAGCCCTCGGAACGGAGCAACCATCCAATGAGCATGTATGTTTAGGTCTTGCAGAAGTGAAAGCTCATGTTGGAGGGAGATGGGGATGCAGAGGAGGAGGAGGGGTCCACGGAGAGTGGACAGGGCAGCTGGACCGTGTGTAATGTGTCAGTTTGCGTCTGTGCCACCATTGTGCTGCCGATGTTGGAATGCTGAGAAGGCGCTGGTTTATTGAATGAGGAGCCATGTAAATTCCAGCTGTAAACATGTGATCAGTCCTTCGGACAAAGAGAGAGGTTTTCTCCTCACCCATATTTGATTTCTAGTCACAGCTACACGTTTTTCCGGAGTTCTTCTGCTACCAGGCTGTGTTTCTGGGTCGCCCTTGGTCACCCCTCTCTTCTCTGACTGCCTCTACGAGTTCAGTGCCTGGTTTGTGAAGGTGTATGGACTGCAATTCAAATGCATGAAGTCAAGATTTTTTTTCAGGAAATAATGCTAGGTCTATAGTGGCGTCAACAATCACCAGTATTTCTGAAGGAGCAAACTGGCTATTGTTTCATTTGTTTCACTGTGATAGGCCAACACTTTCTTTAAAAAAGAATAGTCCAAAACAAATATTAATATACTCGATGGCTTTTCTTATTGCAAAGCACGTCAACGGGGTCATAACCATGTCAATTTAATTCCTTTCTTTAAAAAGAGCTCTGGGGAACCACGTGATCCACAAGGGGCCAGAGAAGCCCTCACTTCTCATCACTTCTTATTGCTGTCTGGCTCCCTACCCCCTCCACGTGGTTTGAAACAGGCTGCTGACATTTCTGAGATTTGGAGCAGGGTTCTGGGAAGCTCTTGACAAACTAGAAGGGGAGGAGGAAGAGGAGGAGAAGGAGGAGGTTTCTCTGAGTAAGACCAACTCCAAAACAGCTTGAGTCTCATGGGAGTTTAATTAGAGAAAGCAAATTTCAGCCCTGTTCACACAGGCAAAAATTATCCATACTAGGAGATCTCAGATGCCAATTTATATGTGTGTGTGTGTTTGTGTGTGTCTGTGTTAGTCGCTCAGTTGTGTCCAACTCTTTGCAACCCCATGGACTATAGCCCGCCAGGCTCCTTTGTCCATGGAATTCTCCAGGCAAGACTACTGGAGTGGGTTGCCATTTCCTTCTCCAAATATATAAGAGGCCTAGAACATTTTGTGATGTGCTAGGATTGCAGCCTTTCTTTCTCCTTATCCCAGAATTTCATCTCTAAAGCAACCCAAGGTGTCTCTGCTCTTCCGATGTCACTGATGTGGCAGTTCTTGGAACTCTGGCCAAGATGGCAAATGGGACTTTGATGACTTGTTTTCTTAATGTCAATTACTTACATACAGGTTTTATATGTATGAGCTTTTCAGGTATTCAACCTGTCTCAATGATTTCCACAGGGGTTCTTTCTAGGAGTGTATGGTTAAACACACAGATGGGATGGAGAGATTGCTGGGGGGGAGGTGGGGCACAGGAGTTTCCTAAACAAATGATCTGGACCTAAAGAAATAAGAATCCTTTTGAACTCACATTAATTTGTTACTGAATAAAATCAACTGCCATTTAGAAATGCTTGGGTGACACTTGGCTATATTGATTTTTTTTAATTGAGGTATAGTGGATTTACAATGTTGTGTTAGTTTCAGGTGTACAACACAGTGATTCATATATTCTTCTTCAGATTCTTTTCCTTTATAGGTCATTTTAGAAAATGCTGCGTATAGTTCCTTTTGCTTAGGTCCTCATTGTTTTGTGTATATGTTAATCCCAAACTCCTAATTTATCTAAGACTCCTTTCCTCTTTGGTAACAATAATTTTGTTTTCTTTGTCAGTGGGTCCATTTCTGCTTTGTAGATAGATTGATTTGTATCATTTTTTTTTAGATTCTACATGTAAGTTATATCATATGGCGTTTGTCTTTGGTTTACTTCACTTAGTGAGATAATATCTAGGTCTATATTGATTTTAAAAGATGTAAAGAGTGGCCTCGTTTTGAAATCATTCATTGGTTTTCAAAACATCACCACCACCGTCATCCTCATCCATTATTGAATGGTCTCCTGCTTCATAGAAGATACAGAGCTCAGGCCACAAAAAAACTTAAAGAGAATGTTTTCTCCACCTTGACTGGGATTAGGAAGAGGTAAGTGAGGTCTATCAATTTTAAATAAAGCCTAGATGAGTAGCCGTAATTTGCACCGGCCACATGGGAGACTGGAGCAAAAGGAAAAGTCAGTAATAATGATCTAATATTTACTTTAAATTTTGATGTTTTGTTCATTATGGATTTTTGCATTAATTTTGATTTGTTGTGCACTGTCTCCCAATACTATTTATCTTGATTATGAAGTTTTTGGTACTTTACTTGCCTCACCATCTTCCTAGCCCATCTTACAGGCAAGGAAAGATGGCGGCACACTTGTCTTATTTCTGTTGGTCTACCTTTTTAAGAGTCAACAGAAATCGGTTTGAGCTAAAACATTCTTTACAGAATCATTAAAAACACATTTATGTATGGTGACTCTCCACATCATCTCTCTAAGGTGTTCTTCAGGGGCTACTGACACTCAGATACAATCTCTTGCTATAGACAACTGCTTTCTCTCTCTAGTAACTAGTTCATCTCAGATTTAGGATGCAGAAAAACTACCTTCCCAGGCACTGTCTTATGTCATTATTCAAAGACCATCCAAGCCCAGGTACAGCGTTTCTCATCAGACCTGGGCTCTCGTGCCAGCTCTTACTTCTGCATTTCCCTCCACCCTTCACCTGCCTAAGTGCCCCCAGCTGCTGCAGCATCCTGCTGCCAGTCACGTGCCTGTCCCAGGGGCTGCACTTTGGGCAGTGGATTTCTGATTCCTTGGCACGGGGCAACATATGTTCTTCAACTCCAGAGCCTCATGTCAGACACGGCCACTGCCAAGGGTGCATGATGTGTGACCTGTTCCAAACTTCTTCCTTGCTAGTTCAGCCTAGAGAGACAGTTGTGCCAGAGCGGAGAACAACATGTGTTTACAGGGCATGAAAGTGCAGCTCAGCTCTGCACTGCTATAAACCCTTGGCGCTTTTGACCTGGAAAACAAAAATGATTGCATAGAATTTGGCCTTTTTTCAGCACGTTGTGACTTAGCTTAGATGCCTGGAAAAGACAAAGAGGTGTGAGAGAGGCAGAGAGAGAGAGAGAGAGACCAAGGGAGAATATACATCTCTATTTGTACCATTTAGCTACAGAGAAGGAAATGCAGAAACCACCTCTCAAGTCAGGAGAATACTCCAACCAGCTAGGGTGTTATAAATTAGAGCCTGTCAGTATTACAATGTATATTAATAGTCACACCTCTTTTTAATGAGTTTGGCATTGGCAGCTGAGAGGAAATACAAGTCATCATGGCTCTGCTCATGCAAACCCCGACAAAGGAATCCGTAATAAATCTTCCTAGAACAGCACTCACCATAAATATGTATCACATAAGGCATCTGTTTTACATTCTGCATATAAATCAGCATAGCGCTGAATAGCAATGAATCAGCTTCTCAATGCCTGATTTGATAACAAATCGACTTGGATCTTAGGAGAGAGAATTTACAGCCCTCACCCTCAAGACAGATAGTCAATACTTAAGAGGAGTGCCAAGTTAACTTTTCTTCAGCAAGCAAGTTTCCAGAATGAGAAACTCATTGGTGCCCGTGGTGGGGGGCGGGGTGGGGGGCAGACAAGGCTAGGCAGTTTCAGAGGAAGGGGAAGCGGTCTACCTTCCAGGGAGGGGTTTTGAAAATGTTCAGTTCTGGGTTTGAAGGGCACTGTGACATTTCTCTGCACATGAACGTTTTCTGCTCTGTTCTGTCCTTTACTTGGGTTTCCTGGCCTGGTGATGATGAAGACATCTTGGTTATGTAATGGGGGGACTCCAGGGACCTCCCTCAGACTGGGTGGGGCTTCCCCCTTGCAAAGCCCCTTCACCTGTCCCCGCCAGGCTGGGGTGATTCCCACGGCTGAAGGAGGAAGCGAAGCTCTGACCCCTTTCTTTCCAGACTGTTGATAATAGCTTCCTGTAAAGACCTTTTATTCCATGCTGCAAAATGAGTGAACAGCATTTATGGCGTCTTTCCAGTATCGGAGTGTTGATGGGATCAGGTCACAGGGGGAAACTTGAATGGCTCTTTATTGTCACAGCCCTGCCTGATGCGGACATGTCCAGTTACATAGAGATAGGAGACGCTTAAAGACCACACGGGCAGAAAAGGCGTTGCAAAGTTTATGCCAAGATAAAGGGAGCTGTTCTGGTTGACTTGGGTTGGCAAAGGAGGGAGTAGGTACCTGTCTGGCAATTGGATCATGTGGGGTGGACAGCCGCCCTTGTGCAAAGTTATGAAGCCCATGCTTTATTTCCTTCTATTTTCTTTCATCTCAGCTATGGGTCATCATTTCTCTTTCTTTGGAAAGATCCATCTCATTTGTAATAGGAAGCAGCCACTTACCATATTGCAAAATCCAAGCCTTCTAGAATATTGGTTATCTCCTTGGCCTGAAAAATGGTGATATTTTTCTCGGCTCAGATGTGGTGGCCTTTCCAAATTAGTGCACAACCACACTGAGTGTGGTTCACTTCTCAACCCCAAAGTAGCAAATAGATTTCAAAATCTTTCCATAGACTGACTTTATTCAGTGTTTTAAATTCAGTTGGGCAAATATGAAAATTTCCTCCCTCGTTGTGGTTAGATAAATAACCAGGAAAAAAATTCTAAATTTTTATAATTTCCTCTCTGATCAGTTCAGTTCAGTTCAGTCTCTCAGTCGTGTCCGACTCTTTGTGACACCATGAATTGCAGCACGCCAGGCCTCCCTGTCCATCACCAACTCCCAGAGTTCACTCTGATAAAACCTAACTAATCACAAGTCTTCTAGCTACACGTTTTCTCCCTCACTTTAGGAGATATATATACTGGTGTAATTCTTAACTGAGATGATAGTCGGGTCCTCTTAAAATTCAGGATGTTATCGTTCAGAATCTATAACTCACTCTAAGAACAATAATAACAAAAAATCACCCTGAAATATAATCTGTTTCAAAGACCAATCCACTTAACTATTTTTCTCTTCATGGATCAATTTGGATGTACATAAATATTAGAAGAGTGGGTCTTTTGCACCTCAACTAAGGGTGGATAACTCCCAAGGGATATCTGGCAGTGTCTAGAGACAGTTTTAGTTATTTTTAGTTATCATAATTTAGTGGAAGGGTGCTGATGGCATCTGGTGGGCAGGGGTTGGGGAAGCTGTCAAATATTCTGTAGTGCAGATAGCCCTTCTCCCCATCCTCATTCAATGAAGAATTATCCTTCCCCAAATAATGATGGCGCTAAATAAGAAAACTCTGCCGAAGACAGTGAAGGCCTGGGTTGTGGTGTCAGAGGACTTGGGGTGGAATTCAGCCTGTAGCTTCTTAGCATATGACCTGGAATAAGTTACCTAACATGTGTGATCCTTATCTTTGAAGCAGGAACTAGCCTCCAAGGTCTGGTGTGAGAAGTACATGAAAGAGGATGTGTAAATTATCTGGCCAGAAAACAGTTCCATAACTAAGTTTCCCTTCCCTTCCCCTAACAACAAATCCTAAAGAGGCTACCTCAAAGTGAGCTCTAGCAGAAAATAATTTTTGAAATGATTATATTTTTTTCTGGCCTGGCCCTGTGCCCAAGTTTTGTTGTTTGTGTTTAAATAATAAATACCAGATAGAATCTGTTGGACTTCAGTCTTACAGGTTTGAGGGACTGGAGAAAAGTTTAGGTCCGAGTGGAATCTTTCTGATTGAAATTCCAACGGCATTGGTGATTTTATGAACAGGAAATGGGAAGGTCTGCGAGTCAGGCACACCTACACTCAAATGTCATATCTGCATTTCTTGGCTTCGTGACCTTGGACTATGTGACCTTGGGCATAAAATACCTTGTTCAAGCCTTAGTTTTGCTCATTGAAAAAATGAGAGTCATGATTTTGGACTGTAAGATAATGCCTTGCCCAGAGCTAGATGGTGTTGAAGACCTGTCTAAATAACAATGGTTTGAAGCCTCTGCTCTTCTTGCTTTTATTTTCCTGTGTCATTAAAGAGATGTGCGGCAGAACAAAGGAAAGAGACCTAGGGTGGCCTCAGAGGTGGAGAGGACAAATCTCACGGGGCAGACTAGGCACGAGAGCTCACCTTAAGGGAACATCCGGTTCAGAGAAACCAGCCCTACATGTTTGAATGAGATCATTGAATGCGTTGAACTAGAAAAGGTTCCTAATATCCAGCATGTGGTTTTTAAAGAGAGGAAGTGGTCAGGTACCACATATAACCAGAAGGGCTCTGTGACAGGCTGTATTTTCCAAAGATGGCTGCCACAGTCTCCTCCGAGACCACACATTGAGAAACTCTGCAAATTCATTCAAGGTATTTTATTTTAATATAATTTTTGAAATGCTCATTTGTTCTAAATTATAAATGGAATGCATGGTCAAGAATGTAAGATTAAAAAAAAAATAAAGTTAGCAGTGGTATTAAAATATCTTTTTGGACCAATTACTGTTTTCAAATATGTTTAGTTACAGAATTCAAAAACAAAGTTATAAGTGACCCTGATGCTTAGGCAGTGTCTTCACATGCAAAACAAAGTGCAAATTAAGATAATTGTTGCAAAAATTTAGGCCCAGAACCTGCTTACCTAGACAGTTCCTATAATTTGAGAAAAGGTGTTTGGGATAATTGCCTCAATTTACCCCTTCAGTTGTTTGAGGGAATGAAGTACCCAGAACTGGTTGGCATAGTTTTCTTTTCTGATTGTATAAAATGCTTAATCGGACTGTTGTCTCAAAATATTTTTTTGCTCAGTGAAAATCCTCTTTTATATGAAACATTCTTTGACTCATTTGTCAAAAGAATCTTTCAGTTATCAATGTCCAAATTACCAATCAATTCTATAAATTAATTTTTTTTTAGAGAAAACCGAACAGAAGCAAACAAGCTAGTTTACAAATTGAAAGCACATATTTTAAAGTGTAAAATGTTCCCTGGGATATTTCTAACAAGTAAATTGTAATCTACGGTTTGTGTTGTGCTGAGTTATGTCCCATCAGATTTACAAGGATGATGGGAGTGACTGTCTTGGACAGAGTTTCCATTTCCTCCACCGTATGTGCAGATTGTTGGGAGGGACATAGGAGGTGATTTGAAGAGGGAGTAAAGAGTGGCTAAAGTCCAGCAATTTAGAAGAAAATGCGAACATTTTTCCTCTCACGACTTAACTGAGGTACACGCTTTCCAAAGGATGTGTGGCAGGTAAATTTTAGGGTCCTTCTCATTTTTCCCCAGTGTCTTATATTAAATGATATCAAACACATTCTAAGCTAGAACTCATTATTAAGAATGACAAGGAAGATTGATGTAATATAAAATAATCAGAGGAGGAGATAGTGGGTAAGCAGAAATTCTCTTTGACCTCTGGTCTAATCTTGAAGGGAAATGTAGATTAGAAAAAGCAAAGCTGGAAGTCAGCATGAAACAGCCTTACAGGCCGCAGGACATAGACCATGGAAAAACAGGGGGATGAATGGACAAGAGGAAGGTGAGGTGGAAACAGAAGCCACAGGAAATGATGCGCTGGACTCCGGAGGACAGCTTCCTACTCACATACTGTCCACATTCTTAACACTTCACCTCCATTGTCTGTTTACTCATTTTTTGATTTATTTGTTTCTTATGTTCAAGATGAACATCTTGAGAAAAGGCTGCCACTTCAGGAGTCACATTCTGCAAAAATGAAGAAGATATAACATAAGAAGGATCCATCTTGTGAAATGAAATCTCTCGATAATTTAGAACTGGTTTATTTCTGCTTTCCATCCTCTGATGCCAAGCAATATACTGCCTTCCTGTCCTCATTTCAAAGGTGCTTAATTGTAAATTCATGATCTTATAAATAGTTGTTTGCCAAGATCTGTCCTATGTTTCATAGAACACTAAAGTATATTCAAAATTCAGAGAAATATTTTATTAATTTTACTAGTGAAAGTGAAAGTGTTTGTCGCTCAGTCATGTCTGACTCTTTTTGACTGCATGGACTGTAGCCCACCAGGCTCCTATGTGCATGGAATTCTCCAGGTAAGAATACTGGAGTGGGTTGCCGTTCCCTTCTCAAGGGGATCTTCCCATCCCAGAGACTGAACCCCAGGTCTCCTGCATTGCAGTCAGATTCTTTACCGTCTGAGCCACCAGGGAAGAAAAGTCTATTCAGTGGGAAAATCCTCAAGCTTTGTTCTAGAGATATATACTGCTTTGAAATGTAGCATTTCAAACTGGACAAAAATGCAACAAAGCTTAATAATCCAGAAAAAAATACTTTTCTAAAACTTTGAGTGTTTGAAGTTTCAGAAATAAATGTGGCCAGTTTCAAATATTTCTAGGGTAGCAGCAGACTCATCTGGTTCTTTTCACCAGGGCTGAATGTCCTGGTGAGGTGTGTGTGGTATGTGAATTGGTCAGGGTCCAACTGGGACCCAGTTTTTCTCAGATCATCTCCCTCTCGTTTATGTTTCCTGTGACAGCAGTAACTGGAAGTGATCACAAAACAGTAGGATATTTATTTCCTGGTTTTAGCTGACTAATGAGCATCTGAAAGATACTTGTAACTTGTGTGTGCTTGCTCAGGCAGTGGAATGTCTCTCTTCACTCTGATAGTTCTTCTTCTAAAATCAATCAAAAGTATTTCCCATACTTAGGCAAAACAAATAAAATCAACCAGGGCTTTTATTCAGTAAATGAGGGTACTTAATAACTATTCCATTAGTTTTAGTAAAAGAAGCAAATATTAAATGATAATGACTTCTTTATGTGACAAAAGTAAACTCCCTTCCAAATCCTGCCAAGAGTAATTTTTTAACCGGGGTAAACTGGGAAGGGAGAGGAGAAAAACATCACCAAAAATACTTGTTATATATGAAAACCAGTAGATAAATAAAATACCATCTTGAGAGCAGAAATAACAATAATAATAATGGCAAATCAAAAACGGATAGTACTAATTTTCCCTCCCTTTTCGCCACCTTACAGGATATCCCGTCTCGCTGCAGAAACAAAACATGGAAATGAATCAGTCGATAAAGGATTTTCTCCCATTAACGATGTTGGCGATTTTGTCCCATGGAGGGGAAGTGGACCATTAAGATGAATGTTCAAAATCTATAGAGATCACAGTTACTCCCCCACCCCCTGCAGCTGAACTCAAACTTTTGTGTGTGTGATAAAGAATGTCAAGCTAAAGTTAAATGCATTTTATCTAAGTATGGTAATAAATCACCACCTAGACTGACCTACATGTTTAATTTTTTCCAACATTGATAGTTACTCTTTTTTGACTGCTTCCATCACTGACTATTTTTGTTTTTCCTACTAAATCACAGAAAACTGACCTCTGTAGAAGCTCAATACCTATTCTTTGAAGGGTCAGAGAGAGAAAATAAAGCAATAGATGTGAGAATGTGAAGCCACAAGAGAGAATAAGGCAGCTTTCATCAGGAGAAATTCAGTGGTCATTCAAAAATTTTTATTGTGATATTTTTCATTTCAAAGAGATGTAAATTTCTCTTAAACAACTTACATTTTTCAAAAGTTAAAGTCAAAAATATTAATTGGGACTTGTCTGGCCAATGCAAAGGGTGTGGGTTTGATCCCTGGTCGGGGAACTAAGATCCCATATGCCTTGGGGGTCAAAAAACCAAAACATAAAACAGAAGAAATATTATAACAAAATCAATAAAGATTTTAAAAACGGTCCAAATAAAAAAATCTTTAAAACTGTTAATTAATTTAATTAGCATGATCACAGTGGAAACATATATCAAACATGTAGTGGAATACGTTAAATATATACAACTTTTATTTGTCAATAATTCAAAAAAACACTGAAATTAAACATCAGGAATAAATTTAAAAAAGAAAAAAATGCGAGAGGAGTAAAAGTCCCTTCCATTCCCAAGGTTTATATGACCTAGAAATAAACTTGTCCTAAGAATCAGGTTTAAGACATATATTAGAAACCATAGACTTTCTATTTTCCCAGAAAAATAAACTTAATATCACAGATATTATCACCATGTTGGGATCAACATGGAGGGTTTGCTGGAATTAAATATTTAAAGCAAGAGGTGAGGAAAGATTTATGTAATGCTAATTTGAGGCAGTTTTCAAGGTTAATGCTTGTCCACATTTGCGTGGCCAGCTCTCCTCACCCCAAGCCCACATGATCAGCTCTGGCCTGCTTGCCACTGGCATCAACTCCTTCTGTGATATGCTGGCTGCAATTCAACAGTGAAGTGTGCATATTCTCTGCTGAGCATTTAGGGAGTCTGCAGGCAGTGACATATGATGTAAATGGAAAAACAGAAAAAAGTATGACCCTAAAACTCACCACCAGAAGGCTTGTAGGTGTCCTGCTCACTGTTCCAAAGTGGGCACTCAGACAGGCCACCCAAACTGCTGACATCCTTCCTTGACCCTTTCAAAGTAGCTATGAGCCTAATGATTGGGTTTTGGAACTGAGCTTCACAGGAATTGGTTCCAATCCTGGGTGGTGCTGAGAAAACTCCAGTCTCACCAGAATTTGGCTGAGACCACCAGACGCGTTTCATGTGAGGGCCTTTTCCCATAATCTGACCAGAATGGTTTATAAATGTTCTGGAGAGCAAAAAGCAGGTCCCACAGGCTGCGAAAGGGCCATGCCCTGCTCGGTTAGGAGACCACACAGCCATCCCCTCTCCCTTCTGAGTATTTAGAGTTAGGAAAACCACAACACCCCTCTCCTTCAGAAGCTGAGGGTGAAAGTGGAAAAAGACAGAAACACAAATTGCATCCTACAGCTGAGAAAGCCTCTCTCTTGGAAAAGCTAGAAAATAAATAAATAAAGGGGGAAATCCAAATGGGATTGCTCTTCAAACACACAAATGATCTTATGTTAACAGTTGGGATTAAACAGCTGTCTCGTGGTTATGTGATCATAACAGATGCTGTGTGCAAACGTTTCCTGCTAGCTTTGTTTGGGTTATTGCTGTTTGTGCAGTTCAATGGGCTGAATTCAGCTTAAGGGATACAGGTTTTTATTATCCTTCTGTGCTGCACGGGCAGCTTCATCATCTCTTTAAGAGGAAAGGGGGCGAGTGTGAGGGATAGAGGGAGAGGAAATGGAGGGTGGGCTCTCCGATGTCACATTGGGAATGATGTCATATTGATGAAATTCCAACACACTGATTTACGGCCACTTTGCTGTTAAAGTGGTCCCTAGTTCTATTCTTTGTGCCTATGTGTTTATGTGTGTGTGTTTGTGTGTGTGTGTGTGCATGTGTGTAGGCTCAAGTCTAGTGCAATTTATGCAGCTGGATTTATAAAACCTAGAGAAAGGTTTCTTTGATGCCTAACAAATTACAATGTAGTATTGCTCCCTGGTTTGTCTCTCTTCCTCCCATACCCTCCAGAGATAAAAAGGTACTAGCCAATTTTGAATTTTCCTAGAAGTTTCATTTCATCCTAGAAGTGGGGATCACCCTATCTATGTCAGCTGAGTGACGTGGCAAACCATCACTATTTTGGGGAAGTTCAAATCTGAAGCCATTTTGGCCTGAATTATATGACTTGTTCGAATCAAAATATCCTCTTGGCTCAAATTCTTTCAGAGAGATGCTGTGATTCATAACACATTTTGCCTACCGACAGATTTTATTTCTACTTATATTTTCCAAACTTTAAAAAAACATGATGTAAATGGCAGAAATAATGTTTCTGGGTTCGCAAAACACCTGGCTTCCATGAGGAGGAGGTAAAGAGAACAACGTGGGTACTATTTAGCAGGGCTGGCGTGGGCTCAGCCTGCCGGTCCACGCCCCCGGGACCTCAATTCTCAGCTATAAACAGCCCATCTTCATCCATGTAGGCAAGCATTCACAGCCAGTAGCTCAACTATGCTTTTTGAAATTTTGAATGGGGGAAGGAGGAAGCAGATTCCATTGCCCAGAACCTTCTGTTACGAATCACACCTTTGAGTGGGACGTCCTACCATGGTGGAGCCTCTCCCCTCTGGTATCTTTACTGAAGAGGAGGCTTTAACAATAAACATTTATAAAGAACCAAACTTAAATTGCCATCTTATTCTCACTCCAAGGAGATATTTAACGATGACTCTCCAGGGTTTACGGCTCACAGAATGAGACTAGCCTTTCTCTGAAAAGTAGCCAAAGCAGTCCCATTTCTAGAATGTTTTAAATCAATTTCAAAGCAACTACATACACATTCAACTCTTGATCCACTAATTCCTGAACAGCTCCTCGAGATGCTTTCCTAATTTGACACGAAAGCAAGTCAAGGTTCATCCTTTAAGGTAAGTAGCATATCTAAGTTGTCCAAGTTTATACGAGTAGTAAGCAGTGGAGCCCATACTGGTACCCACATTGGGAATCTATGACCACAAGATACAGAGGCTGAGAAGAGCATTTGCTCAGGGACCGCTGTTGCTGTCTTTGTCTGTTTTATTTGATGGATGGGAGGGTGAGAGAGTGCTGCACTGTGTCCGTCTGCCTCTGTTGCCTCTAAATTGTGGAGGCAAACATCAGCCTTCTACTTCCAGTTTTTCTAGGTGCTCTGGAAATACTGAAGAATTTGTTTTCTATGTGCCCAGGAGGTCTGCATATCAGCTCCCTTTATGGAATCAAGCCTGTGGCAGCCTCAAAACGAAAAGGTCCTTCCAAAGAAGAGATACAATAGTCAATAAGCGCATGCAAGATACTCAACATCTTTAATCATTAGGGAAATACAAATCAAACCTATAGTAGTGGTACTAACTCACAGCCATTAAGATAGTTAATATATATTTTTTAAAAATGACAAGCATTGACAAGGGTGTGGAGAAACTGGGGCTCTTTTGCACTGTTGGTAAGAATGTAAAATGGTGTAGCTACTATGGGAAACAGTATGGTGGTTTCTCAAAAATATCAAAAACAGAATTATCACATGATCCAGCAATCCCACTTCTAGGAATGGTATCAGGAAAATTGAAAACAGTATTAGAAAGATAGCTGTATGCCTATGTTCGTAGCAGCATTATTCACAATAGCTAAAATGTAAAAGCAGCACGAGGGTCCATAAATGCATGCGGGATGAATAGGATGTGGGGTGTGTGTGTGTGTGTGTGTGTGTGTATTTAAAAAGGAGGGAATTTCTAACATATGCTACAGCATGAATGAACTTTGAGGACATTATTCTAAGTGAAATAAGCCAGTCACAGAAAACAAATACCATATGATCCCATTTATATTACATTCTTAGAGTAGTCAAACTTAAAGAAACAGACAGCAGAATGATGGTTGCAGGGGCGGAGAGAGGAGGGAGGGGGAGTTGGTGTTTACTGGATACAGAGTTTCAGCTTGGGAAGATGAAAAAGTTCTGGAGATACATGACGGTGATGACTGCACAATATGAATGTGCATAATACCACCGAGCTGAGCTCTGTGCTGAAGATTTCATGTTATATGTAGCTTACCACAATAAAAAATAAGAACAAAGCAAAGCAAAACAAACAGTCCATTACAGTCACCTAAGACCCAAAGTTTAAGTCTCTAAAAACTGCCTCCCCTGCCATTGTGCCCCGGCCTCTTCTCCACTGTAAGTCTGAACACAACACATACTCGGCTTTTCAGCATGATCGAGTATCCAGATACTATAGTGTGTACAGACTAAATGTCGGTGGGAGAAATGCGAATCAGGCCTTCAAAGAGGTTTGATTTATACCCTTTCCTTGACGATCAGAAGTATCTCTAGGATCTTCATTCTTTTCAGGCTTGATACCAATTAAAATGCAAATCTTTCCAAGAGAGAATGTTTTAAGCATTTTCATCTTTGAATGAAATTCAGATCCTTTTATCTTTTATCTCTTTTTCTAAAACAAAGCTTCTTTTAATTACAAAAGTAATAGAGAAAAAGGGTTAATAGGAATACACACCAAAAACACTTGCAAACTGTCAAGATGGAGACAGTCCAACAGAAAATGGGCAGAGGCTGTGAGAAGAAGGCAGAGCCGATCTAGGTGGCCCCCAAACAAAGAAAAAGATGGTCAAATCACTAAGCAGCAGGAAAATGAAAATAACAAAATAGCAAAGTATCACTTTAATTCATCAAACTGGTACTGTTTTAATGCTACATCACTCATTGAGGATAGGAATACTTGGAAAGGGTACATCATGCACTGTTTGTAAAAATGTGAAGACTTCTTGAATTTTAGGGAAGCAATCTGATCAGTTCAGTTCAGTTCAGTCACTCAGTCATGTCTGACTCTTTGTAACCCCATGGACTGCAGTATGCCAGGCTTCCCTGTCCATCACCAACTCCTGGAGTTTACTCAAACTCATGTCCATCTAATTGGTGATGACATCCAACCATCTCAACCTCTGTCATCCCCTTCTCCTCCTGCCTTCCATCTTTCCCAGCATCAGGGTCTTTTCAAATGAGTCAGTTCTTTGCATCAGATAACCAAATATTGGAGTTTCAGGTTCAGCATCAGTCTTTCCAATGAATATTCAGGACTGATTTCCTTTAGGATGGACTGGTTGGATCTCCTTGCTGTCCAAGGGACTCTCAAGAGTCTTCTCCAACATCACAATTCAAAAGCATCAGTTCTTTGGCACTCAGCTTTCTTTATAGTCCAACTCTCACATTCATACATGACTACGGGAAAAAAACATATCTTGAAATAGACTGACCTTTTTTTGGCAAAGTAATGTCTCTACTTTTTAATATGCTGTCTAGGTTGGTCATAACTTTTCTTCCAAGGAGCAAGTGACTTTTAATTTCATGGCTGCAGTCACCATCTGCAGTGATTTTGGAGCCCCCCCAAAATAAAGTCTGTCATTGTTTCCATTGTTTCCCCATCTATTTGCCATGAAGTGACGGCATCAGATGCCATGATCTTAGTTTTCTAAATGTTGAGTTTCAAGCCAAATTTTTCACTCTCCTCTTTCACTTTCATCAAGAGGCTCTTTAGTTCTTTGCTTTCTGCCACAAGTGTGGTGTCATCTGCATATCTGAAGTTATTGATATTTCTCCTGGCAATCTTGATTCCAATTTGTGC
Organism: Cephalophus harveyi; assembly: GCA_006410635.1. NCBI lineage: Eukaryota > Metazoa > Chordata > Mammalia > Artiodactyla > Bovidae > Cephalophus > Cephalophus harveyi. Next base: position 13,419 of record SJYT01066885.1, on the reverse strand, counting down.
TTCAAAGACTTTTTGCATTTTAGAAAAGCAATCTGAGAGCATATTTTAAAAGTTCATATATTTTTCCACTCAATAGTCCCATCCTTAAAAGTCTCCCCCAAAAAACGAAGAAATGAAATGAATGAAACCCTCTCTTTCTGTTTTAGTCAGTATGTGGAATATTGAAGGTTATATATACATTTAAATACATATAAGCATTCATATATGAGAATATTTGCTACATAGTGACAAAAAAAATAAGTTCAGTATATTCATGCCATGGACAATGATTCAATCACTAAAAAGAAAAAACATTAGAGGTGCATCAGATGACTTAGATGAAATTCCGTGAAGAATTGCTGAATAGGAAAATCTTTGGGTGTAGCCCATTTTGGAAAAAACAAGTAATCACACATACACACTCCAAACTTGCATACACTTATCTTTTGTATCACCCACAGAGGATCATAGGATATATAATGGAGAAGAGTGTACATTCCTGAAGACATATGGGAGGATTCTTTCTAGGTAATTCACATTGTTTCCCTGTGGAGGAGTAGACTGATGTGTGTAGAGAGAGAAAGGGGGAAGGTGAGTTTATAAGCTGAAAAGAAAAGGAAAAACAAACAAAAAAAAAGGAATAAAAATGGAAACGTCTTTTGCATTGCTTTTTTTCTATATGCCAGTATTGTTGCTTTTGTTTAGTTGCTAAGTCACTTCTGACTCATTGAGACCCAATGGACTATAGCCCGCCAGGCTCTTCCGTCCATGAGATTTCCCAGGCAAGAACACTGGAGTGGGTTGCCACTGGAGTGGGTTTCCTTCTCCAGGGGATATTCCCAACCCAGGAATTCAACCCACGCCTCCTGCCTTAGCAGGCTGATTCTTTACCACCGAACCACAAGAGAAGCCATAAGTCACTATGTAAAGTGAAAACCTTAGTCGCTTAGTCATGTCCCACTCTTTGCGACCCCATGGACTGTTGCCCACCAAACTTCTCTGTCCATGGGGTTCTCCAGGCAAAAATACTGGAGTGGGTAGCTATTCCCTTCTCCAGCGGATCTTCCAGACCCAGGAAACACACTTGGGTCTCCTGCATCAGCAGGCAGATTCTTTACCACTGAGCCACCAGGGAACCCATATGTCAGTATACATATAAATAAATTTATATTAAAATATAAAACCAAATTACAATACCTTTTATAACTGAAAATCTGAAGGGAAAAATGAGGCTTCATGAGAGATACTGCCTGCTGCTCTTGAGATTATTATTATACTTTGCTCAGTTACAGCCTAAACCAGTGACTTAGAGCATTCAATATGAGTTCTGATGATGCAGATAATTCATTTGGCATGAAATGGCCATCATTTTGCTGTTTCATAGGAAGCAGAGGTACTGAGGAGGGGATACTTCACAGCTCAGCATCATGCCCTAAAAATGTAAATCGTGGTGTTATCTCTACCAAGTGCTGAAACAGAACTCCATCAATTATTATTTTGAGGAGTAATCAAACACAAGTAACCAAGCTACACACAGAACTCATTTCCCAGTTCCAGGAAGGTGTCTTGGAAAGGAGAGGCTGACAAGAGCGATGCAGAACCATACTCGCCTGGTAGCAGGACGTACTTCTCAACACAGATCATCCTTTTAACTGGTTTCCTAATTTGCATTTCTAAAACTGGAATACGGTTTGAAAAAGTGAAGATGGGGCTGTGTAAAGCCATGAAATTCCCCTTCGCAATTTATTCACTTTGATTCATTTCTCTGTTGGCCAGTATATAAGTGTGAATTTACTTTCAAAAATCATAATTCACACATGATCAATTTTCAAAATATTTGAAAATGTACCTATGAAGCTTTTCCATACCAGAAGAAACTTGATTAGTGACAACAGAAATGAATCACAGTCTGTTTCCCCTATAAGTGAGGAGATGCTTTTTATTATATTCGGCATTTTCAACAACAACAACAAAAATGTCTGTCAGCCCAGTTTGTGTTATTTTTTAGGTAATTTTTTTTTGTTTCCTTAACAGTCTGCTGTGTTTATATGATATTTACTTTAATAATTTAATTATCTTTCCAGTCTGTTAATTTCCCACTGAGGTTGCTTATACTGGTATGGAGTCATTTGATATACATAGTCTAGTTTTTCTAACATAGTAAATTTTCTTTAATGTTGTCTTTGAGTTTTGTTTCTGTTCCAGCTGTCCTGTCTTCTTCCTCCAGGACTCATAGCTTCTTAGATTCCATCTCCATTTTGTGATCAACACTACTGTATTTTCATGAGTATGCTTTTCTTCTGAGTACTTAAATTTGTTCCTGATATCACTAGTAGAGTTTTCTGTGTCTACTTATTTTCAATACGATATCTACCCTTTACTGCTATCAATTATGGCTTTAATTCTGCAATTCCAGTTTTAGTGTGGTTTGTTTAACTGGTATGATACATCTTGGTTAGATATTATGCAAAGGCTTAAAATTAGAAATTTCTTAATTTTATTAAGTTCACTTAATTTATCTAACAGCCACCACTTTCACAGATCCCAAAATACATATTATTACT
>SJYT01066885.1:0-10704 GCA_006410635.1 Cephalophus harveyi | reverse complement strand
TCTCTCTCTCTCTCTCTCTCTCTCTCTCTATATATATATATATATATATATATATATATATATATATGAAAAGGAAATAGCAACCTACTCCAGTACTCTTGCCTGGGCAATCCTGTGGTCAGAAGAGCCTGGCAGGCTATAGTCCGGGGGGTTCTCAAAAGGGTCAGGCATGACTTAGTGACCACGTAGCAACAAACATATACCTTATAGCCCAGGAGGTCAGAAGTCTAAAGCAGGTTAGCAGGGCTCTGTTCTTTCTGAAGACGAGGGGACAATCTTCTCCCTTGCCTTCTCCAGCTTCTAGAAGCATCTGCTCCCTGTGCTTGCGGCCCCATGTCACTCTAGCCTCTGCCTCCGCTGCATCTCTTCCTCTAACTCTGACCCTCCTGTCTCTCTTATCCCTTGTGATTACACTGGATAATTCAGAATAATCTCCCCATCTCAAGGACCTTAATCACATATCCAGAGTTATCTTTTCTCAGGTAAAAGACTATGTTCATGAGCTTGTAAAATTAGGGCATGGACATCTTTGGAGGACTATTATTCAGCCTGCATGTGGGCCATGTTGCTTCAGTTGTGTCCGACTCTTTGTGACCCCATGGACTGTAGCCTACCAGGCTTCTCTGTCCATGGGGTTCTCCAGGCAACAGTACTTGAGTGGGTTGCCATGCCCCTTCCAGGGAATCTTCCCAACCCAGGGATCGAACCCCTGTCTCTTGTGTCTCCTGCATTGGCAAGTGGGTTCTTTACCACTAGTGCCACCTGGCAAACCAGTTAATCAGCCTACTATAGTTAAATTCAGGCTTTCCTCAAAGCTCAGTTGATAAACAATCCTCCTGCAATGCAGGAGACTGAAACCATAATCACAGAAAACTAGCCGATCTGATCACATGGACCACAGCCTGGTCTATCTCAAAGAAANTACTATAGTTAAATTCAGGCTTTCCTCAAAGCTCAGTTGATAAACAATCCTCCTGCAATGCAGGAGACTGAAACCATAATCACAGAAAACTAGCCGATCTGATCACATGGACCACAGCCTGGTCTATCTCAAAGAAACTAAGCCATGCCGTGTGGGGCCACCAAGACGGGCGGGTCATGGTGGAGAGGTCTGACAGAATGTGGTCCACTGGAGAAGGGAATGGCAAACCAGTTCAGTATTCTTGCCTTGAGAACCCCATGAAGAGTATGAAAAGGCAAAAAGATAGGATACTGAAAGAGGAACTCCCCAGGTCGGTAGGTGCCCAATATGCAACTGGAGATCAGTGGAGAAATAACTCTAGAAAGAATGAAGGGATGGAGCCAAAGCAAAAACAATACCCAGCTGTGGATGTGACTGGTGATAGAAGCAAGGTCTGATGCTGTTAAGAGCAATATTGTATAGGAATCTGGAATGTTAGGTCCGTGAATCAAGGCAAATTGGAAGTGGTCAAACAGGAGATGGCAAGAGTGAACGTTGACATTCTAGGAATCAACGAACTAAAATGGACTGGAATAGATGAATTTAACTCAGATGCCCATTATATCTACTACTGTGGGCAGGAATCCCTTAGGAGAAATGGAGTAGCCATCATGGTCAACAAAAGTCTGAAATGTGATACTTGGATGCTATCTCAAAAACGACAGAATGATCTTTGTTCATTTCCAAGGCAAACTATTCAATATCACGGTAATCCAAGCCTATGTCCCAACCAGTAATGCTGAAGAAGCTGAAGTTGAATAGTTCTGTGATGATCTACAAGACCTTTTAGACACACAAAAAAGATGTTCTTTTCATTATAGGGGACTGGAATGCAAAAGTAGGAAATCAAGAAACACTTGGAGCAACAGGCAAATTTTGCCTTGAAGTACAGAATGAAGCAGGGCAAAGGCCAATAGAGTTTGCCCAAGAGAACACGCTGGTCATAGCAAATACCCTCTTCCAACAACACAAGAGAAAGCTCTACACATGGACATCACCAGATGGTCAACACCAAAATAAGACTGATTATATTCTATGCAGCCAAAGATGGAGAAGCTCTATACAGTCAGCAAAAACAAGACTGGGAGCTGACTGTGGCTCAGATCATGAGCTCCTTATTGCCAAATTCAGACTTAAATTGAAGAAAGTAGGGAAATCCACTAGACCATTCAGGTATGACCTAAATCAAATCACTTATGATTATACAGTGGAAGTGAGAAATAGATTAAAGGGACTAGATCTGATAGAGTGCCTGATGAATTATGGACAGAGGTTCGTGACATTGTACAGGAGACAGGGATCAAGACCATCCCCAAGAAAAAGAAATGCAAAAGAGCAAAATGGCTGTCTGGGGAGGCCTTACAAATAGCTGTGAAAAGAAGAGAGGCAAAAAGCAAAGGATAAAAGGAAAGATATAAACATCTGAATGCAGAGTTCCGGAGAATAGCAAGGAAAGACAAAAAAGTCTTCCTCAGTGATCAATGCCAAGAAATAGAGGAAAATAACAGAATGGGAAAGACTAGAGATCTCTTCAAGAAAATTAGAGATACCAAGTGAACATTTCATGCAAAGATGGACTCGATAAAGGACAGAAATAGTATGGACCTAACAGAAGCAGAAGATATTAAGAAGAGATGGCAAGAATACACAGAAGAACTGTACAAAAAAGAGCTTCACGACCCAGAAAATCACGATTGTGTGATCACTCACCTAGAGCCAGACATCCTGGAATATGAAGTCAAGTGGGCCTTAGAGAGCATCACTACGAACGAAGCAAGTGGAGCTGATGGAATTCCAGTTGAGCTGTTTCAAATCCTAAAGGATGATGCTGTGAAAGTGCTGTACTCAATATACCAGTGAATCTGGAAAACTCAGCAGTGGCCACAGGACTGGAAAAGGTCAGTTTTCATTCCAATTCCAAAGAAAGGCAATGTCAAAGAATGCTAAAACTACCACACAATTGCACTCATTTCACATGCTAGTTAAGTAATGCTCAAAATTCTCCAAGTCAGACTTCAGCAATACGTGAATCATGAACTTCCAGATGTTCAAGCTGGTTTTAGAAAAGGCAGAGGAACCAGAGACCAAATTGCCAACATCCTCTGGATCATCGAAAAAGCAAGAGAGTTCCAGAAAAACATCTACTTCTGCTTTATTGACTATGCCAAAGCCTTTGACTGTGTGGATCACAATAAACTGCAGAAATTTTTCAAAGAGATAGGCATAACAGATCACCTGACCTGCCTCCTGAGAAACCTGTATGCTGGTCAAGAAGCAACAGTTAGAACTGGACATGGAACAACAGACTGGTTCCAAATAGGAAAAGAGTACATCAAGGCTGTATATTGTCACTCTGCTTAATTAACTTACATACAGAGTACATCATGAGAAATGTTGGGCTGGGAGAAGTGCAAGCTGGAATCAAGATTGCCAGGAGAAATATCAATAACCTCAGATATGCAGATGACACCACCCTTATGGCAGAAAGTGAAGAGCAACTAAAAAGCCTCTTGATGAAAGTGAAAGAGGAGAGTGAAAAAGTTGGCTTAAAGCTCAACATTCAGAAAACGAAGATGATGGCATCTGGTCCCATCACTTCATGGGAAATAGATGGGGGAACAGTGGAAATAGTGTCAGACTTTATTTTTTTTAGCTCCAAAATCACTGCAGATGGTGATTGCAGCCATGAAATTAAAAGACAATTGCTCCTTGGAAGCAAAGTTATGACCAACCTAGATAGCATATTCAAAAGCAGCGACATTACTTTGCCAACAAAGGTATGTCTAGTCAAGGCTATGGTTTTTCCTGTGGTCATGTATGGATGTGAGAGTTGGACTGTGAAGAAAGCTGAGCATCGAAGAATTGATGCTTTTGAACTGTGGTGTGTGAAAAGACTCTTGGAAGTCCCTTGGACTGCAAAGAGATCCAACCAGTGCATTCTAAAGGAAACCAGTCCTGGGTGTTCATTGGAAGGACTGATGCTAAAGCTGAAACTCCAATGCTTTGGCCACCTCATGCGAAGAGTTGACTCATTGGAAAAGACCCTGATACTGGGAGGGATTGGGGGCAGGAGGAGAAGGGGACGACCGAGGATGAGATGGCTGAATGGCATCACTGACTCGATGGACATGAGTTTGAGTGAACTCCGGGAGTTGGTGATGGACAGGGAGGCCTGACGTGCTGCAATTCGTGGGGTGGCAAAGAGTCAGACACGACTGAGTGACTGAACTGAACTGAACTAACTGAAATTGAACGAAGTAAGAGAGAAAGTAGGAAAATCAGATCAGTTGCTCTTCCACAGCCCAGGAGCATATGATGCCGTCTTGGATGAGAGGATACTTGAAGAAAAGATGGATTGAAATAGATGCCTGTGATTTGAATGCTTGAGGTAGATCTAAATGTGGGTACTTGGAAATTTGTGTTTCGAAGAGCAAGGAAAAGAGAGGAATCAAAATGAATTCCACATTTTAGTTAGAGAATTTACTATTGATTTAGTGAGATGAGAAAGACTGAGGTAGGAACAAATTTGGAAGGTTGAGAATCAAGAGTTTCATTTTGGACACATTGCGTTTAAAAGGCCTGACCAATTAGAAGTGGTGGAAAAGGCACAAAAATAGAAGTTTGCAAAGGAGGTTGAGAAATAGTGACTAGAGAGGCCAAAGAAAACTCAACAGAGTGTGACGTCATAGAATCTTAGGAAAGAGAGACTTCTGAGAAAGTGAGAGTGGACAGTGATGCTGGGTACCATGAGGATGGGCAAAGGGAAGCTTCATGAGCCTAACAAGAGCAGTCTCTGTAGAGATGAAGGTGAAAGCCATTCAGTAATCAAAGAGTGAGGGTGATGAGGCCATGTATATAGATGATTCAAAATACCTGGACTTGAATGGAAGATAAGCTTTCTTCTAAGCATAAAATGAATGGCATTCATTTTAAGGAAATGAGGGATCAGAGAATATAAGCATATCATTTAAGTTTAGTTTTGGCTTCAAATGTTAAAAATCCCCACAATAACAACTTGAACAAGAAAGATGCATGTTTTTCTCCTTCATTACTTTGTTGTGGTGGTGGTGGTGGTGGTTCAGTCACTAAGTCATGTCCCACTCTTTGCAACCCCATAGACTGCAGTACACCAGGCTTCCCTGTCCTTCACTACCTCCTGGAGTTTGCTCAAATTTATGTCCATTGAGTTGGTGATGCCATCCAACCATCTCTTCCTCTGTAATCCCCTTCTTAGTTTAGGCATTAAGAAGTTTGGGGCTGCTATGGTGTCTCGCCAAACATCACATCAGAGGTCCAAATCCTAAATAAAATAAAACAAACATACAAACAAAAAAAGCAAGAAACTAGCAAAAATCAAACTATCTCTATTAAAGGATAATAGTTGGTCTTCAATATTCATTGCCCCCTTTTCCTTTGGTTAAAGAACCTATGCCCAGGGGCCCAAATCCTTCTATTGTATAGCTAGGCTAACATCAGCACGGGAGAAAGTGATGAAGTACTCAGATCCTCTCATTTGGACAATGCTTCTTCCATCTGCTTACTTGTTTGCATGGCCACACCTAAGTGCAAGAGTCTGGGAGATGTTGCCTATTCCAGGCATTTATGGGCTCAACTAAAAGCATAGGTTCTTTAATCAAAGCAGAAGGGGACAATGGGTATTGGCAACCAACTATCATCATTTACCAGAGATAGTTTGATTTTTGTTAGGTTTTTTGCTTGTTTTGTTTTATTTAGGTGTTATACAGTTATATACAGTTATAACTGTGTAAAAAAATAATGAACAGAAACTGTTAGTTGCTCAGTTGTGTTCAACTTTTTGCAACCCCATGGACTGTACTCTCTGTGGAATTCTCTAGGCAAGAATACTAGAGTGAGTGGCCATTTCCATCTCTAGAGGATCTTCCTGACCCAGGGATCAAACCTGGATCTCCTACATTGCAGGCAGATTCTTTACCATCTGAGCTACCTGGAAAGCCCAGAAATAAACAGAAACCTTAGTTAAACTGGGAAATCGGTTAAATAGAGTTGGAAGACCAGAAGGGGGAGCTCTCATGCTCTGTGGTACTGAGTTGGGGACACATAGGTGAGTCCTCCCTTCTTCCAGTGGAAGACCATGACGTGCCAACAGTTGTAATTTAGGTGTGCACTAGTCAGTTTCCTCTCAGTGATTCTCTTGTGATCACCTCCCTTTCTTGTTTCACCCCCTTCCCTCTTCTCAAAAAATCGTTGGGAAACTTACGGACACCCAGAACAACTTTGTCTTATACCTCGGCCACCTTTTCAGACCTGTTTCAGTTTTAAACAGGCTAAGTGAAAGAAACTGTGTATTTTGTGAAATATGACTATTATTATTAAAACAGTTTTATGCAACAGACTCTTTTACTGTAAATTTTTCTTGACAAGGTGTACAGACTATATTAAGGGATGAAGAAAGGAAAGAACAGAGGAGACTCTTGGAAGCAGTATGCGTATTTCTCAGAAGTCAGAACAATTGCCAGGTGATAATTAATGAGACATTCGAATCAGATTGGCTTTCCAAATGAGTTAGATACTACCCTGCAAAGTATGGGCTTTCCCAGGCGGCACTAGTGGTAAAGAACTCGCTTGCCAGTGCAGGAGACATAAAAGATGTGGGGTTGATCCCTGAATTCGGAAGATCCCCTGGAAGAGGGCATGGCAACCTACTCCAGTATTCTTGCCCAGGGAAGCCCATGGACAGGGAGCCTAGCAGACTACAGTCCATAGGGTTGCAGAGTCAGACATGACTGAAGAGACTTAGAAGGAACACACAAAAAAAGAAAGACTTCTTCCTGGCAAGGGCTCCATGGATAAAAAAAAAAAAAAGCCATGGACTCTCCATTCATCATAATCCTCTCAACTTCCTTCTCCTCCCTGTGAACACCTTCTCCTTCTCTTACTCTGCAGGGGAGGCAGCTCACCCTGGTTGCAGAGTCTGAACTGCAATTCTCTGCTGGACCCAAATAAACCCAATCTTTGCTGGAGAAATATCTAGTGGACTATTTGTTTTAGGTCAACAACTGTTGAGTTTGTCAGCTGATCCAGTAAAGGAGTGCTGGGTGCAGGAGATCACTGGACCAAAGGCCACAAAGTCCTTGAAAGAGAGGAGGGGTTAGGATTCAGAACCCAGGTCAAGGGACTTTGAAAACACAAGACACGTGTCTTCGGTTGGAATTTTAAAGGGAAAAGATAAGACAGTGTAGATGTGGGTGAGTTTTACTACTGAAAGTTATGTAAAAGATGAGAAATTCCTAACCGATGGCATCTATTTTCCAGGTGCCTTTTGAACCAAGGTCAGCTTAAGCTAGACATTTCAGGAGAAAGAAGAAGGCATGGAATTGTTTTCTGTCTTGGAGATCCATCTTAGCAGGTAGACTCAACAGAACCTCAGGGCAGCATTAAAAGCTCATCTGAGGCTCAGGATTTTATACTTAATAGTCAAACCAAGGTGATCCAGGCAGGGGCAGACCACACCAGCTAAATGAAGCTGCTGGCACAACTGTGGAGAAGGCAGATGTTGATTTAATCCAAGATTGGGGTTTGGCAAGGCAAGTACTAAGTGACTAAGAGAGTGGGAAGTTGTTACAGAAACTTGGAAGGAAGTGGTTCTAATGATCACCAGCATTATCATCATCAATCAGTTCCAATAACAGCTTCTTATTTATTTAATGCCTCATTTGCATGAGCACTTTTAATTATAAGGATTGATATTTTGTAGCATCTCTGTGTTGTTCATTAAAACTATTTTTTAAAACTATCAATGGTTCAGAAGATGTTTTTCAGTATGTATGGAATTGTCCCTAATTTAAACCCATTTCCCAAATTGCTATTATATTACTCCTGAAGTAATACAGGGATAATATTATATTACCCCTGAAGTAAAACAGTCCTGCAATTTCCTCATAGATCATTTCAGACTCTCATTTTGACCTTCCTCCTCTGTAAAACAAAGGATTCTGTAAACGCCTCAATGTTTCATCACAAAAACTGTTCGCGTTCCTCTTATCTGAATCCTCTCCATCTTCTCCATCCCCTTTAGAAGTAGGACTAAGGGCAAATGGAGAGGTTTAACTCTCCAAAGGGCCATGGTGGAGGCTTCATTTTATAAGGTGCCATGAAAAGATGCAGAAAGATGAAAAGACCACTCTGAGATATAGAAAGTTCCAGTCCTGGTGCAGACTGGGTGGCCCTTAAGAAGCTACTTGAGGGTTAATTTGTGTTTTCAGTGGCAACTTGGCTCTTGAAGGCATTTTCCTAGGAGACCAAATCCTCAGGACATCACACCTAGATGAAAACAAATGCCATTATTGCTACCAAGATATGCTCAGCTCTGTGTTGTCGGATTTTAGATTTACATTAAAAGCCAATTTGCAAAGTAGACTTCTGGGAGAACCTAGCAATTCCTTTTGACATTATTCTATAGGAAAAAACCATCAAAATATGATTTATTCTCAAATTGTGATATGAAGACAGTAGGTAAACTGAAAGGGACAAGGGACAATTCCTGGCCTATTATCGTCTCATTCCAAGAGTAGTCTGCCATGGTATCTTGGGCTTCCTTACTTTTAAACAACTGTTACGACTATGCTGGTACCATACTGGTGATGGAGAAGACTCTTGAGAATCCCTTGGACTGCAAGGAGATCAAGCCAGTCAGTCCTAAAGGAAACCAACCAACCCTGAAGATTTATTAGAAGGACTGATGCTGAAGCTAAAGTTTCAATACTTTGGCCATCTGATGTAAAGAAATGGCTCAGTGAAAAAGACCCTGATGTTAGGAAAGATGGAAGCAAAAGAAGTGGGCAGCAGAGGATGCAATGGTTAGATAACATCATCAACTCAATGGACACAAATCTGAGCAAACTCAGGGAGAAAGTGAAGGACAGGAAAGCCTGGGGTGCTGCAGTCCATGGAGTAGCAGATGGGACACAACTTAGCAACTGAACAACAGCTCCTATAATATTCCTCATCAATTTCCTGGGAACTGTAAGAACTACTGAGACCTGTTCCTGACCGACTGTTTGCGACCCCATGGACTGCAGCCTACCAGGCTCCTCCGTCCATGGGATTCTCCAGGCAAGAATACTGGAGTGGGTTGCCATTTCCTTCTCCAATTAAATCTGTCATTGGGATAAAATTATATTTGAAACTATTTCTGTTGGAAGAGTATGTCAAATTTCCAAAATATTTTCTGGTTTCCAGAATATCTGTTTAATTTATGGTCAACTGAAAAAGGTGGAAAATAAGTTCTTGATTTCAAGCTTAGCTTGAATGTTGCTACTTTATACAGAAGAGATGGTAGGATGAGATCCATGTGACACAGCTCCACAGCCCCTCCACACAAAGTCACTGGGATATGGAAGTGACTCAGACTGCAGATTATGAGCCCCTCATAAAAAAAGGTAAATAAAATACGCATGTGTATTTGAAATATGTTTGTTTGTATGTATGCCTGTGTATACATATGTGTATAGAGACATTCGGGTATAACTTGTATAAATGTATATATAAAGGCTTTAATACATATATAAATACACTAATACATTAATACATGAATATGTGATATATATAAGTACACGCTCCAGTGACTCAGCAGTAAAGGACCTGCCTGCAATGCAGGAGACCCAGGCGATTCAGGTTTGATCCCTGGGTCAGGAAGAGCCCCTGGAGGAGGGCATGGCAACCCACTCCAGTATTCTTACCTGGAGAATTCCACGGACAGAGGAGACTGGCGGGCTACAGTCCACAGAGTCACAAAGAGTTGAACGTGACTTAAGCGACTTAGCACAGCACAGGAGATGAATATAAGTACATGAATATATGTATATTTGTATACACGAATATATATATACTTTGCTGACAAAGGTTCGCCTAGTCAAAGCTATGGTTTTTCCACTAGTCATGTATGGATGTGAGAGTTGGACTATAAAGAAAGCTGAGTGTTGAAGAATTGATAGCTTTGAACTGTGGTGTTGGAGAAGACTCTCGAGAGTCCCTTGGACAGCAAAGAGATCCAACTAATCCCTCCTAAAGGAAATCAGTCCTGAATATTCATTAGAAGGACTGATGCTGAAGCTGAAACTCCAATACTTTGGCCACCTGATGCAAAGAACTGAGTCATTTGGAAAGAGCCTGATGGTGGGTAAAAGATTGAAGGCAGGAGGAGAAGGGGATGACAGAGGATGAGCTGGTTGGATGGCATCACCAACTTGACGGATGAGTTTGAGCAACCTCCGGGAGTTGATGATGGAGAGGGAAGCATGGCATGCTGCAATCCATGGGGTCACAAACAGTCAGACATAACTGAGAGACTGAACTGAACATGAATATATATATGTACATAAATATATATTATATTTATATAAATTGAAAATATATGTTAACTTATCATTTGATTAAAATGTAGAGGCACTACTAATCTTAATTTCTGCATTAATTGTCCCCAAAGCAAATGAAAAGTTCAGTTTGTCGCTCAGTCGTGTCCGACTCTTTGCTACCCCATGAATCGCAGCATGCCAGGCCTCCCTGTTCATTATCATCTCTCGGAGTTCACTCAGACTCACATCCATTGAGTCCATGATGCCATCCAGCCATCTCATCCTCGGTCGTCCCCTTCTCCTCCTGCCCCCAATCCCTCCCAGCAGCAGAGTCTTTTCTAATGAGTCAACTCTTCGCATGAGGTGGCCAAAGTACTGGAGTTTCAGCTTTACCATCATTCCTTCCAA